>VZTB01004471.1:15138-35878 GCA_013397245.1 Thryothorus ludovicianus
ATTATTAATAAATTATTAATATAAAGTATTCCTGTCACTCTTTTCCTCTGAGCTCGATTTCTGACTACAATTAAAAATTAAGAAGAGTTTCATCACTTTGTTCTACAAAATGCAAAATCCTGAAAAACAACAAGGGAAAGTTGAGGCAAAGTTTTGGAACTACTCTGAGCCTTTTAAACCAGTTTCTTGTATTAATTAATCTCTGCACAGAAAATTAATTCATTAATTAATTGATATCATCCCTAACCCAGAGAGTTTTGGATTTTCTGGGTCATTTTTGGGCTGTCCAGCAGGAGCTCTGTCATTGCCAGCTGGATAATCCAGGCTTAAAATGTTCCATAAATTGCAGAAAATCTGAGTTTAAATCCCCGTTTTTTGCTTATTTTGGGGCAGAAATTTGGGGTTCCCATCCCACACAGGTCAGGTTGGAAGCGGATACGGAATTCATGACAAGAAATATTTGGAGGGAATTTAAAAAGTCTGGAAGCAGAAAAATATTCCTGAAGAGGAGAGAGATGCAGGACTGACTTTGAGGCTTCACTTTCGCTTCCATGAGAGGAGGATTTTTTTTCCTGAAATCCCAGTTTTTTCCCACTGGAGCTGGCAGGAATTCCATCTCCAGCAATTCTGGTCAGTGTAGAACTTTCACTCACAGCAATGGATCGATCAGCAGGAGCTCTGTCACNTCAGGTTGGAAGCGGATACGGAATTCATGACAAGAAATATTTGGAGGGAATTTAAAAAGTCTGGAAGCAGAAAAATATTCCTGAAGAGGAGAGAGATGCAGGACTGACTTTGAGGCTTCACTTTCGCTTCCATGAGAGGAGGATTTTTTTTCCTGAAATCCCAGTTTTTTCCCTCTGGAGCTGGCAGGAATTCCATCTCCAGCAATTCTGGTCAGTGTAGAACTTTCACTCACAGCAATGGATCGATCAGCAGGAGCTCTGTCATTGCCAGCTGGATAATCCAGGCTTAAAACATTCCACAAATTGCAGAAAATCTGATTTTAAATCCCCGTTTTTTGCTTATTTTGGGGCAGAAATTGGGATTCCCATCCCACACAGGATGGGTCAGGTTGGAAGTGGATAAGGAATTCATGACAGCAAATCTTTGAAGGGAATAAGTCTGGAAGCAGAATGTTCCCAAAAGTGGAGAGCAGAGACGCAGAACTCACCCAGGGGCTCCATTTTCTCATCCATGAGAGGAGGATTTTTCCCGAAATCCCAGTTTTTCCCACCGGAGCTGGCAGGAATTCCATCTCCAGCAATCCTGGTCAGCGTCGGACTTTCAGTTGTAGCAATGGATCAGAGGGGACCTTCTCACTCTCCAAAATTCCCTGACAGGATCCAGTGGGAATTGGGATCCTCTCCCAATTGAACCCGAACAGCCTCAAGCTGTTCCAGAGGAGATTTAGGTTGGATATTGGGAACAATCCCTTCATGGAAAGGGTTTTCCAGCCCAGGGCAGTGCTGGAATTCCCATCCCTGAGAGAATCTAAAATCCATGGGATTGATTGGATTCCCCCTGCCTGGTGGGACATGAAATATTTCCCATTTTAAGGCTGAATTCCCACTCCAAAGTCTGGGATCCTCCTCCAAATATTCCAGGGATCCATGTGGATCTGCTTGAACTGGTTTTTAATTCCACCTTTGAAAGGCAAGCTGCTTTGCCCTTGTATTTTTGTTTTCCTAATCCAGAGAATACATTCATTCCTTGGAATAAAAATGTTAGGCACAGGCAAAAAGAAATGTTTATTTCCATAACCTTTTCCAACTTTCCAGCAGGAAAATTGAACCCAAAAGAAAAAAAAACCCTCAATTGCAATTATTATTTTAATTTGCTTTTATCTTTTATTTTTTTTAATTAAAAGCACTGATTTTGGTGGTGTTTCCAAGAAAACTTTGTTACTAGGGTTTGTTCCCTAAAATGAAGGAATCAAGGAGCTGGAATTAGATTTTTGGGATTCACAGGCTGCCAAAATGTCCCACATTTGGCACAATTCAGATTTTCTTCATTAACCACTTCTAATTTCCTTGAGATGCGGACAGACCCGACGGGGGCAGCCAAAACCAGCAAAATCCGAGGGTGCCCAGCAAATTCCAGGTCTCCAGAAAATTCCAGGGTTTGGATGAGAACTGGGAAGGGGAAAAACCTCGGGAAAGCTTCCTCCATGCCTGTTGGAACGTGGAATGATCCTGCTCCCCACTGCCCATCTTTGGTGGTTGTTCCTGTTCCATATTCCAGCAAATTCCATGGTTTTTATCTTCAGAGTTCTGGTCTCCATGGAATCCTGGGGTGGTTTGGATGGAATGACCTTGGGGATCACCCAGCTGTCCACGGGCAGGGACATTCCATGGAGGTCAGGTTGCTCCAAGCTCATCCAACCTCTCCCAGCGCTGTTCTACCAACCCACAAATAGAATTCCCCTCGTTATCCATGGGAAAAATCGGTCATTCCAAGTGCAGGGATTAAAATTCCCCTCTTCAGGAAGAGTTTTCCCCTAAAACCACTGGATTCTGGGCAGCAATGATGAAAGAACTTGGATCTCCTGTGGATTTCGTGCAGCCTGGAGAAGCGAAGCTTTGGGGTGACCTCACTGTGTTTTTCCAAGATCTGAAGGAGGCGACAGGAAAGGTGGAGAGGGAATATTTCCAAGGGTTGGAGGGACAGGACACGGGGAATGGATTCAAATGGACAGACAGGAGGTTCAGATGGGATTTTGGGAAGGAATTCCTGTCTGGGAGGGTGATGAGGCACTGGGATGGAATTCCCAGGGAAGCTGTTCTACCTCATCCATGGAATTGTCCAAGGCCAGACTGGAGCAAGCTGGGATACGGGAAGCTGTTCCTGCCCATGGGATGGGAGGATTAAAGTCCCTTCCATCCCAACCCATTCCATGATTCCATGACCTTGGAGCTGGACCCCCTTGCACAGGCAGGAGTTTCCCAAAGCTGTGGATAAGGCGATCCCATTTTTCCCCCGAAGATGGAGCACGTGGCCATAAATGGATGCAAATCCTTCCAGATCCCACAGAAGGCAAACACTGGGAATGCTCTAAGCTATTCCAGAGGAGGCAACACACACCCCAAATCCCTCTTCCTAAGTGGAAATCCCTCATTACCTCCTGGCTGGACTAACAAATCTGGAAAAAAACAAACAAACAAGGAATATCGGAAAGGACAAAACTCTCCCGCGTGAGGAGCAGTGCCAGGAATTCCTTCCTTCCTTCCTTCCGAAGGCAGTTGTGGATGAAAACCTCCGGCAGCAGCTCGTTCCTCGCAGTAACAGCTATGTCATGTTTCCTGGAACGCGGGCAGCGCGGAATATCGTCGGGAAAGGAAAACAAACACGGCTTCGCTCCGTGAATCACCGGCCATAAATTCTCACCGCGGGGAGAAAACAACCCTGGGAGCTCGGGGAGCCCTCGAGCAGCAGCAGAAGGGTTTGCTGATCCCTCAGTGCTGCCCCTCTGGAATCCACATCCCGCTTTTCCAAGCTGGGGTAAGGCTACAGCTGGATAAAACCACGGCAAACCACATCCTCCTCCACTTTCTGAAGTGGGACCAAGTCTGACATTCAATCTGTTTGCTCTGGGTTTAAAACTCGCTTTAATGGGTCCTTTTTCCTTTTCTCCCTATTTTATTTTTTTTTCCCTTTTTTTTAAAGTTTCTTGCCTCGGGAGGGGGATGGCAACTCCTCCAAAATCCCATGAAGGTGCAGCTCCCTGTGGGCAAAAATTCCATAAATTTCTTCTAAAAATATCAAGGATCGGCTCTCAGTGGGTGAAAATAAAGAGAGCCCAGCAGAAGCTCTGCTGTTCCCAAAGCCTCCAAACACGCAGGGAGCAGCATCTCCCAATTCCTGTAGGGGTTGGGAAGAGAATTACGGAATCCTGGAATGGTTTGGGTTGGAAGGGATCTTAAGGATCAGCTCATTCCTATCCCCAGGGCAGGAACACAGCTGGAACCAAGAGAGTTGGGAATGTGACTGGAATCTCATGTTCTGCATTAGAAATAATCATGGAATTGTGGAATATCCTGAGTGACCCTCAAGAATCATCCAGTGCAGCTCCCGATCCTGCACAATCCCACCCTGGGCATCCCTGGGAGCGGTGCCCAACATTCCTGGACCGCTGGCAGGGTCGGGAACATTCCCATTCCCTGGGCAGTGCCCCAGCACCCTCTGGACGAGGAACTTTTTCCTAAATCCAACCTAAACCTCCCCTGGAACAGCTCCATAAATTTGGGGGAGTCTTCTGTTAAATCATTCCAACCCCCAAGGAGATTTTCATCCTGATGGAAGGTGGAACCTGTCCAAGGTGGGAATTCTTCTGGAGCAGCACAAGGATTATTCTGGTTGTCCAATTTGGCCTTGGATTCATTCTGCCCAAATCAGGACAAACCTGGATAATTATCCAGGGAATTACATCCCTAAAACTCTCACCTGGTGTAGACAAATAAACAGAAAATCCTCACAATGAGGAATTTCCCAAAGAAACTTCTGCCTAGAGGGATTTGGGGGAATTTCCCTGCGAGTCAGAGCTCGGTGCCTTTATCCAAAACCTGCAGAGCCAGAGCTGAGGGAATTCCAGGGGGGCTCCCCATCCCTTTGGACACCCGCCGCCCTCTGAAGCCATTCCAGAGGATCGGAGGAGCCCCGGAGCGCTGGGGGAGATCCGTATCTCCCTCCTGGAGAGGCACGGATTGTTCACCTGGCCACCAGCAACAATGGAGGCTTTGAGGCCACCGGTGACCAAGGCACGGAAAAAATTCCTCCCCGGACGCTTCCCTCTTTTATATCCCTGCTAATCGCGGCCCTGCTGTCAGCAGGGAGCGTTATCAGCCCTCAGCCAGGCATCAGACGGAGACAGAGGGGTCCCTGATCCCACCCTGCCCTTCCCAGCGACCTGAAAGGGGGAGAGGAAAAGCCTGGGAAAGGCCGGCGCAGGAATTTGGGAGCAGGGAATCGGGGATGTGCGGATGTTGCCTCTCTTTGGCTGCTGCTCTGGTCTTCGTTGTTGATTTCTTGATTAATCAATTCCATCCTGCCCCGGAGTTTTGGGGAAGTGGTCCATCCAAACTGGCTCCCAGCGGGAAATTGGGGGTTGGGAATCCGGGGTTTTGAGTTGGGAATGCACCTACTTCCTTCATTAAAAATAATAATTTAAAACACTTATTTTTAAGTAATAATGAGAAAAATGCATAATGGGAATATTTTTATAGGATCATGGGATGGTTTGGGGCAGAAGGGACCTTCCAGATGATCCAATTCCATGGGCAGGGACACCTTCCACTCTCCCAGATATCTTTCCAGAACATTCCCCCAGGCAGAACCAGTTTCCAACCTGGAAATGCAATTCCCAGCACTGCCAGTGTGAGTGAGCTCCTCCAAAGCCACCCAGGTGTCCCTACTCCAGACGTCAGAGGAATTCGGACACTGGCTCCTGGAAAAGCCACTCTGGGATCCCTGCTCTTCCCTGGATTGGGAAGGTGCTATCCCAGGAGCTGGGTGTGGATCTACCTGGAGCTAAAGAGAAGTGTCTGTTGTCTTTGGGAAAGGCCTAATCCTGGAATTCCTGGTGGTCAGTCTCATTCCCGTGTGCTTGGGGACTGTCAGAGAATTCTGGAATATCCTAAACTGGAAGGGGCCCAACAGAGACACCCCAACAATCCCAGCCTGTGCATCCCTGGGAGCGGCATCCAAACGCTCCGGGATCAGCCTTGGGAATGTGCCCATTCCCTGGGGAGCCTGGGCAGTGCCCAGCACCCTTTCCCTAAAATCTGGAGCTAAGGGGATATATCTGCTGTGTTCGGGAGGGATCTAATCCTGGAATTCCTGGTGATCAGTCTCATTCCCGTGTGCTTGGGGACTGTCAGAGAATTCTGGAATATCCTAAACTGGAAGGGGCCCAACAGAGACACCCCAACAATCCCAGCCTGTGCATCCCTGGGAGCGGCATCCAAACGCTCCGGGATCAGCCTTGGGAATGTGCCCATTCCCTGGGAAGCCTGGGCAGTGCCCAGCACCCTCTGGGGGAAGAACTTTTCCCTAAAATCCTAAATCTGGCACAGTTTGGTAACAAAACATGGGACCTGGATTTTGGCTGATCCTCGAACACCCGGCTTGGATGCACGGATTGGCTCCAAGGAGTTTTGATCCCGTTCCCCCAGGATGCGTGCCAGGGTTGGAGCTGCTGCTCCCTGGGATTGGCTCTTCCAGGGACAGGTGGCTCCTGGAATGTTGTCACCAGGCCAGCGGATCCAGCTGAGGGAAGTTTGTCACCACTTGGGGAAGGAACTTCACCTCATCCTTCCTTTGTCCAGGAAAAACCACCCGGGGAGTGGCAACCTGGTGATTCCCTTCTCCCTGACAATTCCAGGCACCAGGAAAGACTCAAAGGAAAATGAGAAAACTTATGGAATATCAGAAAACTCGGAGGGATCCCAAAGGAAGAGTCAGCCGCGTTCTTCCTACTCCATGTGTGAACCTCAACACGTGGATAATTATTGGATAATTACTGGATAATTATTGGATAATTATTCCATTTGCTGCCTGCATCCAGCACATCCCAATTCCAAGCCCTTCCTGGCTGCAGGAATGAGCTGTGATCCTCTTTAGGACCAATCAGGGATGGGAACAAAGCCAAGATCCCATTTTCCAAGGGGTGGGGATCTACCTCTTGAAAAGCTCCTGAGATCAGCCGGAGTCATGGATAAGGAGCTGGAATCCGGAGGGAATTCCAGCAGGAGGGAACTCAGAGGCTGTAAAGCAGCAAGTGCTTGAGGCCAGGCCCCATAAATCCCCAAAATGGGATGCTGGTGACATTACAGACCCGGGTTGTTGGTTTTTCCAGCCAAGCTGCAGACCACAGCAAGTGATTTATATTCCAGGGGTTGGGATGGGGGGAAAGGGAGAACGAGATGGGGGAAGGGGGAAAGGGGAGTGACCGATGGTGTTTAAATTCCTAATTAATTCTTTTCTTCGGGAAGGAGGAGGAAGAAGAAAGAGTGACTTGGTCTTGGTGCTGGGAAGTGAAAATTGCAAGTTGGGGATGAGGGGGGAAAAGGGAAAAAGGAGATAAAAAAATCCTCTTTCCAAGCTGCATCCAAAGGGGAGAGAGGCACCAGCTCTGGCGGGAGGGGTAGAGCACAAACTCTGGGAAGGACAGAAAGGGAACGGGAACGTGTGTGAAAGGCTGGGAAATTTGGGATTGTTCAGCCTGGAAAAGGCTCCAGGGAGAGCTCAGAGCCCCTGACAGGGCCTGAAGGGGCTCCAGGAGAGCTGGAGAGGGACTGGGGACAAGGGATGGAGGGACAGGACACAGGGAATGGCTTCAGAGTAGGAATTGATGGGATATTGGGAAGGAGAGGAGAAGCTTTGGGGTGACCTCACTGTGACCTTCCAGGATCTGACGGAGCTGCAGGAAAGATGGAGAAAGAGGATTTCCAAGGGCTGGAGGGACAGGACACAGGGAATGGCTTCAAAGTGACAGAGGGGAGGTTTTGATGGGATTTTGGAAAGGAATTCCTGTCTGGGAGGGTGGGGAGGAGCTGGGATGGAATTCCCAGAGCAGCTGTGGCTGCCCCTGGATCCCTGGAATGTCCAAGGCCAGGCTGGAGCACCCAGGGACAGTGGGAGGTGTCCCTGCCATGGCAGGGGAGGGATGGGATGAGCTTGAAGGTCCCTTCCAATTCCTTATCCCAAAACCTGGGAAGAGTGGAAGGGAGGATATGGAGAAGATTCTGGAAGGGGAACAAATCCCCCTTTGGTGTAACTTGAGCAGAAAACCAAACTCTTTAGGAAAAGCAATGGTTTGAGAAAAATTCCCAAAATCCACCCGAGCCCTTTCTCCTGGATTTGATGGACAACAAAGGACTTGATGATCTTGGAGTCTTTTCCAACCTTGGGATTCGATTTTAGGATGGATGGGCTGCATCCGTGGATTCTACTCATCCTGAGGCCCCATTGACATGGAAGGAAACAGATTATTAGGAAACTGTAGATGTCTGTATTTAATCAGATCAGTTTCATGCTGGAATTCTGATCCTGACAGTTGCACAGAGGGATAACATATTTCGGAATATTAGGAAAAATATACTCAGGAATATTATGAAAAAATATCGTTAGGAATATTCTGAAATATATTTATTTACATCCCCTGATACACGCAGAGAAATGGAACAAGAAAACGGCCAAACCAGAGCCAAAAAATCATTGGGATTTCCTCATGGAATTCCCAGAAACTCCTATAAATTTTCTGAAACCCAAGGAATTGTCCTTGTGACTGAAATTTGCCTGGATAACAAGGAAGAACAAACAGAATAAGAATTTTTTTTTATTTTTTTTTTCTCCTTGACAGAGAAAAGGGAACAGAGTTAAAATGAAATATTTCCCTCCTGGCTTTTTTGTAAATATCCCAAGGGAACATTTTGCCCTGATTTGAAGGATTCTGACAAACTCGGGTTGGGATTTCCAGCGACTCCAATCCATGCAAGGAATTGGGATCCTGCTCCGGGAATGCCTCCGGGTGGAAATCTGGGCTGGATCCCGCACGGAGCCCGGAGCCAGCGGATTTTGGAGATCCAGGAGGAAGCACTGGCCTTTACGAGGTGAAATGTTTGATCCCAGAGTTTAAACAGGAAATATCATTTCTTAAATGGGTTTTAATTGTTATTTATCCAATGATTTACAGCTCATTTCACCAGGAAAATGTTTATCCTCGCCGTGACCAGCTAAAATATTCCTTGGATATCACCTGTGTCCTCATTTTCCTCTTTTCCCTATTTTGTTTCTTACCTCGGATTTTCTTTTTAGGATCTTCCCCATCATTCCAGCAATCCAAGGATTTCCACATGGATTTCAGACTTTTCCAATCATTCCATCCACCAGAATCACCGGTGCCTTTCCCCAGGGTGGCTTTCCAGGGATTTCAAGCTCACATTTGGATAAGACACCAGTGGGAAAGAGGAGGGTTGGAATTACGGAGAGAAGGTTCCGGGGTATTCCCAAATCTTGGGAATGATCACGGGATCAGCTTCTAAAGTTGACCCCAGCATCCACAGGCTGTAAAAATATAAATCCAGAGGGGTGGATCCCTGTGGGGTTTGGGACAGAAATCCAGGAATGGGAGAGGGAAAAGGGCTGCTGGTGCAGGTGGAAGGTCCCGGGGTTTTTACAGCTGCAGAACCGGGATGCTCCCACTTTTCCCTGGCTTTGAGACATGATTCAGATTTAATAATTCCACCACTGCTCCATGGGAATTTCCTGAAATCCATCTTTGCTGCCAGAGTCAGACTTTGCCAGAACTTCAAAGCAGGGAAAAGGATTTCCCTGGTACAGCACCTGAGAGGAGATTTAGGGAAAGAAGGTGGGAATGTTGGGAAACTTCTCCGAGCACAACATTCCCATCTCATCCCCCTGCTCGCTCCAAGGCAGAGCTAATTCCCACACTTTATGATTTCCAAGCACAATATTCCCATCTTATCTCGTTCTTGCTCCAAGCCAAAGCTAATTCCCACATTTTGGGATTCCTGAGCACAATATTCCCATCTTATCCCTTGCTCACTCCAAGGTTAATTCCCACATTTTTGGGATTTCTGAACACAATGTTCCCATCTCATGCCCCCTTCTCACTCCAAGGCAAAGCTAATTCCCAAATCCTGGAATTCCTGAGTACAAGGTTCCCATTTCATCCTCCTGCTTGCTCCAAGGCAGAGCTAGTTCCCACATTTTGGAGTTCCTGAGTGCAATATTCCCATCTCATCTCCCTCTCACTCCAAGGTTAATTCCCACCTCCTGGAATTTCAGATCACGATGTCCCCACCTCATATTTCCACTTTCTCTAAGGCTAATTTCCACATCCTGGGACTTCCAAGCACAATTCCCATCTCATCCCCCTCTCGCTCCAGGGTTAATTCCCACATCCCAGAAATATGAGGTCAATTTTTTGTCCGATTATCCAGGTGAGTCCCCAGTTGCAACGAGCTCACCCGAGGCTGCAGCTGCTCCCGCTATTCCCAACTTTTATCCATCCAGGCACTGCGCTTCCCTTTGGAAGAGCCGGGCAATTCCCCACAAATCCTTGGGAAAGGCTGACCCCTTCAGGAAGCCAACCCACAGCTGCTCAGGGAATCTGCAAACGGCTTTTCCCTGGAATTTCCCCCAGGAATTTTGGGCAGCAAACCCTCGGCACTGGCCGTGAAACCTTTCCAAGGAATTTTCTGGAGATATTTTCCAAAGGATGGTTTTTCCTGTTGGCTTCCACCGGATAATTTCCTATTTTCCCGGATTTTTAAGCTCAGTGATGTTCCCTCAAATTATCCAGTTCTGCACCATCCTCCAGCTTCTCCTTCCTGATTATTCCCTAATATTCCAAACTTTTTCCTGATGTTATTAATCACGTCCAGTGGGATTTTCTCCTGTTGCAGTCTCCAGGACAGCCGGATCTGGGATAGAGCAGGGAACATTGTGGGATTTGTGTGGGATCAGGTCCTTGGCCACACCAATGACTCGGAATTGTCCTTTCCAGGCACTCTGGGGACATTCCCACAGATCAGGCTGAGCAGGAGCAGGATTGGGAGTTTAGATCCAGCTCCAGGATTATGGGGCAGATATTTAGGGATATTAAAATCCATTGGTGAATTCCTGGCCTTGAGAGTTGTCCTGTGGAGGATCCCTCAGCAGGGATTTTAGGAGAGACTCAGCTTCTCCGTGGATTTGCCTTTGCAGGATTGACCACCAAAATCATGGAATTTTAGGATAATTTAGTTTGGAAAAGACCCTTAAAATCCTCAACATTCCCAAGTGCCTGAAGGATATTTGGGAATCAAAGTGTCCCCTGACCCTCCAGAACCACCGGATTTTTGCTCTCCAATATAATGAGGAGAAAATTCCAAGTGCTGTGTAAATTTCTGCGAATGATTTTCATGGATTCTTGGAAAATCTCTTCATGGATTTTAAGAGCCTGGATTTGATGTTTCCCTTCTGGACACAAACTCCACAGGGGGACAAATGTCCACTCTGGGAATGTGCAGCTCTTCCAGACACTACGGAAAAATCCGTGACCTCCTAAGGCTTCTCCCAGACTGCTCATGGATAAAGATTCCCTCAATCCTAAAACCTTTCAACCCATTCATATTTAGTGATGGAGTGGTTGTTTTTCCTGGATAGAGGGAATCCCATTCCTTGAATCCCGTGGCATTCCTGTGCTGTGCTCTCCATGGGGTCTGGAAAAGCTTTTCCTTCTCTCAGGATTTCATTTTCCCATCGTTTCATTTCCGGTGTCTTTGCCACGGGTCAGGTGCCAGCGCTGTGTCCAGAATATTCCCTGACTCTGGGATTTCTCTCCTTATCCCAGAATTATCAAATCCCAGGATGGTTTGGGTTGGAAGGGACCTTATGGATCATCTCATTCCAACCCTGACTCCTTCCACCATTCCAGGCTGCTCCAAGTGTCCAACCTGGCCTTGGATACTTCCAGGGATCCAGGGGGAGCCACGGCTTCTCCAGGGCTCACAGGGAGGAATTTCCTCCTAATTTCCAATCTAACTCTTCCCTCTTTTAATCTAAAACCATTCCCATTTTTCCTATCACCACCAGCCTGTGGAAAAGAAAAAATCCCTCTCCCTCTTTTTCACAAGCCTCGTCTAAGCATGGGAAGACCACAAATATCCCTGGAGATTCCTAATTCCTTCCGTTCCCTCCAGCTCTCCAACCCATTGAGATGCTTAAATCCAGCTGGAATTTTTGGCCAAATGAGGAATTATCACCCACTGGAATCAAAAATCAGAGAGAGAAGGGACTTTGCAGTTGATCTGAGGGGAATATGAGGATGGGGAACTGCCCGGGGTCATCTCCATGATCCCTCCAGGAGCACAGGGAATTCCAGTGGCGCTGGACAAAGCCCCTCAGGTGTCGCAGGATGGGATAAATGGAATGAAATTTTTCCCTGCATGGAAAACAAACCTCCATGAAAAGCTGCTTTTTCCACATGATTGATATGAAACTCCCAGAAGTTAATTAAAACCAAAGGTGATTAAAGCCAGATGCAAGGAAGGATTTTTGTTCCCAGATTCCTTTCCAGGGGAAAGCAGCGAGTCCAGGTGACCGGGAACATTCCCAGAGATTTTCTGGGATCATGAGTGGGGCTGGAGGGCCACGGCCATTGGCTGGGAGCAGGCTGTGATGAGGTTTCCTGGTGTAGCAGCTTCTGCCTCTGGCAGGAGAATTCCCGAGATTTTCCCCAAATTGGCTTCAGGCAGAGCACATCCCTGGAAGGAATTCCCAGTTTTTCTGGGCATGGAGCAGGAGATCCTGAGCCATTGGCTGGTTCTGAGCTCACCACCCCTCCGAGTGATCTCCATCTAATTCCCAGACTTCTCTGCACTTTTGGAATTCCCCAAATTCCCCAGTGGAATTCCCCTTGGGCCATAAATCAGTTTGGTGCCTCCATTTGTTTTCTCCGTGTCCCAGATTTTCCCAATTGAGGCCAAGATCCATTTTTATCCATCCTTTATCCAATGTTGAGCAGCCTTTAATCTCCCAAAATTCCCCGCTACGCTCAAGCCTAAATAAAAAATTCCACTTAATCCTAATTCCTCCACATTTTTCCAGCAAACTTTTCCACTGTATCCATATTCCCTACCAAACCAAGTGAATTATTATCCCCAAAAACCCCAGATACAGAAGGTCAGTCTTGATAAACTTTAAATTTCTCTAGTTTTTTCAAGGAGCAAAAAAACTTTTTTTTTCTTTTCTTTTGCTCTGTTTTCTTCAATATTCCCATGAACGGGAATGCTTTTGTGAAGTTTTTACTATTCCCAATCTCCCTCAGTTTTTGCAGGATAAACAGATAATTTTTTTTCATGGCTCTCCCTTGCTGGCTCCCATTGGAATTGTTTTGCTTCCTGCAAAGCTCCAGGCTTTTTCTCTCGGAGTTTTAATCCTCTTTTATAAAGTTTTGGATGTTTTCACATTCCGGGAGTCGTGCTTTTATTTCCTCCTTGGAGAACAAGCCACGCTTTCCCTTTTTGGACTCCACCAGCGCCAACTTTGGAACCTTTCACGCTGAGAGAGCCGCCAGGATTTGGGATTTGGAGAAAGGAGCATCAGGTCCTGCAGGGACAAGATTTGTCAGTGGATAAATCCCACCAAAATTCCGTTTCTTCCAATGTGGCAGCAAAAAATTCCTACTCCAAGTTCAAAATCTCTTCTCTCCTTCAGGGTTTTTTTATTTTTTCCCATTTCCTTGGCATTCCTGGATCCACCCCTTCGTTCCTGGATCCAGTCCTTCATTCCTGGATCCACCCCTTCGTTCCTGGATCCACCCCTTCGTTCCTAATTCCATCCAAACCAAACCCACTCAACCCTCATTAAATTTCTGCCTTAACAAGGAGGGCTTGGACATTCCATCCTTTCTTCCGGAAAAGAAATTTCCTGGGTATTCTTTGGCATCCATCCCAAAAGATTGGTTAGATTCCCTAAAAAAAATTACAATGCCATGAGAATGGCTGATGGAATTTAGGTGTCATGGAAAAAAATCCTGGAATTGTTGAGGCTGGAAAAGTCTTTTTTGGGGCCAATCACCCAGCGCTGCCCAGGCCACCACAACGTCCCCAGGTGCCAAATCCAGATGGAATTTCAATCCTTCCAGGAATGGGGATTCCATCGTTGCCCTGGGTGGCTGTTCTGAGTCTGGGCAACCCTTTCCAGGAGAATATTCCCTGAAATCCAAAGCTCCTGGAGCAGAGCCCGACCTCCTGGCTGCCCCCAGGGGAGTCTCAGGGTGGCTGTGCCCAGGAACTGGGATTTAGGAATGGGGACGTGGTTGTCATGGAATCATGGAACCATGGAACCCTCAAGATGGAGGGAGCCACAGGGATTGTCCAATCCCAATCCTGATATCCCAACAATCCTACCCTGAGAGCTTTGTCCAAATTTTCCCAGAGTTCTGGCAGCCTTGGGAATGCACCAGTTCCCTGGGGAATCCCTTCCAGTGCCATCCTCTCCCAGTCATCAGGGACTAAATCCAATCCAATCCAATCCAATCCAATCCAATCCAATCCAATCCAATCCAATCCAATCAAATCCAATCCAATCCAATCCCTTCTCCGGCACATTTTGCTTCAGCTTCCTTAGAACAAAAAGAAATGGGAAGGCTATTCCTGAAGATGGGCCTTCATCCATAGAAATTTCCTCAAGTTTAACTTGATTTAAAGAAAAAAAAATTTCAAAAAATTAGCAATAACAGGTCGAAAGCAGAAAGAAAATTTCCTCCAATTCTGGCAGAGGAAAAGGAGACAAAAAAGTGGAAAATGAGATTAAAATTTTCATCTCAGTGGACACGTGGGTGGCACGGGATGGAAGGTTCTGAAATCCATTTCAGACAGCAGAATTTATCCTTTTTAATTTTATTTTTTTTTAATTTCCCTTTATCTTTGTTCCACAAAGCCTTTCCAAGCACGTGTGAGAGCATCAGCATTCCCACAGAAATCCCTGGGCCCACACGTTCCCAGATAAGCAAGGCTGGGATTCCAAACAGAGCAGGGACAACAAAGCAAACACAAAATAAACAGAATAAAAAAAACAAAAACAAAAAAGGTTTGGAATATTTGTATTTCTCTTTGTTAGTTTCCTGGGAAAAATCCAACTCTCAGAATCCGAGGAAAACCTCAGATTTCTTTGGGAGTCAGGAGCGTGTTCCCAGCTGGTGCAGCCACCAAGGGAGTTTTGGGAATGCTGCCACCAAATTCCAAAAATCTTGGAATTTCTTTGCTTAAAAATCTGATGGTTTTAAAGGCAATCTTAAGAGTTCTGAAGAGTAGGATAAACCAAGGGAATTCCAGCACTTGGAAAAGTGGAATTGGAGATTTTCAGCAAACACCGCGGGGCTCTTCTCCTTGAGGGAATGAAGGAATGGGAGAGATGGGAAGGAGCAGGAGCTCCAGATTCCACCAGCGTGTCCAGGGAAGGGAATGGAGCTGGGAAGGGTCTGGAGAATTCCTGAGGAAGCTGGGAATGCTCCCCTGGAGAAGGGAAAAATCCAGGGAGAGCTCAGAGCCCCTGGAAGGGCCTGAAGGGGCTCCAGGAGAGCTGGAGAGGGACTGGGGACAGGGGATGGAGGGACAGGACACAGGGAATGGCTTCAGAGTGAAAGAGGGAAAGTTTGGATGGGATTTTGGGAAGGAATTCCTGGCTGGGAGGGTGGGGAGGGACTGGGATGGAATTCCCAGAGCAGCTGTGGCTGCCCCTGGATCCCTGGGAGTGTCCAAGGCCAGGATGGATCCCCCTGGGACAGTGGGAGGTGTCCCTGCCCAAGGCAGGAGGTGGGAATGGATGGGATTTAAGGTCTCTCCCAACCCAAACTATTCCAGGATTCCCAGAGCAGATTAAAGCCTCCTCTGGCTGTCCCTGATTTTATAATCAGATGAAATCTCAAATATCAGTGATCTGGGGCACAATCAGCCTTTCCCCCCTCACCAAAGGCTCACTGAAGAATCCACGAGGAATTTTAAGGGAAGAACGGTTCCACTGCCTGTACTCACCCAATGATGGATCCGAGGAGGAGCCGGATCTTTCCCACCCTCAGCGAAAATTCTGGATGGCTGCAGGGATTTCAGCGAATTGTTTGTGCCAAGGAATGTTCCTGGACACTCAGCTCCAGCTCAGTCCCAGCAAACTGTGAGAACAATCCATGGCACCGCTTTGCTCCTGGTCAACAATCACCTCCACACAGCATTCCTGGGAAATCTTTGGGAATTTGTTGCTCCTGCCTCCGGGGGATTCAGGTTTTTGTACAAGCAAAGGGCTTGATTGGGATGAAACATTTCCATTTCATTAAATTTAATTAATGGGTGGGGCTCTCTGCCTGCTCCATGAATCTGATTAAAGCAGGCTGGAATTTTGGGAATAGGGGCCAGCGCAGGTGTGAGCGTGTGGTGCCGACATTGGAAAGGGATGAGGAAAACATCCCCTTTCCTGCCGGGAGATCGCTGCCAAACATTTCTGGTCACGGCAGCTCCGAAAGCCAAACAAGGCCTGAAAACCACAATAAAGGTGGAAAAATCCTTTGGGAAAAAGGCAAAAACCAAAAGAAAGGGATGTGAGGAATCATAAACGGTGGAAGTATTGAGGATGGATTGATGGGAGATGATGGAGGGTTATCAAATCCAGGGGAAAAGACAAAGGGAAAAGGGATTGGCCGCTCCTGCTTTCAGTGGAAGAACCAGAGAGGCTCAAATTAAATCAGCAGCTGGAGCATCCAGCACAAATTCCTTGCCTGAGAATCCATGGATGCCTGAAAGCAGCAGGATTCCAAAATCACATCCGTCTGCAGCTCTCCCTCCTCAGGACATGGATTATTTGGGAGAAGAGCAGTGGGCACCTGCCCCGTTCCATTCCCAATCCCAAGAAAGAGCAGGGAGGCAAGGAGGGATCTGGGGCCATTCCACGGTCAGGGATGGATTTGGGGAGAGAAATCCATGGCAGGGACTGAGCTGGGCAACGAAATTCCCCTCACTCATCCTGGGTGCTTCCCGCTGCTCTCCAAGGCTGGAGAGGGATTTGGGAAAAGGGATGGAGGGACAGGACACAGGGAATGGCTTCCACTGCCAGAGGGAAGGGCTGGGTGGGATATTGGGATTTGGGGATATTGGGAAGGAATTCCTGGCTGGGAGGGTGGGGAGAGGCTGTGCTGGAATTCTCAGAGCAGCTGTGGCTGCCCCTGGATCCCTGGAAGTGCCCAAGGCCAGGTTGGACACTTGGAGCACCCTGGGATAGTGGGAGGTGCCCCTGGGTGGAGCAGGATGATCTCTAAGGGCCCTTCCAACACAAACCCGGAATTCTGGGATCCTCTGATATTCCCCATCCCACCAGGAATGACATTTCCCACCCAGTCATCCAATTTCCCGAGCTGCTCTCTTGGGGTGACATCCCAGAGATTCCTGCTCCAGATCCCCGATTCCTGCCCTGCAGAAGGACAGGGTGGATCTCCTGGAAGCACGGGAGGCCTCAGGGATCAGCACCATCGGGATCTCCCCTCTCTGCTGCTTTCCCTTCTGGATGAAGGAGAAGGAAAGGCCCCCAGAGCCCTCCAGGGAGCCTTCCAGCTTTTCCACCTTTTATTTGGAAAACGTGAGCACTCTGTGGCAAACGCCGTTTAAAATTTCCCATTTCGTCGTCGTCGTTCCGGCCGGCACGGAACTCCCTGGATTTCCAATTCCCATTTATTAAACTCCATTAAAAAGGTAAATATAGCAGCTGCCCTTCAGAACGGCTTCCTTTCCCTTTCCCCTTTTAATTGATTATTTCTCCGAGGGAAAACTTTTCATGCAACGGCCAAACATCAGCATTAATTAGATTAAGTAGCGGGGGGAGCTGTTAATTATTTTATTTTTTTTTTTTTGGAGGGCTGTAAAGCAGAAATGAAACAAAACTCACTTTATATTCCCAGACAAGTGTGTGTGTGTTTATATATTCCCTAATTCCTGCCAGTTTTTCCTCCTTTTTTTTTTTCTCCCTCCTTTCAAAGCACTCCAAGCAATAACCCTGGGGATGAGAGAGCCCTTTCTGTTTATCCTTGTTTTCCTTCCAATAAGGAATAAGCTCCAAGGGCATTATTTTAACAAGGCCCTCGTAATCCTTTAACGGGGTTTGTCGAAAATAAGACCCAGCACTGCCAGACACCAGGCAGCAAAAAGCTGCTTAGTGCCAAACTCCTTGGCACCGGGGAAGCTGGGAATTGGCTGAGTTTTCCTGCTGTTTTCTGCTGGAATATGCACTTTCCTGGGAGCCCCAAATGGGGGGGGAAGGAAGTTCAGGCAGCACCTGGAATGTGGCCCCTGTGCTCAAAGGAGAAAATTTGATTCCAAAATGGGGTGAGCCTGGAGGAATTGGAGGATCTCAGTGCTATAGGGATGGAATTCCTGAAATCCCACAAAGATTGGGATCCCAGATCCTGGTGGGGAAAATTAAAGGTGCCCCCGCTGCTCTCCGTGGAGAAAAGATGGAAAGAACAAAGTCTAAAAATCCTAAACCAGAGGGAAATTTAAAAAACTTCAAACCGGATGTTAAACACAATCCCAGGAGGGTTTAAGGCAACGGTTTTATTGGAAATAATGAGGATCCAAAAAAAAATGTGCCCGGGAGATCCAGGGAAGGGGGAATTCTGTCCCTGTGCCCCCTCAGGTGAGGCCCCACCTGCAGAGCTGCCCCAGCCCTGGATCCAGCTCGGGAAGGAGCTGGAGCTGCTGGAGAGAGCCCAGAGGAGGCTCCAGGGTGATCCCAGGGATGGAGCAGCTCTGCTGGGAGGAAAGGCTGGGAGAGCTGGGAATGTTCAGCTGGAGANGGGACAGTGGGAGAGTCCCAGTGTGGATTTTCCCCTTCCCAACAGCTCCAGTGCTTGGCAGCCGATATTTTCCCTGTGATCCTGGATTTTCCTCACCTCCACCCTTCCCAATTGGAGTCAAAAGTCCAAATTTGTTGCCCTGGCCCTGATTCAGGGAGCCTCCAGCTCCAGCTGATCCTTTAAATCCAAAGGAAAAGCATCCCCAAGGGCTGGATGAAGTTGGGGAGTGCCAGATTTGTCCCAGGGGAATTCTGAACATCAGGAACAGGTTGGTCCCTGATCCAGCTGACAAAGCCACAAAAAATTCCAAATTTTATCACACCAGAAGTGAGGTTTTCCATGTTTTCCAAAGGGATCAGCTCTGATAACCTAAACTGAGAATTCTTACCCAGTGCTGAAGCTGGGATTTGTCCCAGGAGATGCTGCAGGAATTCCGAACATCAGGAACAAGTTGGTCCCTGATCCACCTGACAAGGCCAGAGAAAATCCCAAATGTTTGAGGTTTTCCCTGTTTTCCAAAGGCACCAGCTCTGAAAACCTAAATTCACATGTTCCTATCCTGTGCTGAAGTTGGAGAGTCCCAGATTTGTTCCGGGAGATGCTGCAGGAATTCCGAACATCAGGAACAAGTTCATCCCTAATCCAGCAGACAAGGCCACAAAAAATTCCAAATTTTATCACACCAGAAGTGATGTTTTCCGTGTTTTCCAAAGGCAGCAGCCCTGAAATCCTGAATTCCCATGTTTTTACCCTGTACTGGAGAGTCCCAGATTTGTCCCAGGAGATGCCATGGGAATTCTGAGCCTTAGGGGGAGGTTGGTTCCTGATCCAGCTGACAGTGCCACAAAAAAAATCAGCTGGAAAATCTGATCCAATCCCCCAAAAAACCCCGGGAGAGTTTCAAGTCATCCCTGTTCCATCATTTTCTGTCTCCCCCAGGGAATCTCATCCTAAAATCCTGGAATTTGAATTGGAAGGGACCAACCAGGATCATGGGAGTCCAAGCCCTGGCCCTGCACCTGGATTTTCCATCTCTCTTCCTCCAGCCTGGACTTCAGGAGTCTCAGGGATGCCTTGGAATTGTCAGGGAGCTGATCCCAGCGCTTCCACAGCTCCAGGAATTTTCCACCCACATTCCAAGCTGAAGCCATGAGGGGAAATGGCTCCTCCACCACCCAAATCTCCCTCTGTCACTGGAATTCCAAATTTTGGGACCACGAAACCAAATAACATCAAAGTTGGCACATCCAGAAGGCTCCAGAAAAGGAGGAATTTGGAATTGGGATTGGGGGTGGAGCTGTTTTATCCAGAGTTTCCATGGATGGAGCCTAAAATGGATCCCTCAAATCGACAGGGAGTTGACACAAACCGTGAGGGTCCTGCCACCGGGAAGAAATGGGATCATTCTGGAAAAAAAAAACAACTTCCCAACAAAACCTTTCCCATCAGGACAAAGCTGATGGACACGGGACTTCCCAAAAAGCCATCCCAGTTTACAAAGTGGGATTGCTGGAGATTTTCTAGAGCAAAACTAAAAAGCTTCATCATGGAATTATGGAATCCCAGGATGGGTTGGACTGGATCATCCTTAAGGATCATCCAGTGCCATGGGCAGGGACAATTCCCACTATCCCAGGGTGTCCCACGCCCTGTCCAGGCTGGCCTTGGGGTCACGGGTGGGATGTTCCTGGTGGGATCCATCCCACAGAGCCTCAGCCATCAAATCCCACAGGGACATTCCCAGGGCTGGAGCCAGGCTGGGAGAGCTGGGAATGTTCCCCTGGAGAAGGGAAGGATCCAGGGAATCCCCAGAGCCCCTGGCAGGGCCTGAAGGGGCTCCAGGAGAGCTGGAGAGGGGCTGGGGACAAGGGATGGAGGGACAGGACACAGGGAATGGCTTCAAATAGGATTTGATGGGATATTGGGAAGGGATTCCTGGCTGGGAGGGTGGGGAGGGGCTGGGATGGAATTCCCAGAGCAGCTGTGGCTGCCCCTGGATCCCTGGGAGTATCCAAGGCCAGGCTGGATCCCCCTGGGACAGTGGGAGGACCCTGCCCATGGAATGGGATCATCCTTAAGGTCCCTCCCCACCCAATCCACCCTGGAATTCTGCTATTCCCACAAACAGGATTGAATCCCAAATCCACGCTCCCATTCCCACCTCCCCACCCAGCTGATCCAGCCCCATCCATTACACAATTCCCACCCGCCTTCCTTTCCTTTCCTTTTCCTCTTTTTTTTTAAGGAATTTGGCCCAAGGTATTCCCTTGTAAATTGGAACAGAATTTATTTTTTTCCACGAATTTAAAGAAAAACAATTCCCAACCTCACCCCATTCTCCAGGGCTGTTTATGAGCTCAACTTTTCCCAACCTTTTTTTTTTTTTTTTAAAGGTGG
>VZTB01004473.1:4982-35633 GCA_013397245.1 Thryothorus ludovicianus
TTCTATCATTTGTATGGGAAAATGATCTGGTGAAATCTGTCTATTACTGGGAAAATTCTTTGTATATATACATATACTGTCAGCAAATGGAGCTATATGTACACTAACTGTGATATTTATTATATTCTCTTATTGTTAAAGCAGAGAGATGTTATTCCCTACTTACATTCACTTGCTGTCATTGGTATACAAGTCTAGTTTTGAGATGTGGTATTTTTAGGATGTTGCTCTGCAGTGATGATTTTAAAATAAATACTATCAGGCAGCTTCACAGAACAAGTGAGTGAAAGAAAAATATACTTTTTTCAGTCATAGACAGTTATTGCCACATTACTTTCCAACATAAATAATAGAAAACAGGCTGAGTTTTGCATTTTAGTTTTAGTATATATAAATATTATGAAGGAGAACATCTGCAACAAATTTTTTACAAACTTGGAAATGTACTAAAAGTGTTCTGAAAATTAAGCATTCAAAGACAACAAAAAGGGCAAAAATAACAGAACATTGACAGGTTTAATAATATTTTTCCCCACAAAGGCATAGCTGTGTAAAACTTGAAGCTGAAACTTTTTGTAAGAAGGAATAGAAAGTTTCAAAAATAAGGCTTTCAAGGTTCACAGTGTGTTTTTCTCAAATAATTTTTCTTTTCCAGTTAGATCAAGAGTTCTATTCTCAATGGCAACACAGAACCAACCATGTGTAACACGGTTATAAAAATGCACATACAACTGCAATGTTGACAGTTCTGGTTCAAATACCCATTTTGCCTAGTTCAAGTCCAGATCCTGAATACCTGAATATCCTGAATTTCCATTTCCCACGTACCAGCTCACTGCAGGCTTAGTGGGAATATAATATATGTAAGCTTCTCACATGCTGTGGTTTGTATTTTCCTCCAC
Organism: Thryothorus ludovicianus; assembly: GCA_013397245.1. Lineage (NCBI taxonomy): Eukaryota > Metazoa > Chordata > Aves > Passeriformes > Certhiidae > Thryothorus > Thryothorus ludovicianus. Next base: position 5,885 of record VZTB01004473.1, read on the forward strand.
CAAACAAAAAGAAAAAAAAAAATAGAACTTCAAGACACATTGTATTTTCCTGTTAAAAATGTTGAAAATGTCTTTAGGGCAAAAAGCTGTTTCTCGCCTAGATCTTCGTATTGATTTATTAAAATATATAGGTCCATTCTGCACAGACTGAACTTATACATCACTGGAGATAAATAATACTGCAAAGAGCTTATAGTATAAACAAGCCAGATGAATGGAAAAAGAAAATATTATCCCTACATTATAAATGGGAGTTTGAAAACAAGCAGCCTGCCTAAGGAAGTCTGGCTGAGTGCTGAACTGGAATCTTTTTATCCAGAATCCTGACGTCCCCCACACAAAACTGTCATCTCCTATGCAAAGCCTGTAACCCTAGATTTGATATACAGATCAAGCTGAACTTTTTTGAAGACAAAATAAAATCAATCTATTCTACTCAGTCAGTCTCTATGGCATTACACAGAAAAATTCTGATTTTGCATATTGGATATATCATGTTGTCACAAAAGCAACTTGAGGATTTTCATTATCTACCCTCTTTACCAGATACGTTAGCACAGAAATCAGAGGCAATATTTATTGCTTGAATGATGATATTCATGAGACCTGACCAACTCCCCCAAATTTGGGAAAGTTCTGTATTTCCTGTGGCCAACAGGTAATCATAATGCTGATTTGGAGATGCCATGTGAATTTATTGCTCATGCATCACAGAGGTGTACATGTGTACATAAATGCAACTAAAAGAAGGAAAATTAAAATAAAACAGTAATTCTTTCCATTGTCCAACATGTATTAACAGTCTTATCATCTGTCTTTTTATTTTTGGATATATATTTTCAGTTTGACAATACTTTGTGCTCTTGAAGATCTGAAGTGAAAAGTCATAGGGAGAAATTAACTACTCAAGTACAGAATGTGGTCAATTATCTTTCCCTATTAGAGAAAATGAATATTATTACAAATTCTTTCATATGTTTAGCCAGAATAATTTTGTATTGCCTTACATAAGTTCCCTTTGTTCCTCCTTTGTAAAAGGACATTGACAAGCCAGAATCCTCTTAATCCAGCACTTTTGGATTCCAGCATTTGTGCAGTTGCATCTTGTTTTATACAAAGGAAAATAAATGATGACAAATGAATTACAAGGTTGTAAATCAACTGAGGACTTCTGCTGAGATCCATTTCAGGGAGATTGCAGAACAGCAATGTTAACAAAATGTGGATGAAAATATGGAGTATTTGTGTCTGATAATTCGTATTTTCCATCATCAGTCTGAGGAAAGTTTGGAGTATAGTGCTTTGTCAGCATAATTATTTGATGCTTGTATTTGAAAGCCATTATCATAAGGCTGGTGTTATTCATATGGAGAATGAATGAAATTTGGATAATCCTGGAGCACTAAAACAATACAATACCTGATCAGATTTACTTTTCCTTTTGTCCTTGAAACAAAAAGTCTTGCAACTTCCAAGGAAAAATGGAACTTTAACGTTCCTAAAACAATGAATGAAGCCCTAAATAAGGTCTGCATATGAGGAGATCTGACTATGAATCACTATGACTACTTTGCTGGGGTGTTCCCAAATCACAGAAGAAGATTAGAAGCCTAAATGGTTCAAAAGACATATTTTAACCATCAGCAGTGAATGAAGACACTGCAAACTCTTTTCTCTGCTGTTGTCAGTAACAGTCTCTATACAGGCAGGTGTGATGAAGATGTTTATGTCTTTTCCATCTTAGTCTGAGTTCCTTTGGATTTTGCTACAACAAAAGAAATGCTTGAAAAAAGGATTGAAAAATCTGGTTATTAATATGCACAAGGGAAAAGGAACACCAAATCCTCATCTAATGAAAAAACAAAGAAGGAAAGTGGTCAGGCACTGAAGAGGCTCCACAGGGCAGTGATCACAGTATGAGGCCTAAAAGAGTTCAGGAAGAGTTTGGACAATGCTCTTCAGCACATTTTGTGAGTATTGGGGTGTTCTGTACAGGGCCAGGAGTTGGATTTGGTGATCTTTGTGGGTCCCCTGCAACTCAGTTTATTCTATGATTATGAGAGACATCATCAGCTGAGAGGAAATGCAAATGCAGAAATGTATCACTTGCTCTATCAAAAAGCAACCTCTTCCTGCTGACCAACAGAGCATAATCAAGACATGAAAGAAACTTGGTGTCTCTATTTACCTTTGGTGCTTTTTGAGGAGAACTCTCCACAAGAACAGCCAGACCCAGGGCTGTGCGAATCCTCTGTTCATCCTCCCAGCTTGGCATTGAGCTTTGGGTGCAAGGGAGACACCTTCAGCAGGAAAAATGGCTCCACCTAAAGCCTCATCTCACCTTGGAGAATATCTTCTAAACATCCCACTGCAGTAACTGTGCCCACTGGGGCACTGCCTCAGGCAGTGGAACCAGTTTCACCTAAATTGTCAGCAGCTGGGCTTCCTGCAAGGGCCCTTTCAGGATGGAAAGGTAAGAGAGAAAGGGAGGTGGTGATGTGTTAGACAGCTCAACATGGTCGAGAACATAAAGAAACCTTGACCACTGGTGTGGAAAGTAGCAGAAGTTGAGATAGTGCATTATAATGTAGTGATAGCATAAGCGTCTTGGTCGTGCAGCAGAAAAGCAAGAATTTTGTCAGCCTGTGGTCTTGTGGTGGGTCTCATTAAAAGCCAAAATCCGTTCCAAAAATGTAGCATCTTGACACAAGAGATGCACTGCTCAAGAATGTGATAACTGTGTTTGAAATTATCTTTATGCTCCAGTAGTACTTCCTACCTAGCTATGATTAATACTTCCAGCCTGAAGTTCATTTTGCATTTTGACTTTTTTTTTTTTTCTGGAATGTGATAATAATTCTCTATTCTTCACTGCTGCCTGCCTGAGACAAATATTTTAAAGTCAATGATTTCAGGGGGCAAAGTCAGATAAGCTTAGCAGTGCTATACTAATTCCAGTTATACAAAAGCATATTCAGGTTTTGGGATATGAGAATAGACTGTTGACTTCAGAAAGACTTGGGTGGCCCATTGAAATTGAAGCTATAAAATTGAATATACTGTTAACATGACTTTAGTTTGGATTCAGACTAAATTCCCTTTTGTTCTGTCATTGTTATAAATTTCATTCAGTAAAATCAGTCATGCAGCTATTGGTGGGTAAAGAAGAAAATTGTATTTAAAAATGGAGGATTAAATTAGAAAAGAAAAAGTTACACCAAGGCAGCGTAATAATAAAATAACAATAAAAAGCCCTGCAAATAAATAACAGCCAACCAGAAACAGAATTTTAAAACATGATTGGAATTAAAAGAAATAAATGTGTTTTGCTCTAATCTAATCTATCAGCAGAACAGTAATGTAGTCTTCGAATTAAAACATGTAGTTGGATAAGAGCAAATCCATCCTTACTGAGACTCCATTAACACCAAATGTTACACTTTGTGGGCTTTGACAGGAATATGCATGACTACCTGAGGCAGGAATATGAATTCAGTAATGGGCCAAATCCTGTCTATGAGTCCTTTTCATTAGCTGGAGTTGGGTCTAGGCACCAGCAATTTTAGACCCGAAGGAGACTTGGAATAAATTGGTGACATTACGCCTGTGGAAATCCGAGGAATTGTGGAGTGATTAAGTAATGTATTACACAGAAAATCGGTGGCAAAGTTGTGAACTGATCCTAGATCAGGTACCTGTCATCTGCCTTCTTAGACACAGGAAAACCTGCCTGCTCAGGATACTCAGGGTGGTTTCTCCCAACCTCTGTTTGCCTTAGCTATTTAGATTGTTAATCCCACAGTGCTGGGACTGTCCTTTGCCTTGTGTTTGTACTGTGTGTGACACAAAACACCCTGTCTTGGAGAGGCCTTCATGGCTGCAGCGCAAATAGTGCTAATAACATTAATAATGCTACAAATAACGGCCTGAAAAGTGGGGTGTAAATATTTGCTTTATGTGCAGGGACAGTGTATATGTTACAGATGAGGATAAGTATTCGTGTCAGGCAAAGCAGGTGTTTGAACTAGGATTTTCAGAGCCTGGAAAGGTGTTGTCCCTTCAGTGCCAGGGCATGAAAATCCACACATAGTTTGTAAATACCCAGCACATTCACTAAATGCTGCTACCTGTGAATCACTACCTCCTTTCCAGTGTGAGATCTACCACAAACTCCCTCTCTGGGATCTTGGCTCATCACCTTTTGATGTCTTAGTTTCCCTAACTATAGATCAGAAGCAACCACACTTACCTGATGCAGTTGGGAAAAAAAAAAAGGAAACTAATTTGAACCAGCTGTTTTGCAAATGACTGCATGAATGTGGCTCTGTTAAGTACAAAATTTTATTAACAGGTAGAAAAAAAAAGAACTTTTAATTTACCATCAAAGTAGACCAATTTCTTTAAATCGCATTCAATTACTTCTTGATGGGTAAAGCTCCTTTTTTTCATGCCCATTTCTGGATTCTCATCCTTCCCATATCAAAATCCACTCTAATTCTTCTACTGTGGAGCTTTAAAAATAAGCTGGGGAGTAATAAAAACTACCCCTCTCCAGATTCTATAGGCAGCCTAATAGAAAACAATTAGCTTGAACAATAAAAACACCAAATAACATTTGGGACATAAATATTTTCATCAGAGACGCACCTCATCATTGCAAAGACTTGTGCAAGTCAGCAGACCTGAGTGTTTGTAGAACCTATTTTGCTCTCCCTTTACACCATCAAAGATCTGAATGCATCTTGAGACACAAACTTTTTTGTAAGCTAAGCCAGGAAGAGAAACAGGAGAGGGTTACTGACAACCCTCTGTTGTACTATTGTACCCTAGCTTCCATGATATGCTCTTAATAAAACAAAAGGGAAGCTTACGATAAAAATATCTCCCCGTTTTATAATGTAAAATACAAGCAATTTTATCAGCATTAACGCTGATTGGCTTCCATTAGCCTCTTGCCTTCTAATAAAATTTATGATACCTTTCAGAAGCACAATTTGATAGAAAGTGAAGTGATTACACCCTGCTTAGATATCTCTCCAGCATCTATTTCAACAATAATGCGGTAATTTTATGCATGAAATAGCACAATTGGCATAAATAGTTATAATACTGAGTGCTGTCTAAGGAACCTGGCTGCTGGAAAATTAGAAAGAGCTTCACACTTTTGAAACAGGTAATTAGGATTTCTCTCCATGCTCATAGGAGGCAGACTGGAGTTTCGTTTTATATTTCATGTTTCATTAAAATATATGTGTTAAAAATAAATGTTGAATTTAAAGCTGCAGAGATTATGAAAATTAAAGGTACAGCACTTCGGCAGAAGGTAGAGTAAAATAGGGCATTTTAACTTCTAATTCTGACTCTGCCAAGAATTTTAACGCTTTGTGACAGGTAAATCAGCCTTCCACTATTTTCAAAGTGTTTAGTTCAGCAATAGCTGCATATGGCTGTGGTCAGCAAGATGGAGTTTTACTGATGTAGAGTTATGTCCCTAAAACTAGTCACAATTTTAATTTTTGCCTGCTCAGAGAAGTGGCTGCTTAATGATATAGGAGGCTCTTGCAAATTAGTGGTTCCAGGGCACTTCTCCCTGACCTACCTCCTATTTATCATTTTGTTGATCAAGGACTGTCTTCAATGTGCTTCCCTTTCCATGCTAACTATCAGTGTTCCCTTTTTATTTTTTTTTTTAACTCCACAATTTACTTATTTTCTTTGAACATAGTTAGGGTCAACACCTTAAACTAGATGGATTTTCTAAGAAATTCAGGCTTAAAACAATCAGGAAGACAATTTCAGGCAAACAAATTAATCTGTGGTTTTGGCAAACATCAGCTACTTGCTTCAAGCTCTCCTGAAAGAGATAGAAGAGTCTCCCTGAACCACAACAATCCACATTTTTTTACCTTAAAGTGCTGAAATGCATTGTCCTGTTTCAAAATAACGATTTATATTGAAATATTATCACTTTGCAAAGAAGACAAGCAGGGAAACACGAAAAAAACTACACAACCATACAACAAGAAAGTCCCAAAAGCCCAAATCCTCAATCTATCCCCAAATGCATACTGAATAAAGACAAAGAGTGAGTGCTTTGGTTAACTAAACTCAACTGAATTATACATAAAATGCATAGTTTGACTCAAAATCATAGATTTACAGACCAGGTTTGGCTCTGGAAGAGACCTTAAAGCTCATCTTATTCTAACAGACAGAGTCATCTTCCACTAGACCATGGTCCATCTAATCTGGCTTTGAATACTTCCCCAAATTCTCTGTTTATGTTCTCATCTTGTCTCTCTAATTTAAATATTCTAGCGACACTACCTGTGAAAACCTTTTCTAGGTGCAGTTTGGCTGTTTTGTGGGAACCTGGATAGTTACAACCCCCATGAGAAACAAGCAAGTTAGGAAAGACTGAGGCTCAAATATCACTTAGACCTGTAAAATCAAGGCCTATTCATCACGGTTCAGAAGCTCCCCTTTTGTGAGGGTGCAAGATGCATTTCAATAGACTGATTGTGAGGAAATGTTCCTTAGTTGTGATTTTTTTTTTTTCCTTGTAGCCAAGGGTGGCTTTTTGGTCAGGAAAATTGCGGTGAGGAAGAAAAATAACCCTTTATTGTAATAGGCAGAAAGAAAATACTCCCTAAAGAAACAATCAGCAAGGGGAAAACTTTATTATCATTTCCTTGTGGGCATTCAAAATCTGAAAAATCTGCCTGAAATTAAACATCTGTTGAACAAAAAAAATGTAAAATCAATACATTTAAATTAATGATAAAACTCCCCTGTTCTAATGAAGAGGGAGTATCTTTTTTTGCTAGCAGCTGCAATCAAGAAGGCACCCAAACTGTCTTTGGTCAGTGGAAACTGAAATAAATTTATTGCCATAATATTAAACTTGAAGAAAAGGAAGATTTCTTTTTGTGTTTCTATGCACATACTTGACTGTGGTCTGGTAAATAAATTACAGCAGTAAGAACCCTCCAACTATGAAAATGAGAGCAACATTTCACAATGTTCAAGCAAAATCCAACAAAGTAATCTTGGTTTTAGTGCCTGAGATCTCAAAATTTGATTACTATTTTTCCCTCACCATTTACAGAAATTCTCACAGAAAGTGGGAAAGATAAGGTCTCAAATGTTAATATGAAAAAATAAATAAATGAACTAGCTCTCAGAAAATAGCCAACTTTAAAATAATATGAGGGGAAAATAATAAAACAAAATAATTAGCTGCTCTTCATCATATAGAGCAGGATAATTTTATTGCTTTTAAGTTGCATTTTCTCCAAATTTCTGTAAATTTTTGGCTGATTCTTGCTGCTTATACTGGTTTTGTTCTGGAGATGGTTTGTTGGGTTTTTTTGCTCATTATATTGTTGGTTTTTTTTTAATATTTTAAGCATCTGTCGCCATCAGAAATGCTCCAGCACTGATTTCACCAGGTCGTGGTTGTACAGAACATATTTTGAATACGGGGGACTGGCACACAGCACATCTGTGCCTTGGAGTCTGCAGCTCAGCTTGGAGGGAGACAAGGTTTTCTCCAGACACTGCAGGTTGTGCTCCAAACCCTCGCACTCCGTCCTGCTTGGGGCACAGCCAGCTCCCACTTAATGCACGGTGCCTGTTGGTAATGTGCCACAGAGAGAGGCTCCAGAGAATACACCAGAGTGATCTGAATAATTCCTGGGGAATAAATTATTCAGGAGGTTTGGCCTTTGTTCCCAAGCCATTCCTGAATACTATGAATATGATAGTTATGCGCAAGTATTTACCAAATAGTTTATACAAACAAATCGTGGCCGGTGGATAGTTCGTGAATTATTCACTTCAGCTGCTCATTCTCTGTTCTTCCGTAAACTGCGCTGTGCCCCTGAAATCATATGTTCCCTGATTGGGTGACTGAAAAATTGCATCTCACTGCTCTCCCAGTGGATAACTGAACTCCCTGGAAGAAGGGAATTACACGTAATGAGCAGCAAGCAGCAAGTCTGCGGTGCAGCCACACACCTTTTTGAGTGGCAAAACTGATTTATAAGGTTCATTCCCACCTCAACTCCTGCCTCCTGTCGTTATCCTTATTCGGTTACCAAAATCTGTAATGTTTGCAGCTAATTTTGCAGCCATGCAATTCCAAATGCGTGCACGTTAACTGTACCTGCATCCAAAAGGTTTAAACAGTAGCATTTTGGGGCTAATACTCACATCACAATTTTACTGGAAAAACACACAGGAAAACTGTGTGTAACCTTGTAACCTTGTAGCCCTGAAATACAGTACTGCCACAGCTTTCTTGCTATTACCAGTGTTGTTAGTGAAAATATTAATGCATGGTACTATTTTTTGAGTGAGTGTAATAAGATTTAGACTAGAGGCATTTTCAGCTCTATCAGAGACCACAGTTCTACTAAAAAAGGTAGAAATACTCAAGTACTAGGCAAAGGGGACTAGGACCATCCTTTTTATTGTCTCTCATCAGCCTAAACTGGTTATGAAGTGCATCTTCCAGACATTGATAGATTATGGCAAATGTTGGTTGTGAAAGTGCATTACTCTAAGAATCATTTTTATGGGCAAACAGTAAACATGTCTTAAATATAAAGCCAAGAGTTTATCGTTAGCATAATAAAATCTTAGTTGCTTAATCATTATCAGCCCTCATCTAATTAGTGTGGAAAAAGAGAGAACGCTTCTATGGAGGAAAACTTTCAGCAATAATAATTTTGTGCTTGAGACTTTCATACACACACCTGAGTTTCTGTCACGTTGCCTGGTGTTATGCTCACACACCTCCCTCTCTGCTGGCCCTGAAGGTGAGTGGTTCCATCCTGGTGGTGTGAGTGGCAAGGGTTGTCCTTAGTTGTCGGCATCTGGAGCTTTTGCCAGTAAGAAGATGATGGTGGTGATTGTGGTCTCTTCTTTTTGACTTTAGGACACATTTATGGTCATTCTTATGTGCAATTGTACACCATATTCTTCAGCTGGACTGCATCTCTACATCCAGATGTATCAGGCGCAGTACCTTCCATGTGTCATAGATGTGATTTCTTCTTTTACCTCTAAACCTGGCTTCATCCAGCTCCACATCCTTATTATTTTTAAGTGACTCTGAGTGAATTATTTAAAGCCATGTAGTCTCCAGTGCCAGACCCACCTATCACCCCACTCCTCCACATCCCATGCCCCCATTTCTTAAGGCCTCTCTTATCTTACCAGGGCTGCATTTCTCTATATCACATTGAGTTAGAGTTATAAAACCATGGTGGTAGCATAAAAAGATAAACAGAAATAAAACAAATTAGCCATAGCCATCTGGTCATTAGAAAAATTGCAGTTGCAGCTAAACCAAGTAAAACAAAGCTGCAGGGGGGGTCAAGAAAAGTTCAAACAGAATAAAGACAGATCTGAGGCCTTGCAAACTCAACACAAAACTGACAGCCTGCTACTAGCACTGGCAATATTTTATTACAGGGCTAGGGGGATACCAGTGGATTCCACCAGCTGGAAAAGGAAAAGGCCTGGACAATCATGTACTATTGCTGCTAATTTGCAGGGGAAGGTTTTGCTTTTAGGGGGGTTTTGTTGCTATGATTCACTTTTGTTGTTGGAGAAAGGTTTCTGCATGAACATTGCTCCAGAAATGTTTATAATTCATGAGGTACCTGACTGTTTTTGGGGCGGAATTACTTCTGCTTCTCTAGTTGATACCCAAACTCTTGTGAATGGACAGATTATGTATTTATCTGACATGTCTGTGACATGAACATCTGGACATTGAAGGTTAGTCTGCTAGGCTGGTCCATTAATAGGTCTCTGGGGCCTCTGCAGGTCTAGAAAAATTAAATGGTGACTTTCTTCCTAAAGGTACACATTGGAAGAGAAGAAAGGGATATTAAAAAAAAAATCTTTACCTGAGCAAGGCACAAAGCAACAAAGTCAAAAGGAAAGAAAACCAGGACTTTTTGTTCCGAAGAAAAGGGCACTCAGCAGGAAGTGATAGGACTCTCTCATCTGCATAGCTTCCAGTCATCCCAGGGGAAACTCACCCTGCACACGTGAAAGCATCATTTGCTAAATTAGTTTTTTGCAAACTTGAGCAGAACAACAATTGTCATCACAACACGAATGAAAGAATGGCCCTCCCTGAACAAACTCAAACTCTGCAACTGATCTTTCTGTGATGACTTCTTATGAAAGACTTGTCACAAAGAAATCTCTCTTTTTAAGAAAGAAGCAAGAGCAAAGCTGACAGAAGATGGTTCTTTCCTTAGATTTCCCTGTATAATTTTGAATTCTGTGAAAAATTGTAAAACGTGATCAGGAAAATTTAGACCCCAAAAAAGCACAGTGTATCCCATAGAGACTTGGGATATAGCTCCTTCCTGTAGAGAGGAATTGATTGTATGCACTCCACCCTTTGGTTCTCAGAGCTAATTTCCAGGGACTTTCCTTAGGGACATGGGATAGAATTTGAATTCTGCAGCTCATTCCTATCCTCCCACCCAGCTTGGCTCTGGACCCCCAGCGCTGTGCAAAGAAAGGGTGCAGTCTCACATCCAGCTTCATCTTGCATTCACCCTGCCTCCTTTTGCTGTTGGAGTGGCACATGCCTCTTCCTCCAGCAGCTGGTGGGCTCATCTGGTGCAATGTACAAACCGACTCTCTCTTTTGTTTTCCTCTTGCTTCCCTTAATAACTTTGCCAGCCTTTTCTGCACGCTGGCGATGAATGTCATAGAAATGCCTATCAGCACATAAATTAAGCAAACACTGGGGGTGTCCTGAAGAGCTTTGCAAAGTAATGTCTGAGATGCCAGCGGGGTTGTGTCTGAGTTAGGCACAGTTTATTATGAGCTCAACAATAGAGCTCATGCACAGCTCTGGATGAGGAGCAGGAACCCGAGCAGGTTGTCGGCCATCTGAATTTTACTTGCTGAGTTATTTCCCCAGATAGAGTCTTCAGTCACAGCCTGGCAGCCGCCTCAAGCACTGCCAGAAAAGTCGCACCGCTTTATTAGCATAACTAATGCCACTGAAGAGGATCTGCAGATATGGAAATCATTCTGCTTCCTATGAAATTTCAACATTCCATCATTTAGCCTGTCCAGACAGCATCACTTATGAGAACAGCTACCTGCAGAGGCTGTCCTCTCATGTCTAGAAATGGCAGGAAAATTGAACTTTCACATCACCTCTTCTCTTCTTCTGCCTGCAGTTCACAACATCTAAAGGGACAAAGGAAAATCATATTTCTGGTACAGCTTTTAGGACTAAAAGCAAACAACAAGAAATCAGGAGTTAGTTAAATGGAACAGAAAGATGCCGGATAAACTGCTTCAAAGAGGTGAGAGAAAGGCTTTTAGGCAGAGACGTCCCTGATTAAAATATTCTTCTAGATCAGAGAAAAGATGAGGGAGGATTCCTAATAAAAATATAAAAGGAAGAAGACAATAAAAGTTTTTTACAGGTAGATTTAAAAGTTGCATTAATTTTTCTGTGTAAGTTGTATTGTAACAGATGATCAACACTTCCTTACCCAGGCAGTGGACCCCTCAATCCACTCTGTTTGTCAGCAACAGCAGCCAAAACCAGCTGTTTCCATGGAAAGTTTAAAACTCTGTGTATGCTCCTAATTGTGACAGATTGGGGTGTACCTGACCCTAGGTACTGATCAGTTTATGCCCTGAAGCATGAGAATACACAGCTCTTGTAATTTTTATCCCAGCTAGCAAAACTGCAGATGTTCTTTTTAATTTAAAAATGTGCTGAGCTTCCCTCATTCAGCCTGTATGTCCTTTATGCTTGTGCCTTGGGCAGGCGGTATCTGCATTTCTGTAGGGACATTGAATACCAGGAGACAAGAGAGGGAGAAAGAGGAAAAAAATAGACAAATCACTGGATGGATTCTGGGTTTGCAATAAGTCATGGCTCCAAAGCTCTCCTTGTGATAAGCACTTTTCCCCATAGGAAGATGGCACTGAAATAGATAAGTATGCCATCACAAAATCCCAGGCACATAATGATGCGATTGGAGAGATGTTAGGCTTAAATGGTAACACTTTTTTTAAGGCAAACTGTTTGACACTAGGGGTGCCTGGCGTTCACCTCTCTCTGCAAACATATGTGGACTTATGTCTGCTTGTCTATCCCTGGGCTGCTCTGTGCTGCTGGTCTGTAATTCCTGGTGTATGGACTGTTTATGTATGCTCAGAAATGTACACCCACGGGCACTGAGAGAGAGCTGAGGAAACTCCCTTCTACTTTCAACTTTGCATCAATCTATGGGACTTCCTGCCAGGTGACACCATGGGGTCAGGAGGAGGGAAATGGTGGGAGGAGCTGTTTGGAGGGAAGGAAAATTCTCTGTGAGTTCATTCTGGTCAAGAGAGGATTTAGGATTAAAGTAATGTTTGTACTTCCTAGGCTGAATGTCCTGGTGATAGCTGGTGTTAAATTGCATAGGGTAAATGTATCATAATTTTTACCTGCGACTGCAATTTCTGCCCTCTGCTTTGCCAAGTCCTTGCAGCTGATACAATGACACTTTTCCCCATTTCCTCTCTACAGCCGCTGTTTATAATGTGCTTGCATACTCTGAGGGACCACCCGTGACCATCCCCACAGACCATCCCCACTCATTCCCATTAATGTCATTGCCACTGTTAAGCCATAAGCCCTCTCGCAAACTACAGCTTTGAGTTCCTGCTTGTGGCTCCTTACACTGTTGAGGATGCTTTGGAATGCAGAAATCACTGGCTTTCTCAATGGAAAAGTTTCAAATAAGACTTGGAAGAATTAAAAGATATGAAGTTATTTTATCCATTTCTTCTCTCATTCAGGATTATCCATCATCCAGATGAATTTAACCCACACCCTCTAGTCTTGCAAGTATTTTACAATCATGATTATATTATACCGCTTTGAAAACTTCTCTTCCTTCTCCTAAGAATTGCACTTTCTCTTTTGGAGGCTTTAAGTCAGGATTTTACAAACATTCTGTTTCCAAACTCCCAAACACCCATCTACTTCTAATAAATTAGTGAGAGATTCTCCACAACTCCTAAGATCTGATCCTAACCATGATTAGAAACAGCAAAATCCTGTTTGGAAATATTAACCTTTTCCTGGAATGTTATTTTTATTTACATATTGTAAGCAAAAGACCTCAGATAAGCTAGCTAATCCAAGCTTATGAAATTTTGAAGCCACAAAGGGAAACATAGTATAATAGCAACCAATTCCAAGAAATAATTAATATCACCAGAAGAGTCAGTCTGACCAAACAGAACAAGGGAAAGTGGATTAAAAAAAAAAAAGAGAGAAAAAGAGGTGAAAATAAAATAGGTAGGAAAAAACTGCAGCAAAAGAGGAGTGGGAAAATGTCATTATATCTGGAATATTACCATTCTCATTTATAATAGAACTCTGAATAAGGTGAAGACAAATCACGTGTGTGTACCTTGTCTAATTTCCTCCCCCTCAGTTGGAGGAGAGAGATGGGAGGTACCAGAGGGTGAATGAGGTGCTGGGATGGAGCTGGAGGAGGATCCTGCGCCTTGTGCAGGGCACGCTGACCTTTCCCCACCTGGGACAAGGGTGTGCTGGAAATCAGGGACAGAGCAAGGACTCTGTCATGTTCTTCTCTTTCCTTCATTTCTGGAACAATTCTACCCTTGGCTGGGAGGCTGATTTAGCTGCATCCCCTTGTTAGCTCCGATGGGATCCTGCTGTTCCTCTGCAGACTGTCAGTCATGAAGTGCTTTAGACACTTATTGGCAGCTAAATCAAGAACTTGTTTCACCCATATCTCTGCTCAGCTAGAGGAGTGCAGAGACTGCCCGAGGGCTGCATTTCAAAAGGTAAATTCAAATGTGATGCAATCCCATTACAGGTTCCCTGTGCAACTTGAAACTGGGGAGAGTTGAAAGCCATCACTTGGTAGGGAGGAGGCAATATGGATTCAGTGTCACGGGAGAAGCCTCACAGCTTGGTCATCATATCGTTTCACTGAAAATATCCAAAGGCAACTGCAGAACATCAGGTGACTGATTATATTTCTGGTTCTGCTATTCATGCAGTATTGTGACTTTGGTCAAGACAGTTAAAGTTGGATGTCTTGCAGTGCCTACTGGAAATTAGTAAAAAAAAAAAATACGGTTGAAAGCCTATGTCAATGAAATATCCTTCATAAGAACAAAGATCATTTATTGTTATGATTATAATACTGAATTGAAACATTTCATGGAAGATAGGTGTATAATTGATAGTGATGACCTTCACAGTAAAGTAGAGACACGTTTCAAGCTAAACAACTGGTCTATAGTTATTGATGATATGTTATTGAATTATTTATCACAGCCTGAATGAATGAAATTATATTTGCTGTTGAAAACTACAGCAATACAGAAACAATGGAAATTCTTAGAGGAGATCTGCTAGGTTTCACACACAGAGAGGATGTTGAAGCAATATGCATCATATATAATTTCAGATGTGGGGGGAGGTTACCAATTAGGCAAATTATTAAGCCTAGTAATTTAAAAAGAGAATGGAGAATGCTAGGGATAGAAGAGAAAATAGGTGCATTAGCAAACCCTTACAACAGATGGCAAAGCGTCCTCAGATCCTCTAGTGGTAAAAAAATCCGATATATATAAACTTTCAAAGAATATTTTATGTGATGATATCATCTAGAATGCACTGACTCTGAGGACTCAGAAAGCTATCTAGGAGACATTCAACTAAATTATTTAGCACAGGATGACAGGGAAGAATTAAAGAAAGAAATTTTCCCATCTAAAAGTTAAAGCAACAATCCACTCTGTATCCACTGTTAAAGCTCAGGGTCCAGATGGTTGCCCAATAGAATTTTTAGCAAACATTTGGAGAGATAATAAGGCCTGTAACAGTAGATAATTACTCACTTCTATATGGCTCAGTGCCCCCCTCATCTACATTTGTTTCTGTAGCAGGTTTTATGCCAAAAAAAAGAATAAAAAAAAAAAAAAGAGAAAAAGAAAAGGAAGCAGGAAGCAGGTCTTCAGGTTCTTGTGTTTGTTTTTTTGGTTTGGGTTTTTTTTTTTTCTTTTCAGTTGTTTTCTCTTTTCTACTTCCCTGTAGTTTGTAATATATTCTCTACTTTTTCAATGCAGATGTCAAAATCCAGGTGTTGTCATCTTGCTATTCATGGACCAATCTTGACAACTCTCGGAAAGGTGAGCCTGTCTTGAATACAGTGAAATTTGGCACTTCTTTTAATAAAAATGAATGAAAAATTAAATACAGAATGTGACTTTTGATTGTGGGTTGTTTTTTTTATTTTTTTTTAATTCATTCAGTACATGGCAATAAACCGAATATGCACCACAGAGCAAAATAATCTGGTATTATAATTCCTTACAGTAAACAATAACAATACACTGTGTTTTAGACACATTTTTTTGCAAAATGGTCACACTTGACTAGAAATTGAAAGGGAAGGGCTAGACCAAATGGTTCAGATCAGAAATTATCTCTGCTCCTTCAAGCAGTTAATGGGAAAAGAGGAAGTTCAAGTCTGTTTTCTAAATACTTAGGTGTAAAACTCCCTGCAGGGTTATGGGAGTTGCTATACTGTTGCAGCTAAAATTTATTCCTTAGTCTGGTAAAGCACTAATGTGAAATATATGGGCTATGAACCAAAAGCAGTGTTACCATCAGTACACTGAAGTGTAAAAGAGACACTGTTAAACTGAGTCAGTAGATCTGTGTCCCAGATCTTACTGTTTACTTGATGTTTTTTTCTTCAAAACTGAATGTGCACATCTAAAGAGTGAAGACGTCAATGTCTTTGAGAGGGTCATGAGAAAGAAAGTAAATTGTTGGATGCTGTTGCTTTTCCTTTTCCCTTAATTACTCACTGTTCATCTCGAGAGCCAATGAGTAGCCAGCTCGAGCTTTAACATACTTTATGTAACAAATTTCAGGTGGGTGAACAGATTGGAGATGTGCTTTCCTTGAGCCTGGGCTGAACAGAGCTCCAGGCTCAGATTCTCTGCTGGTGTAAATTGGCACCATTTCAATTAAATCAATGGTGCAGCACCAATTTGCAGCAGCTGATGGCCTGACCCCTTCATTCTCTCGCCCTCTCAGCTGCTAAGGAGTGAGTGGCTATTAGTCCAGTTGTTAGTGAATCATCTGGACAAGACAGTTGGAAGAGGATATTGGATAAATAGATAAAATGAGAATTAGTAAAATTCAGGTCAGGGGAAAAGCATCAGAATGAAAAAAAAACTCATAAAAACTACCAAAAACCCCCAAAAGCATAGAAGACATAATTCAGAGAAAAATTTAAGATAATAAAATAGTTCAGATTTATCAATAAAATGCGTATACGACTTTGTAAGAAGAATTAAAAGCTCCATGAAGAATTAAAACAGTAATGTTCCGAAGACTGAAATACTGGCAAGTTAGCAAGCAATAGAGAAGACTTTAATCTTCTCTTTCAACTATAGTGAGGATAAATTCATTAGTCAAAATTTTTTTGTCTATTTTAATTTAAAACACCAATGAAAGCTCCATATCACTTTTCCCTTGGTCTCTCTGCTGTGTGCTGGATCAAAAGTGAGGACTTATGCTGATCCCTTTCCCACTCCCTGCTCCACCAGGCCAGATTCTGTGTGTCCATTATCTTGCTGATTTACATCTAGCCCAGCAAAGTGGGCTTATGATATGTCTGTGCTGCAGAAATCTACCCAGACCCTCAGTACCCACTCTGTAAGTCTGACTGACCCTTTTTCAGATCATGTGCACAGCTTTTCAGATCTGTCCACACAGGAATACTCCCACCACTCCTTTCAACACCATGTATCTCAATTTCTGTAATTTCCCTTTTATCTGTATGTGAAGGCTGCAGACAACTTTTCTTTTGATGTATAACCTGGGATTGTCTATATTTTTCCTTCGTGCCTTCCCTCTCTCCCTGTTTTCAAGAAATGCAAAGGATAGTCATAGCTCAGGACTGTTTCTGTGCATAATTTCTCATTGCTGTCAAGAGGTTATTACTGACCTCCAGTTGGCACATGGTGTTTACCCTGCATCATCAGCTTGTGAAATTTTCAATCATTTTGTGCTTCCCGCTGTGCTTATTCCCACGGGGTTACGTTGGCTTTTCCTGTAAAGAAGAGCCAGTCTTCTTCAAATTCCTTCTTAAAGCTCTCGCTTGCTGTAAGGCCTTGGCAGAAAGCCTGTCAATACATTAACAACAGTAACCTGTAGTGTTCTGTTGTTCCCAGTATTCCTGAGGGACACATTGGGTTTTGCCTTTCTCTTGCCCAGTATTTAGGGGCCAGGGACTGCGTTTATATTCTATGCCTTTAAAATACTTGACACAATTACATGGTTGTGTAATTAATGTGCTCAAGTCTTTCAGTAAAAAAATAATAACGATCATCTGAGCACTGTTGAACTTGTTCAAATCAGGCCTTTGCTTTCTATCAATATTGGACAAACTTGATATAGCTTGATACGAAGTTCATAGAAATGAACACAGTGACTGATCATGGGAATCATAAGGCTTTCCTAAAAGAATGAAGATAAAACTGACTGAGGTATTTCTCAACCAAAGTTACTGCTTGGACACTTTTGATTAGTGAGTAAACTGAGAAGCAGTGATCTTCCTTAGAGTTTCAATCCTGAGACTAGATAATCAGGACAGATCCACCTGGGAGATAAAGCTATAAATATTCAATTCATTCACCATTTTCTTTTTCTTGCTGAAGATCAGAGCATCACAAATCACAACAAAGAAAATATTTTTTTCTATACTGACTACAACAGTGGAAATTTTTATCATAGTAAGGAATGTGAAGAATTTTGCTTGTTAAGGAAATTCTGCACCTAAATCAAGCTAAATTCAGCCTGTGTTTAAAGAAGGAGTAATTGTATTAGGTAGGAATTTCACTAACCTAGAACTGCAGTTAAACCATGAGCAGTGCAGAAAAGTGATGAGGTTAGTCTTATCTGACTGACTGCTGAGTCAAACCCCAGCACAGTGCTAGATAGCACTCTGACATGGGAATTAAAATCTTTGGGATTAGACAAAGCTTCGAGCTCTTGGTTTTAGACAGTTAATAGCACTTTTCACAAGAATTTGAAACATCAGCCATTTTAATTTGACCACTACAGGAAATATTCTTTCTGGGACGTTGTATAGATGACATAGCTGTAAACTTTGTTTTGGTTGAACACAGGCTTTATACTGCTGCTCACACTGCACCAGAACTGCTACAGAAAGGAGTAATTCAGCATTATCAGCTTTTAGCACTTACTGTTTGTGGTGGTCCCTCCATGATGGATATGATTTATCCCATTTCCCAGCATATTCTTTTGGAAGGCAGAGTAGACTCACAGCAGAAGTAGTTTCAGCTCAGGCAGAGAGATCTGTCTGCCAAGGAACGACTGGTCTATGGATCCAGCTATTCATTTTAAGTACAAGATTTTTCCTGAGTTCCACTTCTCAAACCACACAGTGGGAATTTCTGTATTTTCATGGGGCTATGGAGACAGTAAGAAAAAGGGATCATAGTGGGTGGGTGTTTGTCTTCTGACCCACACCAAGAACATGTTTATAACCCTCCCAAATGTCAGATACATAATCTGAAAAGGAGGAGACACCTCTTTTTGTTCCTTTTTTTCAATAGTAGAAACATATAAAAAACCACTTGGTCACTCAGAGATAGACCCTCAAGGATGACAGTCCTGTGACAATATGCATCATTTTGAAATGATGCTGTGTCTGTGTTACAGCCAAAGATATTGCTGTGTTACTGTCCAAGCTGTGTGAGGCCTGACTCTTGAGTGAGCTGCATATGATGCCAGATATAATATTATGCAGGGGTTATATATACATATGTTCACCTATATATGTTAAAATTATTGTTATTTCTGAGTTACCATAATGAACAGTTAATCTCTGGTTTGTTTTTTTCCTCCTTCTTCTTCCTTAACTGCAGAGATTTTTTAACATATATGACATAGAATTTGGCAAAAGTCAAAGCAGGACAGCATTGCTGAGGCAAGGTGGTAGCAGTATGTGCTGAGCCTAAGGCTACATCCAGAAAGCAGCTGTCAGTGGACAAGTAATAGATACCA
Organism: Thryothorus ludovicianus; assembly: GCA_013397245.1. Lineage (NCBI taxonomy): Eukaryota > Metazoa > Chordata > Aves > Passeriformes > Certhiidae > Thryothorus > Thryothorus ludovicianus. The sequence continues at coordinate 25,023 of VZTB01004473.1, forward strand.
CTGGAAGACAGAAAGCCCACACAGTTATAAAAAGTAGCACACTCCTTGAATAGAGTAACAAATAGAAATGGCCAAGAACTGCAAAACTTTGTTACCTAAACCCCTGGCTTTTAATTCACTTATTTCATGCAGTTCTTTTCCAAACCCTAATTGTTTCTTATTAGTAAAACTGAATTTATAACTATTTTCAGCAACATTTCTTCAAGCTTGTAACTACACTTTTGGGTTTCTATCTGAAAAATAGATGCAAGTTTGGATGGAATCATCATATCCAAGGTCAACTTTTGTGCCAGAACAAGGTTTTTCAACGTGAGAAAAAGTTCTCCCTCTTAACTATTATTTTTTTTTAATATATCTTATTCATTGTTTTTAACTGCGAGCTGAGGAAAAAATGATCTGCATAGCTAGGAGACAATGAATTCTCATCTCTATGTCAAGTTTGTGGAAACAGCGAAGGGATGACACTCTACCCCTCTGAGCTCCACCTCCTGCAAAAGCTACAACGCTTCCAATTCTGATGTTGATCTAGCAGGTGGAAAGGTAGAAGCACTGTGAGAACACACAGTGTTTAATGAGCACTCAGTGAGGGAGACGTTAGCATTTCTAATCCTGTTTAGTACCATGCCTGTTCCAAACCTGTGTGTTCACAGGATGGCACAAAGTCAATTTAACCAAGCCAGTTATTTAGTTCAATAAACTTCCTCCTGACCACGACTGGAGATATGCTTATGCTTTGAAGCATGTCTCTCTTCTTGTCAATGTGAGAAAGATAGGAATAGTCAATTTCAAAGCTAGGGGCTGGGTACTCTGGAGACACAGAGGAGCCCAGAGGCTGCACCATGGTGTGTGCAGGAGCAGCATCTGGCCCCAACTCATTCCTAAGTACCTGAAAATACCATGACAGAGACTAGAGTGGCTGGTGTGTGAGAAAAATCTCCCTCCCTCCTCTGTGACAATGTAGCTGGACAGAGTAAATATTTTTCAGGACTCATGGAACCTTCTCAATGTACTAAACCCATAGTCCATCGGCCAGACACTAATATTTGCCTGAGAATGTACTAAAGGCCAAGATGATACAATATTCCTGTAAACCAGATTTATGCCCTCTATACCCTTCCCTTTTTACTGGCTAGTCTATATTGAGCAACCTTTCACACTTTTAGAAAGAATGGAAAATGTCTTGAAATGGCTTCATAATTTGAAGGGCAGTAATAAATGAAGCTTGTTGTCTTTATGTGCTGTACAATAGTCAGCATATTTCCTAAAATGTTCTGCCTTCTGCTGTTGTTATCAAGTGGAATGTGAGTTTTCTCAATTATGAGATAATTTTATTGAGATTCACTGTTTCCTTTATTATGAATACTTTTTCCCATCAGTAACTATTTATACGTACATGTTTTTCCCCAGTGATGAAGAAGTTGTTGTTTGATTGCTTGAATTTCAACATTATGAGGTCAATGCCTTTGCTCTCCACTTATGAAAGCAGGTAGAAGAACACTTCCCTGTATATTATATCTAATGAGGTGAGCATGAAAAATATGCCTAGGGCTGCAGGAGGGCTCTCTATTAAAGCAGTTGTCATGAAATTCCTAGTAAAGAGAAAAATGAGAACAGTTGCCTTGATCTGCAGATGCAAAAAGATAACTTTTTCTTGTGACAGTGGAAAGGCCTCTCATTTTTCCAGGCCCTATGAACTAATGAGAAACCTTGCATAAAGTCAACAAAAAAGTTGCATGGATATTGCAGTGGGAAAAAATGGGCATGTATTGCCTCATTGAACAAAGGTGATCACCCAGATGATATCAGCACGGAAGGACAGTTTCCCTTTCATCAGCAGCTCAGAAAAAGACACGTGCCCTGAAATATTTAATATATGCAATCACTGTGGATGGAAATAAACGATACTTCTCATCTTTCTCTCTCTTCTGCCTCTAGTCATCTAGCAACTCTCATAACTGGCATATGCTATGGCTCAATGACCTGGCTTCATTCACAACTAAATCAGTACTAAAACAGTCAGAATGATAGATAGCAGCTTATCAATAATTGAGAAGAAAGGCTTAGAGATGTCCCATTATCTAAATAATTAATGCTGCACATGGGCTTTGTAATTCCTTAATAAAACTGACTGATTGATTTGCTTAATTAATTCCTTCTTTGACAGGCTTATTGCTTTCTTTGGAGGCAGGGCTGGACCAAAAGTAAAAAAAAAAAAAAAAGAAAAAAAGAAAAGAAATGAAGAAAACATTAAAAAGAAGACTCAAAATTTAGAAGGAAAAGAAAGATTTAAAATCTTTTTTAAAGTTTAACCCTCCACTGGAGAATAGAAGAGATGTTTGACAGTTAATTTTGCCAGACTGCTCCCAACCTCCTCTATCTCTTGTCAACCACAAAAATGGCTCCACAAATGGAAATATCGACAACAGAAAAAACACTCAACAGATTTTTCCCACCTCCTTTGCATTTCCCCTCCTTTCATGTCCCTCTGCAACTTATCAAACATTATGATAAACCATAAAGTGTCCCATGACCACACCAGTAGTAAACTTGGCTGAGCCTTAAACACTTTTGAATAAATCGATCTGAACGAAATGTTTAAAGCCCAATTCAGTTCAACAGCAATAATTGCTTTAAAAGTTGGCTGCTGCCACCATTGCACTTCTCTGTCATAAATGAAATGTTTCCTTAAGTTGAAGGGTTTATCTTGGGGGGGAAAAAGTAACTGCTGGCTCAAAATCAGCAGGCGCTGTCAGTTTGTTGTCTTTCCATTTTTACTATGTTTATTGCGTTAAACTTGCTTTAACTGCTGTGGAACTCATGTTGTTTTCTAGTGTGAATCTCTCCAAGTACCAGTGGGTTCACCCTTACAGCATGTCCTAATCTGGGTAAAAGCAATGGTCAGTGAAATAGCTGATAAGGGCAGCCACTGAAACCAAAACCATAAGGGTTCTGTAAGTAATTTCTACACGATGAACACACCCAAACCATGATTCACACTTGTGTGTCTGAGCAGCAGTTTTGATCCAGACACATACTCTTCATTACTTAGTGACATGGCAATGCTTAGTGGGTATTTGGCTCCATGAAAAACTGAATTTATTTCTAAAATCTGGAGACATGTTGCCCTAAAGTAGGACTGCGTGGACCTTAACTAAGGATGAAATAATTTCCTATTTCTAGAAAGCTCCTCTGTTTCTGGGGCCTCCTCTTTAACCTAGACAAACTAACCCAGACCTCAGTCAGCACCTGATGCTAAAATGCTGTATTACATTCAAATATCTTGCATGGAAAATCCATTTATTTAGAGTTACCTTAGGGAGATTACCCCATTATCTTCCTCTTTACTAGACAAGGGAAAGAAAAAAATCAGAGTAAACTAAACCTGCTTAAAAATGAGCAAAGTTGTATGTGTTGTGCAGATTTGGAAGGCCAGCATGCCATACTGCATGAGGGCAGTCTGCAGGGAAAGTGTAGATCACTGTGCAGGCATGGTTTCTGGTTTAATTTCTGCTATATGCTAATTTGGAGACCCTTACAGTATAGAGAAATCTGCAGTGCAGACATTCTTGTAGGTTTTAACTGTGGAAAATAGATCATTATCATGCTCTCAACAAGTGAGGGAAAAGGACTGTGTGGACAAGATGACTCAGATCAATATTCATCACTGTAACTGTGTTGAAAAAAAAAAGAGAAATCATTTGACCATAAAAATTGTCCTGAATATTTCATGTGATAGCTAAATTAAAGATTCCTAGTTGTTCTAGAGGTTGTTCTGGGTTTCGGACACTTAATATTTTTTGTGTTTTCAGTCATAAAAAATTATTAGGGGAACTTCAGCCTTTTCCTTGGAGCTTGATCTTTTTTAGATGAAAGATTCTATAAGAATGAAAACATGAAAGTGGAAAAGGTTAATAAGATTAGCTGTTAAGAGTTAACACAAATTTTAATTACGTCAAGGTTAGTTGGGACAGACAGATTTGGTTAAATAATGTACCTCTTTCTCAATCAAGGTACCCATTGAGAATGAAGAAGAAAATTGTATGGACTGTCTGAGACAGAGGGATATTTCTGACCAAGGCTTTCAGATATATGGAATTTCAGGTATGTCTCATGTTGGCAGTGGTGCACCATTTTCTTTCACGATGATTTCACAAAAGAGTAAAAAATAATTTTTTCCCTGAGGATCATGTATGTACGACCACTGTTTATATTCAATCAGTTATTCAACTCTTGAGTATGTGTGAAGGATTTGAATCTCAAATGACACATTACATTGGATGCACAGTTGAGGGAAACAATTAACAAAAGAAATGGCTTTCTTGAGACCCATGATGAGGTTTCCAGGCTCTTCATAGGGGAGATTTTGACACAACCAAGACAACTCGTTTTCAGCAGTTCTTCAGCTACATAATCCACTATCCCTCTACTCAGCATCTCAAACCACAAAATCACTGAGACTTACAATTTCAGCATCTTTCAGAGCTGGTGTCTGACATCAGCATTACTCACTGCCTGACATGACCAAGCCAGTTATTTTCTTCTGCCTCATTTGTTCAGGATGGCAGCACCCCTAGAAAAAAGGATGGACTTCTTGAGCTAGACAGTTCTCATGCAGAAGGCGGAGCCTGAAAATTTAACACTCCGTTTAAATAAGATTGCTTCTCTATCCTGTTAAAAATGCTGTGACAGGAGAATTGGTACATTATCTAAGTCACATGGTTTGAAAACAGCCACAGTGTGTTTTATTTTTACTAGATTATTTGCAAGTATATTTCTTCCCTCATGGACACAAGGCTGCAATTGTAACAGGTCCTGGAAGTACCGAGATATTCTGTTTGCATTTCTCTTCCTCTGTTACAGGAAGGAACTATATTAATCTTATATGGAAGCAAAATAAAGGGCTTCATCTTCCCAGACTGGATTCCAAAGTCTAACCCTGACATACTGTAAAATCCTAGATAAGTATTTCCAAATATTTTCCACTTAATTTTCAAGTGGAAACTGGAAAGCAGTATATAATACTCAGAAAAAGTTTGTAAATAGTGTAAGACAATAAGCCACATTTGAAATGTCAATCAAAATGGAAAACATACTTGTACTGCATGTTCCCCATAGTGTTCCACCAGAACATCTTATGTGTGTGTGCAAAGTGTTTTCCTTGTGGTCTAAGATATTTTCTCAGAGCAAGAAAATATTCCAGATGTCTCTCCAAAAGCCTAGAGCTGTTTGCTGCAGCCCCCAGCTCAGCTGTGGCAATGGATTCCACAAATTCCCTGATTTTGTCTTGTTTTTCTGGGTTATTTTTTGGTTCATGTAATTTGTTTACATGGGTGCATAGAAAACTGGGCTCACTGCCCATCTCACGGGAGACTCTCCTTGGAAATTGTTGGAAATTTCTCCTTGAAATTGTATTCTAGGAGACTCTCCTAGAATAGTTGTTGTTGCCCAAAGAAGTTCATGCTGAAAGCCCTGCCACTGAGCAGAAATATTTCTGAAGCCATTTCTGATGTCCATGTTCAAAGCCTCCCAAGCGGCTGGGTTTTCTGGGCCAGGCAGATGGTCTATGGCAAATGACAGAGAAAAACCTACACTATGTTCCTCAGGGCTTCCCATTCTTCCCATTTCAACTGAGCTGCCTAGTCTTGCTCTCCGCTTTCTCCTCACTGCTCGTAACTTTGGGTCAAATGAGAATTTCTGCATCACAACTCCAGTGCATTTTATTTTGCTGGAATGGACTGCTATGCCTCATGGTGCCGTGTGTTTTGCCTAAAAGGTACTACCTCTGCACAGGCTGAGAAAAAATATTGGCAGTGCCTGTCAAGGAAGCTGCCGTCTCAAAGACACAGCCCTCAGCACAATATTTTGGGAGAAACTAGTCATCCGTTTAGTCCACTGGTGTGATGTTTCTTTCACTGAGCTGAATATGAATATGAACCTGAATACCTGCCAGTGGAATTGCAATCATTATGGGGGGTTGGGGGGGGGATGACAATAATGAACTCTAATTTTCAATTTACTGATTAGGATGTTTGTTTATGTTCTGCCTCTAAGGCATCTTGTAACAGCAAACTATCATATTTTAGTTCTCACAAAGCTCTGCAGTACAGAACAAAGATGAAGTGTTTACAATTTTTTCTTAATGGAAAAGAACATCATTACATTAACTTTCACTTTGATTGTATTGAAATCTCTATTTCAAGTTAAAAAAAGCTTTTCATTTTAGCCTAGGCATGTGCATGCATGTATATGTGTATATCAGAATTTCAGCATGACTTGTATATATACTTATATATATACTTACCCACATTTTACATGAGATGTTTGTATTTTTCATACTCATTCTCTCTTATCTTTCTTCTCAGTATTTAATACCATATTCAAGATAAATTAATTCATGCAATGAGGACTAGTGTTTCAAAAAAGTTTAACATGCTAAGAGATGAATTTTCCTGAAAATGTAGCCTTTATAATTGCGAAATTAAAATTAAATTTTAAATTTTTAAANCAGGGAAATAATCCTTGAGTGCTTATAAATGATGTAAATATATAGATTTTTTTGTTTGGTTTATTTTGTTTTGTATTATTTTTATATGTGTGTTTTTTGTTTTTTTGTTTTGTTTTGGTTTGGTTTGGTTTTTTGGGGCTTTTTTTTGTTTTGTTTTTTTTTTAGAATTGTTTCCTGGGGGAAACAATTCTAAAATAATTCTGTTCAGTGATGCTAGAGATTTTATGGGTACCATGTATGAGACAAATGTTTGCTTAACTGTTTCTGGCATATAAATGTGAGCTGAAAAACACAAGATCATAGCAGCTGTAGAGAGGCTGATCCTAAGGAAATGGAGTAGTGATTCTTGAGCTTTAATTATGGGATAAGCCTTTGATCCCAAAGGAACAGCTGGCCAGTGTATAGGACAAAATTAACTTTGTGCAACAGAAACTAGTGGTGCACAAAGTTACTCCAAAATAATTTGAAGGATTGGGATAAACGAGGTCTGCCTAAGTCTGTGGAGCTGGAGCAAATTGAGACTTAAGGAACAAGAAGCTGTACAACAGGATAATGGACAAGTTGTCTCCAAACCATGAGGAAGACATTCTCTCTCATACCTAGAGACACTACCTATAAATCAATCCATGCATGCACAATTTTACTTACTTATTAAGGAGATCACATAATCAAAATGTGTTCTGGAAAATGGTCAAATGTAGCATTTATGGATTTTTGATTTAATAGCTATAGCAGGTGCCTGATAGTGATGAGAGTCTGAATATGTGCTTGGTGCATAGATGACATCCTCTTGCGTCAATAATCTTTAATGGACACTCATCAGAAGCTAACCAACACGAGCACAGTTCATAATGCCCAGACATCTGTGTATAAACAGTACTGAGATAATGCCCATTGCTAAGTTTACAAAACCAGAGGCATCAGGACCAGCCTGTCTGATGGGCTTTGGACACATATGCAAACTTCTATATTTATCTGAACCCAACCCTTTCAGTTTTGACTATTGCCAAGAAGAGCATTGATCCATATCTTATTTCAAAGTGGAACCACAATAAACATTCAACTGAAAATTAATAAAGTTTGTTAAGCCATCAGTTGCTCTCCAGCAACACTGAAGAATTTCTGAACTGGCGTTTATTGAAATGCAAATCACTGATCCTAAGTCCCACAGCCTTCATAACTATCATTTAAAAATTAATTGCACAGACCAAATCATCTCAGTGCTTGAGTATCTGCCAGTTGAGAGTTCTTTAACTTCTGGTATTGATAAATTGCTCCAGTCCTTTCCTGTAACACGTTCTGTGCTGACTGCAGACAGTAAAGAAGAATTAACTGGTTTCAAGGGAATAAGTTTCCTTGTCTTACTGCATATGTTCACTCATAATATAAGGCATGGAGCAACAGCAAACCAACAGGTTGCACTGCCCATGACTTTTCCAATACTGAGCTGCTTATGTTATTACAGCCTGAGGCAGTTATGGGTTTCCCTTGTGGTTTACTGTGGAAGAAAGCAGGTTCAGGACAGCTCATATAAATTCCTCATTCCCTGTGTCACTGTAGAGGGCAGAAAACAGCCATTATACACTTTGTTGTGGCCAGCCCTCCTCTCCACTTCCAGATGTCTCTTCTTATACAAAATCCTCACCATAAACTGAGACTGAGAGGCAGCTTAATCTCTTAATCTAGGTTTTCACTGATTGGAAAGGACCCTAAAAGAAATGGGTCAATCCTTAGGCTTTTTACCTTTTTTGTCCTCTATGAACAGAACAAAGGCAGTTTTATATGAGTTAAATATTAACCTGGTTTATATATATCTTTTCCTACCTCAATCTGGCTGCTGACTGTACGTTCTCCTAAATCTCAGTTTGCTGTATTGTTGGAAGCCTCTCCTTGCGCCTTTGGGAAATGCCTTTCATCTTATCTCCTCTGGTTTTATTCCATTTAATGTTTCTCCTCTTGACTGGCAAACATCGTTGTGGCAAATGAGTAAAGGAAGTGTCATGTTAAGCTAAAAGATGCCACAGCAGCACTAAAAACAACACAGCCCATATAGGAGAGACCATATAGGAGAGACCAAAAGCCCCATAGGGAATCCTGAGAATAGGACTCTGTAGTGTTCATGTATTGATTGCTTTCTCTTAAGTTATTGAACAAAGAATATATTATATTATGACTCTGGAAAATAGAATGTCTGTTAATGTTCAGGGACTCTGCATGGATTATGTTTTAGGTCTGTTTAAGGACTGGAAATCTCTGAAAATGCAGTGGATTTCTAGCTGATTTGGAGCTGTTTACTTGTTTGTTTTAGATTTTTGTTTNCACATCATGCAGTGACTAATTATTTTGAGCAAACATATCATCAGAGTCTAATTATAATCCAAGTTGGCCAGGCTTACGTTTTATGTTTTCCTTTACTTCATATACAAGTTACTAGCTAAAAGCAAATAAAATGTTATCACCCTTATCATTACCATCATTAGGAGTTTTGCTTATTGTTTACATCTATGGGCTCTATTCTCACATTGCAGTTCCACTACAGCAAAGGTACAATAAGGAAAAATAGGTAGTCCTGCCTCAAATAGTTTAGATAATTAATTTAATGGGTAGCAGCCTGACAGGCAAATACAAGAAAATTACAAGATAACATTTATGGAACAAGAATGTCGTTATAGCCTCCAAGTAAAGATTCAATTCAGTTTTCAGTAAAAGCTGTAATGAAATGCATTCATTTCTTTTGTTAAAAGCATAATCAAACTTAAATCTAAATTTTCAAATGGGCTACTAATTTTGACTGTTTTTATTTCCAGGTAAAGCCCATTTAAATGAGCCTACTTTTCAGCAAATGGGAATAAAAGATATTTATAAAATTAGATATTTTGAGTTACTACTAATTTTTTCAAAATTCAGACCATACTTGTTAATGAAAATCAAATCACCTAATTTTAAAAGCAAGATTTAACAATCTGTAAAGTTTTAAGTGAGTCCATTAAGGACTTTGAATGAGTTCAAAGTTATTCCTTTGGGATATTTCATGGATAACTCAGTCTCTTTCTTGCCTTTCTCACAAAAGAGTTTATTTTAACACTTTAACTTGGTCATTTTGGATGTATATCAGATGTTTGAGTTGTATCTTGCAGCTAAATAAAACAATAGCAACAATAAGAATGAAACTTTAATCCAAACTAGTTTACTATAATTTTCTTTATTAGTGATTGCATTTATGCTAAAAAAATGTTAACAAAAACATGCTTATCTTTTGAGTATGCGGATATTTCTGTTTAAACTTTGATCCCCTGAATGAAGAATTTTCATTCCTGGTTTAAATGGGAAGAGAAGGGCTTGCAACTTCTCCAGAGTAACAAATCACTCAAAATCCAGGATATAAGTCAAATCCCTTCCACAGTTCACTCTTCATTTTGAGAATCTGATAGATTTCATCCAACTATGGAGCTCCACATTTTCCTCTGAACTTTCCCTTGTCCTGCACAGAACTGCTGTGGTGTTCCTTTGGTCTCACCATTGAGTGTAGCCCATCACCAAAATTTAATTCTTTCTCATGTAAGATGGACATTTAAGCCATGTCTTACAACATGGGACCACAGAACCATTAAAGGATCATCAAGTACAGTTGATAACCTTACACTGCTGGCTCCATCAACAAACCATGTCCCTAAGCATGAAGAAAGTACTTTCCTTCATGTGTTGGCTTCTTTTCTTTTTTTCTTTTCTTTTTTTTCCTTTTTTTTTCTCTTAGGAAAACAAAACAAAACCAAACCAAGCAAAACTTTAGAGATTTATGTTACTGAACAGGCAGTTTTCTAACACTAGATCAAAGAGTCAGCTACATGTATCTTGGAAAACTATACAAGTCCTCTTCTACAGTGGGTCAAGATTTCTTTATTGACAGTAGTTGGTGTCCTTGGCTCCTTGTTTCTTACAGTAGAAGAGGATTCTTCCTCATGAAACACTCCATAAAGCCTCCAGCTGTATCCAAAGAGCCTTGCACCTGGTTTCAGCTCAGCAAGGTGTTTCTGTCATTGCAACTTCTTGCTTTCCAGAGTCATTGTGCTGGACCTCAGCCCGTGTGCAGAAAGGATGTGACAAGA
>VZTB01004473.1:37310-63488 GCA_013397245.1 Thryothorus ludovicianus
TTTTTAATTCTTGGTAGATTTTTTAGTTGCTCTCACAAACTCTATTGAACATAGAAGTGTACAGATGGAGCCATGGAAGAGACAGCATGGTGAATTTTCATCCCCAAATCTCAGGTATGTGAAGTTCTGGTTCATCCCCTGGCAGAACACAGACATTACACAGGGGCTATATTAAGTACAATCAGTGGTTCTAACTAAACCAGTATTAGTTCTATGGAATGCAATAACACTCCAGCAATGGCCTTTTATGACCATTCTTCATGTTAACCTCTGTAGAAAGTAATTACCCACATCATTACTTAAACCAGTTTTAAAGCATCACTTCAGGAGGATAAAGCAACTTTTTCAAGTTATTCCTCTACTGAAATGAGAAAATGCAGTAGTTCCAGGCAAAAAAAGAAAAAAAAAAAGTACTGTAAGGTGGATGGGAAAGGATGTCAGCAAGATAATTTTATATACAGTATTATGGTAGAAGTATTATTTCTTTTCCTTTTTGTAACTTTTTTGTTTTAATTAAAAGGTTGGATTAACTCCTGTCACTAATGCTGGCCTTCTACCCAATTTACCATGTGATATACTTTCATAGTCAGCATTGTTGAGCATCTTTTATATGCCCTGATTTATATGTTTATTCATGTTTTATTTGTGTTATTGTGGAACCTCCACAGATTTCCATAGTGTTCTTTTGTCCTTTTGAAAATACTACCTTGTTGACAATTTCTTTATCTCATTCCAAATAGGTGAATGGAGAAAACCAACTGCAAATGGTTGTAGTATAAGTTAAAACTACTAAATAAATTATATAGAAAAATTAAAAGCTGCAAGTATGCAGTATAATGCATATTTTATTATTTCCTCCTTACAATGTTGTTTAAAAATACATAAACTCTTGATGTATGTATATTTCCTTGAGGAAGGTGCTCTCTAGCTCTGAGGCAGGATAAGTAGCATGTGATGTGGCAGCTGTAACATAACAGCATATTTTCCCATAAAAAGCAGAGTAAATGGGCACATAAATTCCATATAAACTGTCAGCATGTCAGCTAAGCTAACACTGGGTAAGCTACTGCCCTTGAGCCTCACAAACTTATGCACCATTATTTTTCAAACAATTCATTTCAAGAAGTGGAACAGCTCCTGTGGAAGGAATGCTCAGACCACCCCTCCTTTGGCCACTTCAGCTGACTTTCATTCTTGTGCAAGACAAAAAAAGGGACAAAACCCAGTCTTTCTCTGGGATAATGTCTTAAACCTATGATGTCTTAAACTCTGTAGGGAGTTTAACTATGTTTTCTGATAGATTATCCCAGCCCAGGTTTTATCTCATCTGGCTTCAGGTATCAGCAGAGCTCTGCATTTGAGCAAGTCACCCCAGGCTCTGCAGTCACTCGTGGCAGTCAGCTGGGGTGCTCAGCTCTTTTAGAGAGCAATTAATCTGATCTACTTTAGCTGTGTACTTTAGCTGACATGCATCACACCTCAAAAGAGCCTAGGGAATTCAACAGACACCAACATCTGCATTATGAGTGTCTAAGTTATATGGCATAAATCAACCCTGAATACCTCCAGACCTCTAAAATAACTGCTCTGCTAATTTTTTTTTTATTTGTTTGCTTGGTTTGAGGTCTGCCTGACTACCCTGCATCTTTGGATGGATATATGTAAGTTGAAGTGCCTCATACACTTGGCTCATCTCAGTAGCCCCAACTAATCCCACCTCAGCTTTCTTGCTTGTAGAAAGAAAATCTGCAGACTGCTTGTGTCTTCCAACATAGAGTGAACTGTGGAATATGGAAATGCTCTAGAAAGAAGAAATTATGATATAATTTTGATGAACTTCATGCAACATTCAAATGCAATTATGTTCCAAATACCACATACATGTCAGGAAAAAGACTCAAATGTGGATGAGCTGGAAACTTTCTAGGCCAAAAAGTTTGTAATTGTGTTTTATCACATTCATTATTTGTACTACTTATTTCAAAAAGCTATTCTTAAGGTAGGGGGAAAACACATGCTGATAATTTTACAATGAAAGATTCTGTGTATTAAAAATTCTTTCTTGAATGAAAGATAGCAATTTATGGCTAAAGAAAGAAGAGAGGAAGAAAAATCCCTTTGACTAATTTGAAAAAAACCTTTTTTCCCTTCATACTTTTCAAATGTCCTTACCCAGAAAACTTACATTAGAATATTTACTGACCACCTAAGATTACTTCACATGTTCTGGACTGTGATACAATGGTCAGGAAAGACAAGCAATGTCAGCTTGAAGCAGTTAAAATTGTTGCATCAACAAAGAAAATGAAACTCTCTCACAGTCACCCTTCCTCCTCAAGGTCAAGTGTTCTCTGTCGACCTCTTGAAACATGCACACAACTAAATTATACAGGCATATCATTGTTATCATAAATACATTATGTACGCCTATTTTCATAGTTAATGTAAGAGGGTCAGAGAAAATTTTTACTTGATAAGGCGGGTCAGTAACCTGAAAATGTTGAAGAACGCTGCTTCAGATAGATGGACAAGGAAAGTCTTTATGACCTGATTTCCATGAACTTTAGCTGAGTTTCAAGTGCTGAGGAGTTAATTTAGCCTACAGCAGAAAGCAAGCCAATCTGAAGATGTTTTCTATGTTGCCATCAATGAGCTACTCGATATTTCTCCATGTCATGCTTTCCATGTGACTCAGGTCTCCAAAAATATTTCATTTTTAATTTTAATCCTTCAAGTAAGCATTGTGAATTGCTCTTATCAATGAATAAAGCAACATAGTCTGAAGGTTTAGTAAAATCAAGACAATTTCTCTGATGGCTTGACTAAAAAGGATTGTTTTGAATTCATTTAGCCAAAATAGAAAGAAAAGGAAATTCTTTGTATCTGAGCTAGGTACATTCTGCTTATTCATTTTATATGGTTTATTGTGCAACAGATCTAGTCTTTGTTAAAGGATTTTAGACAGTCTTGTATTGAAATAAATTAATGCAGTGAGAAAGAGGAAGCCAAAATCATCAGAGTGAATGTTAGCAATTTTAATACATCCAGTCTACTCACTAGTCATTATTTGAGTAAGTGTACTTATTAAAATTATCTTTCACTTTTAAAAGTATTTTAACTTATATTTGATTTATTGAGAGTTTTGTCTTAGTTTTTTTGTTAGTTTTTTATTTTTTGTTCTGCTTTTTCATTTTTTCTTTTTAGGTTTGTTTTTTTTTTTAATTTGAAACCTCCTAAATCCCCAGCTACACACTAACATTTGAATACTCAAATCTCTTGTCAACTTGTTTTCTAATATCAAAAAACATAAAAGAAGGGAAAAAGCTGTGTTTGTTGACTCCAAAATATAAATGTGAAGTTATGTAATATTCAAATTCAAAAACTTACCTTTCAGACCCTCATCATCATGTTCTGAGAAGTAAACTAAAGTTAAGACCACAAAGTTGGTTGATGGAAGGCACAAGAAAGAAAGGTAAATATATCGGTTATATTTCATTGCACTTTCTTGGTGTCCAATAAAGCATTGTACGCATTCTAATAAAAACCAGAGAAAAATCACTGTTATGACAAAAAAGTGGTAGTCACTTTTACTGGGACTGAACTGAGGTGAAATTTATCTGATGTTCTGGCAAAAGGATGGTTTGATATCATAGCCTACAAATGGAACTACTAAAAGATAAAGAATACCAGTATACCTCAAGCGTCTTCATGACCTTAGGTTTGGTGTCTTGGGTAATCCTCATGAGAATTCTCTAATCTGTTTACAGGTTGATTTTTATGTATTAGGAAGTGCATACAGACAGTCAAAAAAGGAAATTAAAAAGAAAAAGAAAAGAAGAATATATTTATATAAATGTTTATATTTCATTTGTTTTTTCTTAAAGCTGAGGTGAAGATTTTATTTTAGGATGTGTTTTGAAATTTATGAAAACTTTGGATCAATGTTGTTTCTATAGCTAAGCCTCAAGCTGTGATCCCATCAGATCTCCTGGGCACTTCCAGCTGTGATCCTGTCAGATCCCATAAGCTAAATATGTTGGGCCAACTCAAGCTGTGGCACTGTCAGACTTCATCAGCTAAGCAGGTTTGGGATGACTCAGTGTTTGAACAGGATACTTGCAATGAACAGGTTGGTTTCAGAGGATGTCATGGCTGTGATAACTCCACAAAGATTCACAAATGTTCCCTTTTCCTTCATTGATCTCAGGCAGAAACTCTGCACTCCCAACACGTCACTCTACTGAAAGATAGTGCTGAGGAAAAGGGGGGAGATGAAACTGAGGCACTCCCCCAGATCCCAGTATAAATAATCAGAATGTCAAATATATTTGCTTTTTTTTTTTGGTGCTTACAATATGTGTAAGCATATTGTAAGAAATCAGAGAGAGAGAAAGATGTGACACTGGAATGGGTGAGTGTGGTCCAAATCTTTCTTGAAGAACTATGTGTAGGCCGTTTTCATTTTAGGAAACTGCATCATCATCTGTGCTGGCAAAAATTTGCAAGACTTTTACAGGTGCAGAAAGAAGGAACAAGTGATTTCATTATATTTCTCAGGTAGTTTCCACTGCAATGTGTTAGGATAGGACTTCTGAAGAATCAGCTTTTCTTTCTCCTTAACAAAAAACTCCTGCATATCCTGCTGGTGATATTACTCCCTTCAGAAGTTTCTTCAAAGTTCATGTTTGTATTAAACTAATGTAGTGAAGGAAACCGAGGTGGGATTTATGAGGTTTCATGTGTAAAACATCTTTCTTAATTTATTTCATAATTCATTCTCCCTCATTTCATTGTGAAACTAAAACAAAAAACCAAAGAAGATTGTGAAAAAAAATAAAATGAAAATCATCTCTGGAAGAAAGGGAAACTATATTCTGAAATTGTATCCATTTTCAGGGTTGATATTGGATATTTTTGTGTAAGTTTATATTTCTGGCCTTTCCAATAGATATTTGTGACAAAATAATTTCTGTGTTAAATAATTTTCATCACAAGAAGTCACATTCTCTTGTTATATGGTTAACCTCATTAAATAGATAAGGCAAAAGCTGTGTCATAAACTGAACTTGATAAGAAAAGTGCACAGTTTCAAAAAAAACATTAATTAAAATAAAACATTACAACAATAATGATGTAAAATTTTTCACTACATATTTCTTTTGTGAAGTAAAATAAAAGGCATTTTTACTGGGGAAAACTGCTATTGTGGAGTATTTTCTGAGCAGTTTTTAGGAACGTGTGCTAAAGTAACCCCTCTCCATGATGAGAGGTCCTCTAAAAGACAGGAATCCCCTTTCTGCAGAATAAATTTTGAGAGACCCTCAAAGGCAAAGATCTCTAAAGAAGTACTAAGGGTGCATTCAGTACGGTCCTTCTACTTTTGCTTTTACTGTGACTTTTAGGACAGAATATGGGGGTTTTATTCAGGACTTTTCAAGAAGCCTTCTTCTGATGTAAAACTCACAATTGTTGTGTGCAACAATCAATTGATGATATACTCCAGAGTAATTTAAAAAATAACCTCACGGGGATGAGACACACCTCACCACACTAGGCTGGCAAGGTCAAGCAAAGTGGAAATATGCAATTAGCTGAGACTCCTCTCAGAGTCAGAGGACAGGAAGAAGAAACCCAGAAATCAATTTTCTGGGTAGCTTTTGACAGAGGCACACAAAAACTTTTGATTTCTTTTTGTTGACTCTAAAAGGTTAGTGGGGGACCTGATAGGGATCTCTCTATTAGTCAGATAAATGCAGCCCACATTTTCCCACAAAAATGTACATCACAGTATTGGACTAACTTTTCCCTTTCATTTGATTAAACCCAAGAGTTGTTATTTCTCCTCAACACAGGCAGTTGGCTTGATCCTTTGCCACTGATTAGTCAGCAGAGGGAAAGCACACCTTATCTGCAGTAAAATATCTGAGATGTGGGTTTGAAGCGTTATGTCCTGACCACTTTGCTTCTCCTCCCAAGTCCCTGCAAGCCAAAAGACAACCACCTTTAAAATTCAGATGGTCTCAGACCCAGGTTAGAATGAAAAGAAATGAACTACATCCTGGCTGTGCCTCAAGCTGCCTGCATGCTCAGACTGCTCCTACCACCCCAGAGAGACTTGTTTCATCTTCTCAGTATCATCCTGACAGTCACACAGGGTAGAAACTGCTGAGTCTTTTATCAGTGTCTGGGCTTCTTTTACTTTGACATGATTGCTAGGTTGTGGTGTGGTTACCCAGGAACATGCAAACTCAGCATGGCAGTCTGCACTCCAACCCATCTTGCACAGGGGATTGATGCCTGGAAGAAGCTGGATTCTCTGCCCTGGGCCTGAGGGCTGATAAAGTTTTCTGGTTGCTTGTTTCTGCTTAAAGGCACAAGGATACTTTCCCCCCCTCCCCACCACCACCCCCACCGACTTTTTTTTTNTCTTTTTTTTTTTTTTTTTTTTTTTTCTGGACACTTAGAAAATCCCATTTGAAATGTTAAACTGTGGACGAAGGTTCTGATGTTAGTGTCAAGATTAGCATGGTGGGTGGGAGGTAGAGGCAGACGTTTTCCTCAGGAGCAAAGCCCTCAGTGCAAGAGAGTACGTCAATAGAGATGAGGGAAATCTAATGTATAAAGGTTGGCTTTTCAAAGGGCTGAAGTTAGAAAGAGTGCTCTTTGTGAAACTGGTCACAAAGGGAGTAAAGTGTCTGCACCAGAAAGACTGAGTGACCTTTTCAAAGCATTAGGCATTGTTTATTTCCATTGAATTAAATGTGTATGTGCATGTGAGTGTGTTGTGTGCTAAGGAACTTGCATGCTGCAAATTTTTTCCTAAACTCTCTGAGTCTCTGCTAATTAGAACTGGAATGAAACTACATTTTGCAATTCACTGTTAAGTTCTTAATTTTGAAATACTTCCTTAGCCAAAATGGACAAAAGTAAGCAAAGCTTCCTCCTTAAATCGGTTACCATGCAGATTCTGGAGAAAGTTCTTTTGGTTTAATTCAGCACTTGGTTCACATTTCAATACCATTTTTTATATAGTATTCACTTCAACCACTTCGATGTTGATGGAAGGAACAAAACAGCAGAGCAAGGAGAACCCAGGAGGCTCCTGGAATGTGCTGATGACAACTTCCTTCTCAAAGTATTAGAGGAATAACAACGAGGAAGGTTGCTGTGCTGGATCTTGCCCTCAACAGTAAGCAGGGAATAGTGGGGAATGTGAGACATGTCTTGCCCTGGACTTCAGGAAAGGAGATACTTGGTAGAGTGCTGTGGAAAGCAAAAGAGGCCCAAGAAAGTTTGTTAAAATTTAAAGATTACCTCTTCAAAGCTCAGCGGTGATGTGTCCCAACAGAGAGAAAGTCAGGCAAAACCACCATAAATCCTCCATGGATCCTGGGGTGATTGAACAAGATTCCAAAGTGGAAAAGGTAGGTTTAGATTAAGATATATAGAAGAAATTTACTTGGAGGATACAGAAATATTGGAGTAGGTTGTCCAAAAAAGCTGCAGCTGCCCTATCCCTATAAATGTTCAGGACAGACTGGATGGGTCTCTGAGCAATCTGGTCTAGGGAAGGTGCTCCTGCTCATGGTGGGGTGGTAAAAAAAAGTGAACTTTAAGGTCTCTTCTAACCCAAACTATTCCAAGATTCTAAAACTCAATGTTCTGCTCTGTGATGTTGTGTAATAGAAAATGTGAAAACAAAGCCACATTTCTACTACTAAATTATACATGCTCAGAACTGGGTTTGGATGCAGAAGCCAGCTGGCATGGACAAGTCCATCTCCTTACTGGGAAATTCTTCTGGGTGGCCACATCCAAAATGCCTATTGAGAGTCATCCTTGGCCCATTTTGTCTCCTGAACTGTTCCCAGAAAATGTCTGGGGGAATGCTAGCTACCAGATGCCAAAACTGTGCTAGGGACAAGTTTAACAATTTAACTTCATAGGCAATTGTATTGCAAAGCACAGGAACCTTTTCTGGCACTGATTAGCTTAGAAGTCCAAGTACATCATTAAATCCTTTGGACTCTTCTGTTCTTAATTTGGTCAAAAACCAAAAGAAGAAGCGAGTCTTATTGTGTTACACTCTGAAGAATATCTCTTTGGCTTTATCCTCAGATTAGCCTAAAGACTGTATTCACTCTCTTGGCTGACAGCTCCAGGTGATAGGAAAATTATCCTTCATGTGCCTCTTATATCCTTCTCCGTGAACAAAGATTTTAAGTTTGGAAGAAAAAGACTGTGTAGCTAAAAAACATAAGTCAAAGGCAGCTATGCATTTGTCACTCTTTATATATAGCTAAGATACATATTAACATTCCCTTGACCTGATTTTATGCACAGGCATATCTACTTTACCTTTGTTTTCATATACCAAAGAAAAAATATTTGATTACTAGATTAGTCTTTACATTAGAGTATATTTTAATTTTGAACTTGTTGTAGGAGTAGGGAAAATGGCATATTATGGTAGTGCAATCCAGATGTAGATGAATAAATAGATAGATATAGAGGAAAAAGAAATTGTAAATTATTAATTTTTTTTTCTGTTGAATTATATTATATTAGGAGGTAAGATCCTAACCTTATTCTCTTTTTTGTTATGTTTTACAAATATTTTTGTTGCTCTAGACACCTCCTTCCTTCCAGCTAGTGAATACTGTTTCAACAAAAGATATTTCAAAACAAATGTGTTTTGAATAAAAACAAACTTTTTAAAAAAAAAAAAAAAAAATACTTGTAGGTAATACAAGATAACTGGTGTACAAAATAACGAAATTCTTAGAGTAACTGAAGAAACAATAAGGAAGATTTCAACATGATCTAGTTGAACGTGTTCCCTTCTAATTGCAGAGGGGTTTGATTTGATGGCTTTTAGAGGCCCCTTCCAATCCAAATTGACCTATGGTTCAGTAATTCTGTAAGTGACCTGAGTGGCTGCACAGTTGTACTTCTGATTCTGATACACGGCCCCAAATCCTCACTCACAATGGCCTTTAGATATGGACACTCATAGATCAGTTTATATGAACCTGTTCAAAAGCCTCAGCATCTATTTAAATACTAAATATCAATTTAAACAGCAGTTGTATTTCTAAAAACAATATCTTGTGAAATGCTTTTAAAGATGCAAGCTTTTTTTTTTGTTGTTGTTTATTTCTCTGTGTGTAGGACCTGAGTTGCTTTGAAATCCAGCCATAAATATACTGGAAAAGACTGAGAATCACACTGAGAATGATATTTGGAGCTACACTTTCAAAACAAGTGAATAATTTCTATTGATCACCCTGGAAAACAAAATCCATAGATGTCAGGCATTCCCACATATCTTGGAAATCTAGGCAGCTGTCTTTTATGGTAAGGCACAAATTTTTACTGCTGTTTCTGGTGGAATGCCAAGTTTGGAAGAAAGTTTGTACCCTTCTTATCCCCTTCCCCCCCCAAAAGATACAGAAAAGCCACAGTGAGTCCATTTTAACTCATAATTGAAATCTTCCTCTCTCTAAACAGAAGCACCCCTTAAAATAAAATAAAATGCCACATAAAATGCAATTCCTACTACAATATAAAATGTGCTTTCACTCAGGCTCTCTGTAGCATTATCTCTAACCGCAGTGTAACTAAAAACTAATAACCTCATTTTTAATTAGCTGGGTTTGTGGCATTTTGCACCCATCTCACAGTTGTTCTTTCTGCAGTGTATATCATTATTAACTCTGGGTGTCTTAAAGGAGGTCTTAAATATACTTTGCTTGCTTTCTTCTTTTTTCCTTTCTGAAAATAGTTCTCAAAACCCTCGTATTCATTAAGAGAAAAAAAAGCAACATTTTAACAGTAATCTTAAGCATAGTATGAGTGATTCAGGTTTTATGTAGCTATTCTCTTTGTTCTTCCATTATCTGAATTCTTTCTTCTTTTAGTCAATAGAGTGGGAATATATTTTTTAAAAATACTATGGTGTTTCAGTCTGACTGCCCTAAAAATCATTAAGGTGCGAATTTAGAAAAGAAGACCACAAATATTGTGAATTGGTTCCTTTGATGTCAAAATAGTACTGAGTAATTACAGAGGGTACATAGTATGTTGTGGCTTTCAGCTCTTTTAGAGACATTACTTATACTGTGGGCTGATATAAAAGGACACTTTTATACAAAAGTGGTCACTGCGCAACAGCAGTGTAAACAGAAATTCTCTCAGTTTAAAGCCCTTCATCACAGCTGTCAGAGAAGGCAACACACCCTGTACACATTCAGGAAAACTCAAAAAATCTGACCCGAAGCATACCCTAAACCCAGATGGGTCACGTCACTGACCTGTTCTGTGTCCCAAAAAGTGTTGCAGATTGTGACCTTTACACGTCCAGCTGTTATCCCACCACTTCTCAGGGCCCTCTTGGAGCTGAGAAGGGCTGTGAAGGGAAGCCTGGGTGCATGGTCTAGCCATGGAAGACAGAACTCCCTGTCCACAGCACAGGTTTTGGAATTAGTTCATCTGTAAACATCCCAAAACATTCTGTAACTCTGTGATTCTAAGAATAAAAAGGGATAATGGTCTGTACATACTGACTTGTGCCATAGGGACAAAGTACATATTTTTTGTCACATTTAGACCATTTGAATTGTTTCCAACTGAAATTATTCCTTCTTCTTGACAAAAGATGAATTTATTTTTAAATGAATATAAGGATGGCCATTCACACTCTTGCTTCTTTGGAAGGTCTTTGTTAGTGATCAGTTCCTTGCATCTTTAACATGCAGTTACCTAGATAAGGAATCACTGTTTAGATTAAAAAAACCTCTGAGATGGAGTCCAACCTTTAATCCAGCATTGTCAAGCCCACCACTAGCCAGGTCCCCAAGGTCCCATATTACACAGCTTTCAGATTCCTCTAGTAATGGGTACACAAATAATGCTCTAGTTCAGACTGTTAGGCCTTGTCAACCCTTATCGTGGATACATTTTTCCTATTATCCAAACTAAATATCCTCTGGTGCAGCTTGAGGCCTTATCCCTGATCCTGTTCCGTGGGAGCAGAGCCCAAATTCCCCTGGTTGCCACCGCCTATCAGGGAGTTGTGCAGAGCTTCCTTTTCTCCAGGCTGAGCCCCTTCCCAGCTCCCTCAGCTGTTCCTGATGCTCCAGAGTCATCCCCAGCTCCATTTCCTTCTCT
This sequence comes from Thryothorus ludovicianus, assembly GCA_013397245.1. Taxonomy (NCBI): domain Eukaryota; kingdom Metazoa; phylum Chordata; class Aves; order Passeriformes; family Certhiidae; genus Thryothorus; species Thryothorus ludovicianus. Next base: position 48,480 of record VZTB01004473.1, read on the forward strand.
GGACAAGCTCCAGCCCCTCAGTGACCCAGGATTCAAGGTGCCCAGCACAGGGAGGTGGTCATTTACCTGGTCCTGCTGGCTACACTATTGCTGATATCCCATGCTCTGCTGGGAAGCCACCCCCCTAGCAAACACGCACCTTGATATTTTAGAAGTCTGGATAAAGGTCATAATGAAGAAAATAAAGAGACAATTCACAATGCCTCTTTCTTTGTGAAATGCTGAATCTCAGTGCTGGAGTTGACACACCCTGAACACATGGAAATTTTTCCTTCCACTTGTTTATGTAGATAATAAGTAAAATAAAGCAGAAAATTAAGAAGTTAGAGGGAGTTATTCATGCGACTGGTTTAAAGTATCTATCTCTGATGTCTCAGAATGATGATTCCTTGAAGATACATACAATATAATCCATAGCGTGACTCATTATATAAATTTTCAGTTTCTCACCTGAACTGCTCTCTCAGGGATTTTATCTCATGCCAGATTAGGAATTTTTATTTTGAATGTTTGTCCTTTCAGCCAAATCTGCACTCTCTTCATAACTTGCTAGAGAAAATCTGCTAAAAGAGAATTTCAACCTTAAGTGCAGGGAACACTTTATTTTCTTTCTGTATGTTTTTCCTTGTAGGAGTTTGTGCTTCCAATCATCATCTGTACAACTGCACCTAGATCCATTTTGTCAACAAATTTCTACATAAATGAGAGATCCCTGCTACAAAGATAATGAAATACTGAAGAACAAAGGGAATGTATTTGAGTAATATTCTGTTTTGTAAAAAGCTCAAGAAAATACATTGCTTTGTATTCTGCTTCTTTTTCTTTCTTAGTTCTCAATGACTTTCTCCTTTTTCTGTCTTTATGTTCTTATGTTTTTTGGGAGTTTTTATTAGATGGGTTTATAATCCTGTTTTTAGAGTGTCCTTGAATAGATTTCTATAATTAGCAATTATAAATAGAGATATAGTGTTGGGTTATGAAGTTTACTTTTATTGACTGCAACAGAAGGTTTAAGTTCAACTTCCCCTTATCTGATTATATTTACCAGAACTGTGGGAATTCACTCTGCTATAAAAATGGACCTGGCTGTTAGCTGGCATACCCAAGAACATTTAAATAAAAATAGCAATGAAAACCCAAGCAAATATTATTTATGTCAGTTAGATACCAATGAAATCTAAGACTTTCAGGAGTAGACAGGATCGATTTTTAAATTTTTTTCTCTCTGTCTCTCTCTTTTTTTTTTTTTATATGACAGAATGACACACTCTTCACTCAGCCACTCAAGCTGAAGAATGACTCAAGAACCCTGTGAAGGTCAAATGCATTTTCACCCAACTGATGCTCTTGTAAAACTGACTTTAACCCTCCTTGTGCATTTTTGCACAGCATGGAAGTTAGCTTTGTAGCTCCAAATCAGATGAAAGTGTGGTGAGACCTTCCTTTTGTAGAGCTCTTTTGTTTTAAGCAGAACAAATTCCCTATAAGCAGTACTGTAATTTGCACATTGGAATGCCTTCTGCCTATAATGATCTTGCCGGCAGAAAGCACTGTCATTTCACAAATGGCCCCACAGTGCTCCCCAAAGCTGAGCAAAAGTGTGCAGATACAAACTGAGAAGGAAACTAATACAGGCCCTGATCCTGCAATGGACATCCAGGGTACAATGAGGATGGCACTATCAAATTGGAGAGATAACACTTTGCTCACAGTATGACACAGCAGACATGGTAATGTGAGAGAGAAGGGAAAAGAAGCTTGGATCCACTGTGGGTCAGGAAAGCGTGTTATCTGAATATTTAAATGTGTTTCAGTAATACCACTTTGTGGAGGGGAAAAAAAATAAAGACCACCTAGACACAGTATATTCATACCTGAGAAGTCCACAAATCACTGAATCACAGAATCACAGAATCACAGAATATGTTGAGATGGAAGGGCCTCATCAGGATAATCGAGTCAAATTCTTGGTGTTGTACAAGACACCTCAAGAATCACACCATGTCCCTGAGAGTATTGTCAAAGTGCCCCTGGAACTCTGTCAGGTTTGGTGCTGTGCCCATTCCCTGGGGAGCCTGTTCCAGTGCCTACCACCCTCTGGAGGAAAACCTTTTCCTGATATCCCACCTAAACCTCCCCTGATGTGACCTCGGGCCACTTTCTCAGGTCCTGTCTGTCCCTGGTCACTACAGAGAAGTGATCAGTGCTGCTTCTCCTCTTCCCATCTGACTTCCTTATTCTTTTTGGAGAAGAAGAGAGATGACATAACCTGCTGACATATCTTTGCAGTACAGACCAACTCCCAGAGCAGGGAAATTGAGATATCAAGGGGACCAGGAGCCTTAATGAGCCTCATACTGAAAGGACCAACACTAGATGAATGATGCTGCTTTTCCAGGATCTCCTGCACATCTCATTGCATCCCATAACTTTCAAGCTGCAGAGTTTTCCTCATAGTATCAACCAGCATCTTGAAGAAGTTGTTGTGTTATATAGCCATATTCTCAAACAACAGGTGATATGAGCACTGTAGTACCAAAAGGACTGGTGAGAGAACATGGCCCTTTAACTCACAGCTCTGTGCAAAACAAGTTTTTCTTGGCTATTAAGACAATATTCCATTCTGAGCACATATTGAAGAAACTTTCCTTCAAGTTAGGACAGTGAAAATAGAGAATAAAAGTGTCTTATGCTGAATATCCAGGTTGGATCTGGACGTTTATATCACAGTTCTGAGAATCCTCCTTGCAACAGTCAATGATACCTGTGAAGATGATGTAGAAGAAGAAAAAGATGAGAAATATGACAAAAAATACAGAAACAAAAAACAGTCAAAAAAGATTAAACTTGGTTCCCTGCAAAAGGAAGCATGAGAGGGAAGTAGAAGAAAGGTCAATGCTAAAAAACTGTGCTTTACAAGATATCCATTCTTATAAGAGTATTCTGTGCTTCATACTGGATTTAACCCTATGAAAAATTCTTCCTTTTAATTTGTAAGTACGCAAGTAACAATAAAGAAAAGAATACTATTGTCTTATGTGTTTTAGTTTTAAATTATCAAGATGTTAGGGTGGGGGGAATATATACCAAATACAACTTTTGAAAAGTGTGGAAAAAATACCAGACGTGAGATTTGTAAAAGCTTATATTTGCTTTAAGTATAGGCTCTTGTTTTAGAATCCACCACACCAAATACAAGGATCTGAAAAGGACATGGAAATTCTGTTCTGCATATTTTTGTATCATAAAATATGAGCGGTTTCAGCTCACATCTCCCAGTCTGACAAGCTAGATTGTGATTTTCTTGTGCATGGGCTATTTGTTTCCATGCAGGTTCTGTTTCAAAATACCTAGGATCATCCCAAATAAATTTGGACGTTTAATTGTAATACCAAATTCAGAAATTTAGTGACTATTGTTATAGTGAGTAGAGACAAAAATAATTCAAACATTTTAAGACCTTACTTATTGAATGTTCTTCAGTGACCTGTTGAAATTTGTAGATAAAGTCTATTTCCACTAAAAAAAAATTCAGAATCAGTGGCCCTAGTATCTATATTATTAAATATCCCCTTCTCTCTTAATTATTTTCCTTTAGGAAAATGAAGGACATACTTTTCCACACTGCCATCGTAACTGTCTCATTTCCCTCAAGGCTCTCATCCTTCCCTAGTTTTTGTCTCTCCACAGAACCTCTTGGCATGAGAAAATATTATGGAACTTAGAACCTCGTCAGCTCTAAGCCTTGCAAAGCTGAGGATGCTCCTCCTGTACCCACTTTTTACTCGCCATGCAGTAGCCTTTTTTCAAACCACCCAAAACATCCGCCTCATTGCCATAAATATGGCACGCCAAGTGTTCTTATGTACCTTGCACTGTGGGATTCTGACCAGAATCCAATGCTCACATTCTATTCAAACCCCTTTTTTCGGTGATATTTAAATAATTTTTTTCTTCCTCTATCTCTTCACATTTCACCTTGTAGCTACTAATTTTCGCCTGTGTGTGTACATCCATCCACTCTTCGCCTTGTGGGTTTTAGATTGCAGTTTCGTACTAAAACAAACACAGTTTAGGAGAAAATGAATGATACTAATTTTGAGATCCAGAAAATGTTATCAAGAATATACACACCAAAACTTAATGACCAATTAGTGTGCAACACCTGCACCTAATCAGGCATGCTCCAACCAGCACCGGCAGTGACATAAACAGTAACTACCAATGGGGAGATCTGAGCAACTCTTAATGAGAAGTATAATTGTACTCTTTTTTTCTGAGAAGAAAACAGGAAGAAAACACCTTTTTTTAATAATTTTCGACTTGATCAGTGTCACCACCTGCTGCCCAGAAGAGGATGCCCTGAAGAGAAGGCTTGTCAGTGTAGCTCATCATTTTACTTTCCGCCTGGGCTTGGGCAAGAGCGTTAATTTTTCTTTTCTTCTTTTTTTTTCATTCCCCACCCTAAAGCAGCTGTGAAGGCTATCTGTACTGCCAGCTGAAGCCTCCAATAATAAACAATATACATGTAAACCTACTTGAACTTTCACTGTGCAGCAAAGGAAGGCATAAAAGGCAGGGCCAAGTAGAGCACAGGTAGCAGAGAAGGCAGGACTATGTTTCTCTGAAGACCAGTTAATGTCCTTGGCTTAACTTGGATTATTAAACTTGTGCCAGAGTCAGGTATCTACCAGGGGAATAAAAGTCATAAACAAACAGTTTATCCAAAAATTAGAAACTTCCCTCTCCCTTCTTCCCCTCAGTCTGAATCAGTAATGTGAACATCAGGGGGCCTTCACGTCTCCGGTCAAATTATTTTGCTGACGATACTTTCCCAGCCTTTTATGTTCTTAAACTCTTAGTCACCTTTTGGAAGAAGCATTTTGGAGGCATTAAGTTGGAAGTCCAGGTGTAATTGTATCCGTAGAAGGTATAAAGGGTGCCATTGAGAAGTGTTTCAAAAATACACCAGGGACATCAGCAAAGATAGACCACCTTTAACATAGAACTTGTTTAGAAGCAGAACTGGGGAAGAAAAGCCATTTCAAGACTAATTTCAAATATTACACAAGGACATGTTTACCCTCTATGAAACACTGATATCTGGAATTAATTTCCATGAGAATGTGTTAAGAAGTATGATAAAAATTCATTTTGTTGAAAAAACGTGAACCAGAGAGTGTAATCAAATGGAAACTCTTTCTATCTCAGAGGGTTTTACTTCTTTGTTTATTTGGTTTAAAAAATTATTAATTTAGAAATAAATTTGTTATATTTAATCATAACATTTAAAGGTAGAAATGGATTATAAATAAATATTTATAGCTGTTGGCTATCATTCAAGGCTCTAACTATGCTGATGAAAATTGTTACAGGGAAAAAAGCAGAGTGATTTGCACAAGGGTAGCACATTTGGTGTTCACATTGCAGCACCATACATAGCTGAAAACTGAAGAATTCCTCATATTCACTATATGATTTCATGGTTGTAAATAATAAATAAATAAATAAACTAATTTCAGGGATTTAAAAATGTTCTGCACCTCAGCCAGGTGTTGTCTCCCTTCAGATGTAACATGATAACCACTAACAGGATCTCTTCTGGACTGATACAGTGCAAAGTTAACTGCTAACTTAAAACACCACCATTCTTGGTAATCTTATATCTCTCAGCAAAGCAGCACTTTGGCAGTTCTTCAACTATATCTCATACTGACACTGGAAAACAGTGGCTGAAATGAGGACAGCCCCATGAAAAGACCAGAGTTTGTATTTACTTGTTTCTCTCAGGGACGTTGTGGGGAATGAGGAAATGATGGATGCAAACAATATTCAGGTAAACATATTTTATATTTACAGTTCCAGAAAGGCCTCTGAAAGGGAAGGGAATGTGTGCTTTACAGGGACTCAATCTTATGCAATACAATTTACTCAGAGGAAAAGGGTTCAGCTGAAAAAAAGAAATTATAAATTTGTAGAGCAAGACTCATAGCTATATCTTAAAGCTCTTTACAAATACATATGAGACTGGTTTTGCTTACTAATGTGCAGAGGAAACTGAAGTCTGACATTACTTTAGGGCCAAGTACCATTTCATGTTAAATTTTAGCTCCATGTCTAGAAAGAGTGGAAGCCAATACTGGAGAAGGATTCTTGGGTTTGCTATGGATCAGAAGAGTGATCAGATGATTGAGTTACTGGACAAAAAAACTTGACTATAGTCTGTTTTATTTCTTTTCCATGAGAAAGGAAAAACTTAGCTCGGTCTCTCAATAGCTGAAGAAGATTTCTAAGTATTCCAAAAACATCCAATATGCCCCTTTCCTCTCTAGGGTAGGCTGCATCTATGCTTCACTCTTTCTCCATCTTTTTATGGTATTTAGGAGCAGGCAAAACTACCTCTCCCTCTTGCAACATCAAGGGGCTTTGCTTATAGACTGTCACCTTAAATCTGTGTCTGTCATGTTCTAGGTCATGTGCTGAGTTTTACACATCCTTGTTTGCATACAAGGGTGGATTGGTGAGCCAAAACACTTGAGGGGAGAAGGAGGCTGAGCAAACAGCAGGATAACCTGCCCTGGCTCTGCTCGTCTCTCCATTAACTGAAGTAGAGGTGTAAAGAAGACAGACTGTCCTGGAACCTCACAGGCAGAAATTCCTGCTGACCCAGGAATCAAGAAGGTTGATTTTTGCTCTTTTATTTTTGTCCTGTTTGGCTTTTTATCAGTGCAGTGGATCTGTGCCGAAGCTTTCCAGTGAGAGGTGCAATGAACCATGAATATGTTTATATATCTCTATATTGTGATATGTAAATATATAATATTTAAGGGTTTAGATGTAGCTCTTGAGGAGTTCAGGAGTTGTCTGCAAGGCAGGATTACATATAGCTGTGGTGTTATGGTGGTAAAATTTACTGGTCAGCTTGACTCCACAGCTGGAAGTGAGCCCAAATTTTTGGTTTTAGATGCTATCTTACTCCAATCCCAGCAGTTAAGGGGAAAAGAAACCTTAGACTGGTGAAGTAAAAATTATTACTTTATACAACTCTATTAAAGAAGATGAACCTGTGAATTAGTTTTATCAATTAATTCTCTTAAGAACAGGCTGTCTCAGGAGATTTCTGGTAAGTTTTGTTTTAAATTGTGTCTAAAACACTGTAAGAAAATATCTTTCCACACAGCTGTTTTTAAAATTATTCTAATACTAGCCAATGCCAGGGATTGCAGATGAGAGTGAAAATGGGAATGTGTATCAGAAGTACATTACGGAAGTGTAATGAGGTTTCATCAGCATGAATTTGAAGAAGCTGGAGTGCTTAGAATGCAGCAGAGCTGTGGGGATAGGACAACATGTGTTCCTGTTCCAGTGACATTAAAGTCAGGATCTCTGAACAAAAACCCATGTGGTGAATTGAACTCTGTATACAAATTATTTTCATTACACTGAAAAAAGCACTGAAGTCACTAGTTTGGCCTTTAGGAGATCTGGGTTTAGAGACTTACTTGTCATTTCAGGTTAGATCCCGATGGGGGCATCCAAATTACTTAGTTTGAGAATGCAAAGAACTGCATTCTTGAGAATGCAAGAACTGTTTTCTTAACAGTGAAATTTAATTAATTACATCATTAAATTAATATAAAGTTCTCTTGCCTGGTTGAGACTCAGAGTTTAATGTCACCCTATGCTCACTGGGCAGCCAAGAGCTAGCTAAGGAGTGTCAGTGCCAGATTTCCGGGACTGTATTCAAATATTCAGTGCCTATTTTTCTTTATTTCTGTGCCAACTTTTCATGTCATTTATGGTCTTACTTCTGAAAGGTTTGATTTTGCTTCTTCTCATGATACATCCTCCTGAACACTTTTCATCTTGTTTCCAGGTTATTATGGACTCTGTCTGCTTCCATGACTTTTCTGGCTTCTCAGTTTGTTTTTCACTTGGGTTCTGTCTTTTTCCTAAAGAATTTACACTGGTCTCTCTGTGACCTTTATCCATGTATTTCTGTAGTTGTTGGGAATTAAATTTCCCCTTTCTTTCTCTTCTCCTCTCTGATTTTAAGGGAAAATAAAAAAAAAAAAGCAAAGCACTCTGGACTGGACAGTTCTAGATTTACCTGCCCTTTTACCCCCCTCCTTTCTAATGATTAATTAATGAACATACCAAACCCTATCCTTTTGTTTTCTTGCACTGTAGTGTTTGCAACACTCACTTGCAGGCCTCTACTTCTGAATAACTTTGGTATTTAATGCATATATTTGCTTAATCAGGACCTAAGGCACTCGGGATATTTATGTCACTTGAAGAGCCCCATCTGGTTGGCAGCCACTTGCTGATCCTGTCACAACAACTGTGGCACCGGGAGTCTGCCTTTCATCATTACTGCTGCCAGGACAGAGACAGATCTTCCTGACTGACTGCCTCTTGAAAACTGGTCTAGTGATGAGACACTTCCTCTAGGACAGAGAGAACATCTTCTGGGTCTGTGTAATGCATGAGCTTCCCACCCTCTAGCCCCTGCTGTCCTGAATATGTCCTAACCCTCAGGTTTATCAGACGTGAAGGAGAGACATAATCCCTTCTGCAGGAGATGAGCCACTGCAACGAAGGACATGGAAGATTCGGGAGGTAAGATAAAAGGAGTCCCAAATGTATCTCAGCAATTAAAAGCAGCCTGTGGATAAGAGAAGCTCTTAATCTGGATCTCCAGCTCCTGCTCCTCAGCTAGCCTCACTTTGAAAGGGAAAAGTGAGCCCTTCCAAATACATAAAAGTGACTTTCCTCATGGGAGCTTTCTGGGGTGAGGATTTTGAGAAGACAGAGAGAGCAACCCCTCCTACAAGGTCTTCAAGTCCCCGTCTCCTGGGCCCAGATACTCAACAGACAAAAATGACTGAAACGTCAACCCTGCCTGTGAGAGCACATACTCAATGTAAGCACACAGTCCAAGGGAGCAGGGTGAGTCTGCAAGCTGACAGGGGGGAGGGATGCACACTGCAACAGCAAGACAATTATGATTAGTGTGTACAATTATGATTATGATTTAGCCGTAGGATCCCCAATAGCCATTAACATGATACCACATTTTCCTGACAAAAAAAATTAAAAAGGAAAATTCAGTGGCTGAGCAGCAGCACTGAAACCCAGGGGTAAATGTTTGCCTTGAAGAGGGCTGTAAGCCACACAAGAGAGACTAATTAAATGAGTTTCTGGCCCTTAGTTATGACAGAAATGAGAGAAAGGGGGGACTGTTTTGGGGTTTTTAATTCCCCAGCTGAAGAAGAGCAATGTGGGGAGAGGCATGGAGAAAAGAGGGGAAGGAAAAAAAGACATTCCAGAGCAAAACAGGATTTCCAAGGTTTCTTTTGTTTGAAAAGCCAGATAAAGAAAAGGAAAGCTTCCCCTCTTCTCTCCCAAAGATGGAGCTGTTGGAACAGGAGAGGAGAGGCTGTTCAAGCTCACAGGCAGGCATACAAAGTTCTGCATTCTGCAGCAGGACTTCCAGGCTTCTCCGAAAACACAACCGCTTCCTTTCTGGAAGGAGAAATAAAAATCCGTATTATTATAGCAGCTGCGTTATTGCAAAATTCCACCCAAACACAACGATTGATATTAAGTATCTAACCCCTCTTAATTGTCTATTTCATGGGCTTTAGATTTCTGGATTGCTAAAATAACCATCTGAAGACAAGACTTCGATTCATTTTGTTTTATTAGTATTATTATTTCCTTACAATAATAATAACACTTTACACTTATACAGCACTCTTCATCAGCAGATACAGACAATAAGGACAGGATTGCTGCTATTATCCTATCACACCCCACAGATGAGAGGGGATGGGAAATTCTCTGGAGGAAGATGAGGCTGGGGGAGAAATTTCCTGAAACCCTGAGGCCCAGGAGTGATTCAAAAGGAAGGGTAACTAACTCTGTGACTGAAAGGTCAGCTTTGGTGAATTTCTTTGTTGATAAATATTTTTAAAATATTTCAGCATTATAATTTTCATTGAAATTCTTAATTAATAGTAGAAAAGGTTCAGTAGTGTCATCTGAGCAATTTGAAGCCAAGACTTTGGGCGTCTGGTTTGATTTCTTTGGAAATATGTTCCAGTTGAAGGAGATTTGCACAAATGCAAAGGAAGGCAAATAATTTTATTTAGGATACCATCCTTGACATACAAAATGTTTGTTTACTTTTAAAGTCTGTGAAGAAATTAATGATCTGGTGGTACTAAAGCCACTCTTATGAATTTGTGGGGACTGTATGGAAGTTAATGTCTTTTGAAACAAAGTTCTTTTCAATTCCTTTTCTGTTTAGAAACAAACACATTTTGTTGAGAGCAATGCCAGGGAGTGCAACAAGTTCAATCCCATCTTCTCTTGCCTTGCAGCCTAGACAGAGACAAGAAGTTTAAAGAAATAGAAAAGGGGCAGCAGAAAACCTGGGGTTAACTTTTCATTTTGACTGTATGTTGACATGGGTCCTCTTTCCCAGGCAGGCTAAAACATTCTCATATAAAAAAGAAGGTGACAGAAAGATGATTAGGTATGTTATAATTAATTGTTGTCCCATTATCTCAGTTTATACACGGGGTACTGTGACCTAGTTTAATGCTCTCTAACATCAGATTTCTATATTGCAGATGGACATCTGAGCTCTTCTACTCTGGCTTCTTGTAAAATATGGATTAAAACATCCTGCCCTTTTAGGTCATGGTTTATTTGCAGTGTTAGCCAAGAGGTGCCTGTTCCTCTCCATGGACTAGTGGGAAAAACAAGATAAACCAGAAAAATCCCATGTGTGACACATTTGGGTTGTGAGACACAGAGGGATTGTGGCTGCAATCTCTGTCACGTGAGGCACAAACAGCTGTGAGTGCCACCACTTTCGGGCTGCCCTTCAAAAGGAAACAAGGCGAAAGCCCAAGTCAGTTTGTACAGAAAAGAAAAGTCAACAAAAAATCCTCTCTGGAGGACAAAGTCATCTTTGTGCAAGGCATAAGATATGCACCTTCTCAGCTCCAAGGAAATCACACAACATCACACAGCTCATGGTGATGATCACACAGATCCATGGTGAAGGCAGGGAGAGAAGCCAGGAGTTGACCCCCAAGCCTCTCATTTCACCCTCAGTCACATTTCCCTTCTTCAGGGTCTTGAGTCAGTAGCTCCATGCACTCTCTGCTGCCCCTGACACAAACGGAGCAAAACTTACGGCAGGGATGGAATCACATAATGCAAACCACTCTGCTTATTTTTAAAAATAAATACAAAAGAAAAAGCATGCTCATTTGACCTGGCACATGGCTCTCCCCTTCGGTGCTGCTATTATTCCCATCTTAGACTTTTCCACTTTTTCTCTTGCCAGCAGGAAAGAAGTAACACAGAGATGTTTTATGCCACTGAGACAAAGAGGTATTGATCCTTTTTGCCTCTGGAAAAGGTTTCTAATAATTTCCAGATATATCGTAGATTGTGGTGCTGCTATCTTTAATTAAAACATGACACAGAATAGAAAGCAATTATTTGGGGTATTTTTTCTTCTCTTTTTTTTGAGAGTGTGTTCGTTTCTTTTTGTTTTAATGGGCTGCAGTACTAGACCAAATGACTTGCAAGTTGAGCACACACAAAGTGGAAAGTGAGAGGAAGAATACTTGCTCTTGTGTTTCTTAATCCTGACATTTAAATACAATGTTTTGTCCTTCATACTCAAGGAATTTCATAATCTGTGACTTGCCAACCCCCTTGGCCAGGGAAGCTGCAGAAAAAAAATATGCTCTGTCCAAATGCAGTCTGTGCTCAGATCAACGAAATATTCCTCTGCCAGCACTGGCCCTTGGCAATGGCTACAGCAACACCTCTGTGAACAGCCCTTGGCCCTGTGGTTTTGGGAGATTGCTGTTGGCACAGTGGAAAGGATAGTATGAACTCAGAGTGACTCCCTTTCTACACAAACTTCTTCAGGCAGACATAGAAGTGGAGAATTGACTTTCCTGCCAGGAAGTTCCCTGCACTCAGGTCAGGGCTCCATTCCAGTCGAAATGGTNACTTCACTAAGTCCATTATGGAAAATATTTAAAACAAGGATCTGTTAACATCTTTGATTAAATTAACTTTTCTAGAAACTCACACAGATATTATGTTGAGTTTTCATATGCTGATTTCAGGTGCTTTAAGGATTTTAATCTGGAAAAAGACAGGACAAGGGTTCAAAGTACTTAGGACACATGTGGAATTTATTATTGTTCTCTGTTTACAGAATAAATACTTCCTGTTAAATGCATCAGGCCTGAGATTTCGCTTTGTTTGGAACATCAATTACACTCCTTTCCGTAACTCCAGCCTCACAGGCATTTAAATTTATGATTAATCTTTTCAGGAACACATAGAAATTGAATCAAAGAAGCACTTTGCAAAACAAGCCTGTACAAAACACGCGGTTCTCTCATTAGCAGTACAAATGAAATGCACTGAGTGTTTAGGAAGGAGCTGATATCTCCATGCTGTCCTGTTCCTTTAGGGGCCCAAGGGGACCCTGTGAGTGGTTATAACCTGACACAGGTTTCACAAGACCCACAGAGACTCCTTCTTCATGACATCCACACAAATTTGGTGTTGACCTAGTGGGAGAGGGGTCTGAAAACCCTGCTGGCTTTCTGTGTGGAGCACTTACCCCTCATTGCAGATTCTCTTTCACAAGACATCTTTGCACCCTGTCAAATGACCTTCTACAAAGCTGTAAATGTAGACAGAGGATTCAGGTTTTCCTTTTGGTTGAAGCTTCCCTGTTGGCATAAAGATGCAGGAATTTATTGCCACAGACACTTTCACTGTGGCAGCTACAGAAATGCTGTGCAGAAATCAAAATGGAGGTAAATAGTCTCCAAACTATTTTTGTCCTTAAGTGTCCCAGAGCATAAATGCAAAGCAGTTAAGTAATTCTGCTGATATTGGTGGGGAGCTGGTGACTTCAAAAGCTGATATTTGAGTGCAAGAGTTGCTATTTATTAGCCCAAGGTCACTTCATTGCAGCATGCTGGTTGTCATTTTTTCAAAACAGCAGGTCTTGTGGGACCTGAACAGGATTTTCTTTTTTATTATGGTGCTGATAAGAAAAAAAATCAAATGATTGGCTCATATATTTACTTATACATATATCATCTACTTGAATATTCTTCTGGAAATCTTGCTGTATATATTTCCTTCTCACATAAACATGTCTTTTCTTTTGTGCCCTATTACTCTGTATATTTTATTCAATAATAAAATTAAATACAGCAACGGGTTTTGAGTGATGTCTTTCTCTAGCCTGTGAAAAGGATGCTGATTTCATATGCCATAAAGGTTAGCTAAGTGATGAGGGAACATTCATATGCTTCTGGTTCAGATAAATATTGATAAACATGCAAAGGACGTTTATTCAGCATTTACTTGAGCTTGAAATTTTGGTCTGAAAATGTCTCAGGAGTGGAGCTGTTTCTCAAGAAACAGCTATTACCTCCTGTTTCTTTAAGTCAACCCGAAATCAAGAAGAAAGGTAATAATAAGTCAAATTTTTGTGAACCTCCATGAATGATCAGTTTGGGTCAATGTCATGTCTTGCATACATGTTAGAGTGGAATAAGCTCTTATTTTACTTGAATTCATTCAGCCACTTCTTGTGTGAAACAAAACAGTGAAAGGCAGACAAAGAAATCCTACCACTATCCCAAAGAAGTGACAGCAATACATAAACAAATAAATAAAGCATTTACAAATGACTGAACAAAACAAAACCAAAACCAAAGAAAAAACAAAACCAAAAAAAATCAAAACAAATAAAACACACAAAAAACAAAAAAATAAAAGTCCAAACCAAACCAAAACCCCTCAAAAAACTAAAAAAGCAAACAAACAAAACCCTTAAAATAACAATTAAAAACCCCAAAAAATCCAAAACAAAAGAAATAAAAAAAAAAAAAGAACAAATAAAGAAACAAACAAAAAAAAAATCTGAAACACAAAAAAGGAAATCACGCTGAAAGAATTTCTTGAGCTGTGGCAAAGCAGAAAGGAAAGCAAAATTGAATGACAACAATGGATGCTAAACTAATATGCTAGGAGATGGAAGCACAGGAATGGGAGCACACTAAGCCATTGAACTCCTATGAAAAAGAAACATATTGCAGACAGTAATGACTCATTTATGTGTGCTAGAAGGGATTTCAAGAATGCCCCCTCTACCCCATGTGCCACAGAAGAGTAGACCTGAATATTCGTCTGAAGGAAAAATCAGCAAAACCAAAGAGGACAAAAAATGTGGGAAAATAGACATGGCTAAACCTTGATGCTACAGATACCAAATCTTACCTGAGGATGTTAATTTGGATATCAGCAGTGTGAAAAACTCCATGAGCTTCTGTGGCCCTGTGGATCTGGCCCAGGTGACATTCTGAGGACATTTTACTCTTTTTGTTGCTGGTAACACAAAACCCTCTGACTCCTCCCTAATGGGAAAGAGCTTTGTTTTAAATCTTCATACTTTAGGGAAGGAAAGAAATACCAGACCTTATATAAATCAATTATCAATTGAGTTAAAGCTCCTGTTTCTTGTCATTACACTCAGGAAAAAAAAAAAAATCTCAGTGTTGACTACATATGAAATATAATCTGCTGTATAAAGTAGTCCATATTGTTAAAAACTTCATCTGCCATAACCTAGTAGTTTTTCAAAATGCAACTCAAAATGAAACTAATTTACTAGAAGAAAGTAATTCTCTTTATATTTTCGAAATCTGTTTACAAATCCTCTAGAGCAGTAAATCTGTGCATTTCCATGTTGGTACAGGTTGGGATGTTCAGCACCATCTCATAAGAACATGTTTGGCTTGAGTGATGGTAGCAACTGCTGGAGTCATTGTGTCCAGTGTGATCTGAGGTGAATATTCAGAGAGTAAAGGGATTTTGGAAGATTCAGGAGTGAAACAACAATACCCATCAAGAAGGTGAAAAGGGAGAAAGAAGGTAAAAAAA
>VZTB01004473.1:74593-102992 GCA_013397245.1 Thryothorus ludovicianus
ATCAAACTTTTCTACAGAAAGTGACTTATAATTTTCTTAGATACATCAGCAGAAACACAAAGATTTTGGGAAAGAACTTGAATTATTGTTCAAGCTTTTTCAAATACCAATACTTAGTTTAACCCACGAATTGAGGTGAGCATAGCTAATGGGGGTCCAAGTTAGGTGCTGGTCTCATTTGCTCACTGCCTCATTTTAGTCTCAAAAAGCAGAAATAAACAGAAATATGAGTTTACCTTTCGTATCCTCTATAATATGCTTATAACTTTATTTTCTGTTCTGTTGATTTTAACTGGTCCAGCTTAAAAGACCTCCTCAGAAATGCTAGTTATGTATAAGAATTCCTTGTCTGCCACCCACACAGGGATACCTTTAGCTCTCTGTAGAAATTTCCCCAGTGGGGACAGTGTTGCAATGCAAACTGCAGCCTGGACTCTTGAATTCAAGCCTGAATTCCCAGCTTTTTCATTATCTGTGTTATATATTGTGTGACCCTGGACAAGGTACTTAATTTTTCCGTCTGAACCTGTAAAATGTGGTAATAATGTTTTCTTCCTCACACCTTTTCTCTTTCTCATCTGTTCGAAACCTCAGTCATGTCATGGGCTGCGTGTTGGAAACGACCTACTGTAAGATCACAGCTTTGGATTGTAAAATCCTGGTGGGGAGGACTTGTAATCTTTTTTAATAGCATCTACCAGACTGGGACCCTGATCTTGGCTGAGGCCTCTAGACCCCAACCTAGGCTTAACGTAGTAAAAATCATAATATTACACCTAGTGTTCATGTCATGGGAGCAGATATTTTGCCCTAATTCTTACTTCTAGCCAAACTTCTGTCAGATCAAAGTGCAGTTTTTCATCAAGGGTTTTTTTTTTGTTTGTTTGTTTTAAATTAATGTTATGTTTATGTTAAAAGACAGATCAGACTATGCTTTAGTTATAATTTATGTCACTTATGTGTGTGTGTATATATAATTATTTGTTAGTTGTTTTTTTTTTTGTGGGTTATTATTACTTATTTGATAATTTTTTTCAGAACAAAAGAGCAGCAAACAAGATGTCAAGAGCAGATCTGGCTTTGAACATCATATTTTTCTAATTTTACTCTTTCTCTCCATTCTCTTTCAGTTACTTCTCTCCAAAGTAACCTCTTATGCCAAGGAACCTCTCTTGCATCAGCAAATCTATCCAACATTTTGCAGTAATTTTCCTATCCAAAAATTTGCCCCCAATATGATTGTGAACAAGTGAAGAAAAACTTCATTCTTGCTGCAGCATTCTGTCTCATTCTGGTATAAAAGAGAGAGAGAGAGAAGGCAATGAGGAAAGAAGGGAGAGAAATAACCTCTTAAATCATAAGCTTTCCATGCATGTAAACCCAGTACTTAGTACACAGCCTTGTCACCTTGACATTTATTCAGCTTGCTGGAGACTCGTGTGCCCTCAGTCAAAGCTAATTAACACTTAATTGACTTCATGAGAATTTTGTTCAGCATTTCTGATTTGCCACTCATTGTGAAACATGTAGCTGTAACTTTTGAGAGCTCAGCAGTTGTGGGAGGTTTGGCAGGTGTCAGGGGAGTCGGAGAGCGAACGGGGAAAGGGGAGTGGAGGAGTTTGAGTCTTCCTCTTTTTTGTTCCTCTGTCTTTCATTGAAACCAATACAAGGGCACAAGAGTAACAAAATCAGGCATTCAATAAATTGTCATTGGGGATACATTTTATTTAGCTAAAAGCACAATTTACAGTAGTTGAAGTTTGATTGATCTGTTGATAAACACTAATGTTTTGCAGTTGACAATTTTTCCATGTTAATTTCCTTAACTTTGGCAGTCCTGGCTGGCAGGACCCTATAAATAGTATCAGTGTCATCATCCTTTTTAAGTTATTAATGAGCCATCGTGTTTATAGAGGTTGGGATTTGGGGACAGGCTGTGCTTGACTGCAGTTTCTGACATTGATGCGTTAGCAGTTGGAACTGGGTCTAGATTAGAACAAGGAGGGGGAAAATGAAAAATAAAAGAGAGAGAATAAGCTGGTGCTAGCCAAATAAATTTGGAGTGGACAAGAACTGTTAATAATTAAAAGTATAAAGGAAATTACAGGATACCATACACAATCTGGTCTGATGCTGGTGCCACTTGAAATACACGTCTGACTAATTATCATTTCACCTGTGATAGAAAATTTTTTTTTCATCCCTCCTTCCCACTGTGCAGTGCCTTAGCCTATGTCCAGACTTTTATGATTGCCAAGGACTGACAAGACACTAGAGAAGGCATGACTAATTAACTAGGCCAAGGCATCCATTGGCTGGATTCAGGGAAACTTCAGTCAAAGCTGCCAAACATGTGAGTACATGTTTGGATAAGGATGTCCTTCTTCAATTGTGATGTTCTAATGAGATGTTAAATATTTGCTGAGTATTAAGTGGAAGGTGATTTGTGCTAAGAAGTAGCATGGTATCATTACTTTTTATCCCTTGAAGAGTCAGTGCATCTTTCTCTGTTTTATAGATGGTCACATCACAAGCTCCTTCCACCACTGAGTAAATGACAAGCTGATGACATTGTGATAGCCTCCAAGCTCTCTAAGAAATTCTGGGAGTGCCCTTAATGCTACAGTAGGATGACACATGCCAGGAGAGGAACTTCTTCTCTTTTCACAGGGCCATCAACAGTCTTGGGTGCAAATGCCTCAACTAGACAAATGTCAGCTGTGATTCTTCTGCGGGCATAAAACACAAAACATGATCTTCCAGAACCATTTTGCTCTTCCTGGAATTTCCCTCCTCTTTCATAATCATTATACTTATGGAGAATTCCTTTTTCTTTGTATTTAATTACATTTTTTCTTTGTATATGTATATGTGCATGTATGTGCACATATATATGTTCTGTACATGAATGTGCCCAGGCAGAAACACACATGTATGTATATACACAAATGCAAAGTTATTAAAAGAAGTCAAAATGTATATGAAAATCCAGATGTGTCAGTACTGACATTTTAAGGAGTTGCCAAAACATTTATACAGTGAAGAGTGGGTTTTGTAAGCAAAAGCCTAGAAGACACAACTAAAATCACAAAAGAGAGTGCTTTGCAATCAAAAATAGCCATGGACGATTTTTATGGAGAGGCCAGGATTCATCTAATTCTTATTCTTATTTAAATATGCATTTACTTTAGGGGACAAGAAAGTCTGTTTATTTGCTTGTTTGAATTTGGATCAGGAGAGCCTTTCTCAAACAAATTCCCTGTTCTTCCTCACTGGCTATGTTTTGGTTCAAATTGTGGAATATGCAAACCAGATTGTCCACAGATAAAACAACTCTGTAAAATGTGCTCCTAGAGCACATCCGGTGTAATCTAAACACAAGTGGGCATTTAGCCCACAGGGCCACAGCAGAGCTCATTTGAGGTGGAAAACCCACAGACATTATTGGCATCAGCTCCTCAGCAGCACCACAGCTCCACTCCTGTTGATCTTCCCTGCTTGCTAAGGCAGACATATCTTAGCAGATCACTGATTTAATGGTTCCTCTTTGGAACACTATCAGAGATCAATGCCTACAAGGCTGCTGCATCTCACTCACTGAGTATATTTACTGTGCAGTTTTACTGTGCATATATTATAAATAAAAAATAAAGTTTTTGTAAAGAAATCATGTTTCAAAGGAGGTATGGAGTATGAGAACTATTTACCAGTGAATTTAAGACACATTTCTCTTAAGCACCCTGATAACCTCTCTGAGATATCTAATTATCTCACTGCACATAATAAAACACAACTTTTGCATGAATTTCTATTTGAAGATCAGGGGAGTTAAGTATAGCTATTCAATCACACAATTTTGCAAGAACTGGGTTTGTTGGTTTTTTTTTTTCTTTTTTAGATATAAATTCTATAAGAAAGGCATTCTGTTTTTTGCATATGTGTGTTTGCATAGTACTCGCTGCAAAATCTTCTTCATTACAGAGACAGCTTAAAGATTGCTTCTAATATGAATATTACTGTTCCAGGGGTGAATAATCTGTTCTGAGAAAGCAGAAGGAAACCCACATCTTAGGGATAAGAGAAAAACAAAAGCTACCATATTTTCCATGGTATAAAATGGTTTGTTTGGTTGTAGCATACAAGAGAAGACACAATGAAAATCTCTATGAAGAATGAAAGAAATTACAATTTAGAATTCAATATGAATTCAACTCAAATGCTTAAAGCTATAAGAAACACATCAAAGAATAGTTGTGAAGTCTTACACATCACTTTTATCAGTTTCATTTATTTTGCACACAACCAAGTACTAAAACATACATCCAGCACCTGAGGCAACTTGCTTCACCTTACTGCAGTAAAAGATTCATAGGGAGTTCAATTATAGAATGATTGGCTAATTTCAATAGCTTGTTTTAGCTATTAAGCCCTCCACAAAGACTTTATGAATGTTCTAATGAATACCTTGCAAGACTCTCAGTGTAATGAAATTTGTATTAAAACACTAAAAGGAGTGTCCTGCAATGTAAGGTCACTTCCATTTGTTCTCATTACAGCCCTAGAAGGACAAAATAAGAATATCTAGTTTCCTTTTTTTTTCCTTCCCTCCTTTTTTGGCTGCAGAAGGGATGTTAATTTTGAGCACATAACTTAAAGTGTTAAATTCAGTAGCAACATCACTGGCTTATGGTGACCTAGGAAATTTTTGGATAATATTGCTAAAGTGAGCTTACCCTGGACAAATCTGCCCTTTACTTTTTTTTTTTCAGGTAGTAGTACAAATGCTATTCCAAACTTGATGTTGATTTACAGTAGTTGGGGGATGTTGGAGGATCCTTAACAGCTCAAATAAAACAAGGAAAAATGAGGAAGATCATAATTAGAATTAAGTGATATATGAATACCTATTGGTATACCAATGCAAAGAGGGGTATGAGAATTTCTAGACCATTCATACAGTTTGAGAAATAGCATATAAAGGCACACTGACTGGCTAAAAATATGAGGAGTTGTTCAGAGATAATAAGCCCAACAGCCTATCCTCAATACATGAACCTATAAGAAGACATTGATCAAAGGTATGGAACATCTTATTACAAAAAAAAAATCTGCCCTTTCAGCACATTGATTCATATTTTTTAAATGAGTGACTTCCAGGGGGAAGTATCAGGACATTCCCATGTAGGCCTGAAGATTTTTGTACCTTCTAATGGGGTATAACTGGCTCAACTGCACTGACACGAGAGGCAGCTGTTAGAAGGCATCGAAAAACAACCAAGATTTTTAAAGCACTCCAGACCCAGCTCTGGGGCCTTCGACCACAGGACTGGGCATAATCCATAAAGGTGCATCAGATGGTGTGCAACTGACCCTCAAGGAGAGGTACCTGTGTGTTCCCACCTTAACCTGAACATTGAACTTCATATTGTGTGGGCTTCTCCCACCCTTGATGGTCACGACTGTGACCATCGTTTCCCATGGAAGTTGCAACGCTCAAGTCTAACCCCTGGATCATGGTGGTGTTATCCTTTCTTTCGGTTTCTCTCTTTTCCTTATACATGTTCTTAAGTGATAGATATGTGATCAGACACAGATAGCATTTGAGTTAACTTCTATACTATTTCATATAGACGGAACTTGTGGCCTTACTGAGCATTGTGGAACTGGGAGGAGTTTGTCTATACAGAGGTGAGACACTTGCAGAATTATCCTGAATTAATTATTGAAATGGATTACATCAATCTCATTAAACTGTCATGGGGATAACTGACTGAGAATTAAAGTGGTCCTACTTTGATTTCTTTATTCACTTCCAAAGTTACACTGAATTAAGGCCTTTTGAATTTCGAGTAAATATCCAAAGAGAGTTTTTAAGTAATTCCAGAATAAATTCACTGATAGATGCAGGCTAAATTATCAAATGGATCCAGATGAAAGCAAGTATGGATCAATCTCAAGTTCGTTATATTTAGATAAATGTTAATCAATTATTGGAATTATTTGTTAAATGTTGTCTTCTTTGAGCATGCAGCAAGGACAATAGTGGCCACTTATCCTAGTTCAACTGATAAAAATAGAAGAGTACATTTTTGTGATGCATGGCATAGTCTCATGGTCTAATAACTTTTAAAGTCACTCAAAATATGTTAGAATGAGAATAGTTTTCTACAGCCTTGGAATTTTCCTTCCTTCCTTCCTTCCTTCTGAGCCTTCCTTCCGTGCCTTCCTTCTTTCTGCACATTCCTTCCTTCCTTCCTTCCTTCCTTCCTTCCTTCCTTCCTTCCTTCCGCGCCTTCCGCCCTTCCTTCTTTCTGTGCCTTCCTTCCCCGCCTTCCTTCCTTCCGTGCCTTCCTTTCTTTTTTTCATGCCTTCTTTCCTGCGTTCCTTCATGTCTTCCTGCCTTCCTGCCCTCCTCACTTTCCTTCCTTCCTTCCTTCCCAAGAATACCTGCTTGGAGGCAGTAAGAGGAAGCTGAAGGACAATAGTTTTGTACACACCTTGCACAGAGCAAGCACTTGTTAAACATCTGCACCAGCATTTATATAAGTAACTGTAACTATTGCAGCACTGACATCTGCTTCCAAACTGTCTTTATATTTGGAGCATTTTTCTATGAGAATCGCACCATCATAAAATAGATTTCTAAAATGGTGTCCCCAAAATCCTTGTTTCTGGCTGCTGATTATACAAGAATGAAAGATTCTTATCTTAGGTACACAGAACTGGTGCAGATGAAATGAATCTTGCCTTTTTACTTTGATTGTCTTGCTTCTGTGCAGCATTATTGGGTTATTTTTTCACTTATGATATATTACAGCCTTGTTTGCCATGAGTGAGAAATGATCAATGCATGACAGTCTCTTCTAAAGTTAATTTTAAAGATGAAAAAAGCCTTGCAGTTCAATTTCCTCATAATAAGAGGTGCCATTTGCTAGGCTGTTGCTTTTTTATCCATTTACATATGTAACAATATACCCTGTCAATAATAACTTTCCTGAAAGGTATTTCCGGAAAGAATAAGTAAGCCACAAAGTGGTGGAGGAAGTGGCTTTAGACAGGTTATAATTACCTGAATAAAAATAGTGTTTATTCTCACAGTTGATGTTTGGAAAAGTGGTCATGAGACTTACTCTGACATCCAGTTCATTCTGGTTAGGTTTTGTTCAGTAAACAGTCAGAGAATAAATGTCTAACTTAAGTCTGCTCCATTCACAGCAGAACTCTTGATTATTTAGAACAGGGAAAAGGACTTGTAGCCCTAGATCAAATGTTCCAGCTCCTAGAAAACAAGAATACTCTGAAATTTATATTTTCCTATTAAATTACATTTTTTCTATCCAAATTCAGAAAAACATAATCCTTCTCTGCTGGAACACATCACCATAACTAAGCCCTATTCCTTTTCCAATATTTTTTGCAAATTTCTGCAGTTGAATACCAACTAATTTTTAATTATATGAAAGAATCTTTTGAAGAGGTCAAAATATAACCAAAGACTCTTTCAAAAAAAAAAAAAAAAAATTTGGCTTCTACAGCTGCTGTTTGCTGTTAGATGCATCTATCATTGTGGAGACTAGTCTGCTGCTAGCAAGAACTGCAATAATTTTTACCTTTTCATTCAAATTCTGGAAAACTGACCAAAAATTCCCTTTTGATTCTGCAGAAAAAAATTTCCAGTATATTCCAGTACTTCTGAGATGCCTTCTTGTTTCAGAAGGAAGTGACTAACATCTCCTGTTGCTAAATTATCTTTAATGTCTCTCAGGAGAGTGGAGAAGAAACGACAACCTAAAGATCGTACCATGGGCATTTAGATTAGACAGCAATCCAGATGAATGTGAAAAGGTGGACACAGTATATTGTGTTTCAACTACCAGAGTTAATCAGAGAAAGTGGGAAGGATGGATTCTGATCATTCTGGCTCCTCTGGACTCACTCCCCCAGGCCTATTTATGTTGGGAACCAGAGAGCTGGATGCAGCACTGCAGGTGGGGTCTCACCAGAGCAGAGCAGAGAGGGGGAATCTCCCTCCTTGACCTGCTGGCCACGATGCTTTGGATGCAGCCCAGGACACAGCTGGGGCTTTCTGGGCTGCCAGTGCATGTGGCTGGGTCATCTGGAACTTCTCACCAACCAGCATCCCCAGTTTCTTCTCCCCAGAGCTGCTCTTTAATCACACTCTGCCCAGCCTTTACCTGTGCTTGGGGTTTCTCCAACCCAAGCACAGGACCTGGTTCTTGGCCTTGTTGTACTCCATGAGGTTCAGACAGTTCCATCTCTACAACCTGCCCAAGCTCTTTTGGATGGCACTCCTTTCCTCTACCATTTCACCCCACCACACAGCTCAGTGTTGACAAAAGTGCCGACACTGCCCTTGGATTTGCTGTTCATTTTGACAACAAAAACTTTAAGAAGTGTTGGTCCCAATGCTCACCCATGGGATGTCTCCACTAAGACATCAAGCCATTGACCACAAATGTTTGAGCTTGACCATCCAATCAATAGTCCATCCATCAAACCCATGCCTCTCCTTTTGAGAGGAAAGTATATTGTCATGTAGGACAGTGTTAAATACTGTACTCACCAGCTTTCCAGCTTATAAAGAAGCCTTATTCTGAAACACATCATAAATTCTCTCCCTGTGGTCACAAGAGGGCCTGAAAATACAAACATGGGTTTCCAGAAAAGCATAATCATGCTGAACTACTAAACATAGCGCAAGTGAGATTTTTATTTTGTTGTTGTTGTTGTTTTCTTTCTTTTTTTGCCTTAAAAAGACTACCTCAACCTAAATAACCTGTGCTTGAATAGCTCTTGTCCATGGAGTTTGAAAGTGTGAGGGACAAATAGAAGACAAAGGAGGGAAATGGAGAAAATGAGAAAATTTTGGTGCTGTCTGACATTTAAGATTTGGTGAAAAAAAGTGCAATAGGGATGTGACACTAAAGACTTTATTTCTTCATGAAGCACAATTGGAATCAAATTAGATATGCACATTTCACTGGGAATAGCTCACAAATAATTCTCCATGGCCATATGCACTTCATTCAGTCCAGAGTTAATTTTGCATTTTGTTATCCTCAGAGGATAGTTTAACTTTAGTTCTCTTCTAAGGATGTAATGAATAGCTAAGAGAATGGTTGTGTGTGTATGTGTATGTGAAAGAGAAAATACTTGTTTCTTTTAAAAAGGAGGGGAGAAGAAAAAGAGAAGGTTTTTCTTCCAGCTTCTATTCAGGATACTGTGTGTTAAGAATCTCTCAATTTAAGACAGATCACTGTGAATTCTGGATTAAATATATTTGTGTGTTGAAACAAAAATTCTTTATGCTCAAAATGAAAATTTTCAACATATACTAATCACAGTTTTTCTTTACCAACTAATTTCCTTCCACTAGCTAAAGTGTTTCCACCAAACAGTGCTACTAAAGATATTGCAGTAATACCTTATTTTGCCACAAATAGAAAAATGATAAAGTTTCATAAACCAAGGCTTTACATATGAAATTAAATGTGCTAGTTTAACTTATTATGGGAAACTCTATCATTAAAGAGAAAGATGAAAATATCATACAGGAATAACTACATAGTCTTGAAGACAGGAGGAATTGAAACCAAATTAATTTAACAGACTGAATTACCATACTATTCTCTCCAAGAAGGATAGTAAGAATTTTGCTTTTAGAACAAAGACTGATTGGGATGAAGATAATAATCTTGGGTGCAGCTATTTTTCACCAATTATTATTATCAGTTTAATTTGGATAGTTGTAGGATCCTGGGGATACAGGGAAGAAGAAATGTCGTTTGTACAATGTCCTTCTGTGGCTTGATAAGAAATATCAGGAATAATTATGGGAACAAAATCAAATGGGAGAAGGCACAAAGACAGACTATTACAGAGACCAGAGAATGGAGAATCCACTGAACTACTGTAGATGAAAGCAGATGGGTGCTTTTAGCCTGGCAAAATGAAAGATGACAGAACATGACTCCAGCAAATAAACGTTTTGAGAGGGTGAACATTAGAAAGCTAGACAGGCTACTTAGAGAGACAGGCATGCCAGTGGAAGAGGAAATACATATATAATGCCTGGAAAGTAAATAAGCAAATATTCTAAAAAATATTTTCTAAGAACTAAAGAAGGAGGCTCAGGAAATGGCTTGGCTATATGGTCACAGAAGCAAAACAAAGGTGAAATAGTTGAGTTTTCAGTGTTGCCTGTATGTCACTTTTGCCTGCAAAAAGTCTTGACTCTATGTCTCAGGTGGTACTTTACTGCTAATGTCCTGAAGCCTGTGGTAGCTTTTGAAACTTTGAGGTTTTGCTAATTCAATTTCAGAAGGAAACATGTAAACAATATATAATCCAGCTACAGAAAACTACATAGAAATGACAAGAAACATGAAGTATGCCACCTACCTGAGTGGGTAAAATTGTCAGTGAGTGTGTGGTCCTGAAACAGCCAAGCTGACTGAAACTTGCTGAGACAATGCATTAGAAATGAGAGGATACTTCCAAAACCAACAAACATCACATAGGTCTGAAAACCATAAAGGAAGAAGTGCTCCATATTACACACATAACATTGGGAACTGAAAATAACTTTGAATTCAATTTACAAAAAAAATAATGAGTAAAATCATTTTTATCTTCACTACTTTTTCCTTTTTCATACTGAAAGAAAGATATAAGAACATAAGCAGAACAAGTCACTCTATTTGATTTCATTCTAATCACTATTACTGTTACGAAAAATCCAGGACCACTTTTTAGATGTGAATGCAATTTTATGGATTACTTTTAAAATAAATGAAAATAATCCCTAAACTGAATGAGAAAAGGATTTCCTGAAAGTCTATATAGAGTTTCACAAAAGAAAAAGAAGAAAAAGCAAAACAAACTCATGCTGAATAAATAAGTAGGTCTCAATTCAGTTTTTGTCAGCTTTTGTGAAAACTGTTCTTTGGTTTCTGTGTAATATTTGATGCTGTACAGAAGTTTCACATTTAGCACCTTGTTGCTTCTCTGCTTTTATCCTGCTGGCAAAAACTGTTTTTTTTTACATATGGTAACTACTCATGGGACATTAGGCTAAAAAATAAAAATAAAACTGTTTGAAATTCTGACGCATATGCTGAGAAACACTTGATTGAGAAAAAGATGCAGATGAAATTTGGTTTCCAAATTTTCAGCTTTTGAAAATAACCATCACGCAGTCTTGGTCCCTAAAGGTTTTTATTTTTTCATGCATGAAAATTCAGTTTATGAGCAAAACATTTTGTAAGGTTCCAGTCACAGCTCATTGGGTGTTGTTCTTCATTTGTCTTCACCACTGGAAGCAACTGTCTAAAAAAGCTCTGCACTCTATTGACTTCACAAACATGTGAGCTTCAACACCAATAGTGTGTCTCAGCTTGCCACCTGTGATCTTTTCCTCTGGAGAGGACCTTTCAATTCCAAGGCTGTTCAGCATATATGGAAAGCAACTTTGAACAAACTGTGTGAAAGCAGCTGTTTCACGCAGGGGAATGTTTTTTTTTTTTCCCCCTATGTGTTATAAGGCCTCTTACCAGTTCCTAACCTCTGTGGGGTTAATGTGCTGAGCTTGGGAGGTGTTTCTGGTGTGGTATGGAGGCTGAATTTATGTGTGTGTGTGTGTGTGTGTGTGTGTGTGTGCGCTCTTATTTATGTAATTTTATATATTTTCAGGAAGATCTAAGTGAAATAGAATCATAAAATGGTTTGGGTTGGACTAGAAGGGACTTTGAACATTTTCTAGTTCTACCCACCCTGCCATGGTCAGGAACATTTCTCCTCACACCTTTCATCTTCCAGCCTGGTCTTGAACTCTTTCAGGATGGGGAAGAGACTCCAAATCTCAGACAAGATCCTCATGCAGATATTTTTGGCTGAAGTTTGATCTCTGTGTGGCTATGATGGTTACTTTAAATAATCAACCTATCTCCCTGTTCAGTGCATCCTGTTCCATTTACACATATACCTGGCCCATGAGAGGGAGATTGTATCTAGGTGATCTTTAAGGTCTCACCTGACCCAAACCATTCTATGATTCTGTGATTTGAACTGAATGAATAACTAATGGACATCATTCTTTTTTACGGGGCAACAGCTACTAAGTAAGTCTCCTTGCTAGATTTTATCTCCTAAAAAATGTTGTATGTCGGACTAAGTTCCCTTTAATAATGAAAAATCTTTACACAAATATTTTGGAGACATATTCACCTTGGGAATTGAATGTGAGGGACCTCTGGCAAGTGGTTCTGTTGAATGTGAATCTTTTCCCAGCTCTTTCTCATTGACGTGTCAAAACCTGCTTACATGCAGATGCAAAAGGTGCAGATATCAGGAAAGCCTTTTTCTATCTCTTTATTAAGAGATATCACAATTAAGAATGAGGCAGATAAAGGAGAGGAGTGTCCTGCTCTGCTCTGACCTGATGTAACCTTGCCTTGAATCCTGGAGCAGTTTTGGGTGCGTCAATACAAAAAAGATATGAGATCATTAAAGAGTGTCCGACGGGTGGACACAGGGGTGGTGAAGGTCCGTGAGGTGAGATGAGGAGCAGCTGAGGGCACTGGGTCTGTTCAGCTGGAGAAGGGGAGGCTGAGGGGGGACCCCAGGGCAGTTACAGATTCTTGTGAGGGGCAGGAACTGATCTCTGCTCTGTGTGACAGTGACAGAACCCCAGGGATTGGCCTGAAGTTGCATCAGAGGACAAAACAAAGTTGTTTATATTAGATACTTATAAAAGATTCCTCCCCCAGAGGGTGGTTGGGCACTGGAACAGGCTCCCCAGGGCACTGGTCACAGCACCAAGCCTGATTGGGTTCCAGGAGTGTCTGGAAAAGGTTCTCAGGTGTTGTTGAAATGTTCGTGCAGGGCCAGGAATTGAACTCAACGATCCTAATGAGTCCATTCCAACCTGGCATATTTTATGCTTCTATGAAAGACTTACTACCATCTATATTTCTGAACATTGGTTCAGTCAAAGCATCTGTTTTTTGGTTTTTTTTTTTTCCATAAGGAAAACAGATAGTGATGTGGAGAATATTTTCCTGGCCTGAGCTCAGTGGTTGATGCAGGCATGCAGAGGGAGAAAAGGGTTTTGAGAGATAAGCATGGGAATAACTGAGAATGATTTCCTAATTGTGGTATGTTCAGGTACAGAAAAATAAAGAAACATTGATAAGAGCTGTTGGCATTCCTCTAAATGACGTTAGCCAGTCTGGCTACATAACAAAGAGTTTAGAGAAATTAGGACCTGAACAAAAAGCCTGGCCCATATGTTTGTCTTTATCTTGTTCCTCCAAAGGGCAAGTATCCCCTGTACAGAGCACAGCATAAATAGTTACAGAAAATGGCACACAGCATGCAAGCTTGTTTACCAAGTACTACAGTTTTGTTATCATGGGAAAATATTGTTGTATAATTGGGAAAAGAAATTAACAAACTTCCATCACACTTTACCTTTGTTTAGAAATATAGATCCTCCAAGAATAAAGTCTTTTATTTCACATTAAGGGAAACATTCTTTTCTTGCTGTTTTAACCAGATCTG
The DNA here is from genome assembly GCA_013397245.1 of Thryothorus ludovicianus. Lineage (NCBI taxonomy): Eukaryota > Metazoa > Chordata > Aves > Passeriformes > Certhiidae > Thryothorus > Thryothorus ludovicianus. The sequence continues at coordinate 88,175 of VZTB01004473.1, forward strand.
AATATTAATAGCATAATATTGGCTTGATAGTTTCTCAGCATCTTCTATTTGATGCTCTGCTAAAAGACCATGAAACTATAGTAACAGAAGACAAATCTCCCTCATGTACCAGTGTCTGAAATCAAAGGGTTGTCTGTTGTGTGGCTGTGCTCTTTGCACTGCTGCCTCTGTTTTCAAGGCATTTCCAAGGCTAAGAATCTTTTCTCTCCCTCCAGAAATTAATGATGGTAGAGATGTGCTGGTACAGTTTTCTACAGAGACAGAAAGCGACTTAATGAATAATATAAGTGCACCATGCAGAACGTGTGAATTCCAACTGTGGCAAGTTCAGCAAGACTCCTGCTGGCTTTGCTGGCAGGACATCCCACTTGAGCAGAGGGTCAATTATGTCCTTACCAGGTACATCCACCTCCTAAGGGCTGGGATCTTCTGCTTTGAGAGCTGGCCTCGGCCACGTTTCTTTTCCACAGATTTCTTAGCGAATGGATAACAATATTGATATTGGAAATTTCAGTCAGTAAAATGTCTTACACTTATCTTGGTTGTCCTTCAGTGATGAAGCAAATCAATAATTTCAGTTTTCTGAGGGATAGGCGTGATCAATTCTGGACAGACATCTTTTCCTCTCTCTTTAAAATCTCATAGCCTTATAAGTTTTCTCTTCCATCTTAACATTTTGATAGGCAGTAAAGCTTTCAAGTGGAACATGTAATGAGTCCAAAACAGAATAAAATTTTTAGGTTTCCAAATAAATAGCTGGATGGTCAAAAGCACTGATGTACTAGAAAAACATATCTCTACCATCTTAACACATGTTAAGAAATTGCATGTTAGGCTCTAGTTTCAGAAAATCTTAGTTAAGAGGATTACCTAGAACAAGAAAGGTAAAATCTGCTTTAATTTCTGGCAACAAGTGTGATTAATTCATTAGTAAAGAAAATTCAGTAACTGAACTCTGCAGAAAAGCTAATTTTCCAGAGCTTTTAGTAAGCGGCAAAAAAAAAAGGAAGATTCTGTCTAAACATTATATTGGTTTTTTTTGAAAAACTGAAATGAAGCATATTTTCTTTTTCAGTTTAGTTTGCATATGGTAAATAATGCTGTTTTACAAAAATATCTACAAGCTTTTGGTTCAGGAAGCTCTTAAAATAACAATAATAAAAACAGTAGCCGATATATTATTTGTCATTATTGTGTCTTTTTTTTTTTATTAAAACTCTGGTTCTGAGATCTGCGATATCTAACAGCTTAGATTTTTTGGAAGAATTTATTTAAAATAAATAATCTTTCTGTGGTGCATATTTTCATATTTACAACTCACTCCTGCCTGGAACAACAGAAAAAAAAAAATCTAAAATGGTCTGTATAAATATTTGAAGATCTGAGTGGAGTTAATTAGTCATTTGCTGCAGAAAAGATTTCTTCTCTTTTAATACACTAGTAACATACCAATTATATTTTATTTTTTCCCCCTAAGTATCATAACACAAATTATAAACAATATAGTCTCTCATTGGACTGCTTTGCCGGATGGATGAGATGATGGTTGAGAACAGTAACTCAAGGAATGGCATCTAAATATAAAAGGGATAAGTTTTGGTGAATTTCAGAAATCTTAGAAATGTTCATATTGAAATTTATATATCTGTGTTGTAGCTCTCTAAAGTAGAATGGTTTTGTCTTCAGAGAGTTTGGAGTCCAGCCTGCACAGTCAGTGCTGCCCTGTGTTCAATTCTGGGACTGTCTTTTCTCACTATTAGTGTACAAACATATTGTGGAAGAGAGATAATATTTATGAACTGAAAAGAGAGCCAAAAATTCCTGTTCCTATGTTAGATGGCCAGTGAACTACGCAATTCAGGCTGGTTGGAAACCTCTGCAAAAATTTTCAATTGAAATTAAAGTAAATATTTTCAAATATGTTAGATATTTTAGAGAAATATATTTTTGTTGGAAAAAAGGCTCATAATTTGGTTTTCTTTCCTATGCTTTTCATTTCCTTCTTTAAATATGAAGCAAAGGAGAAGAAAACAAGAAATAAAATATATAGGAGAAAAAATGTTTTTATTTTAGAAAAAAGGGTTAAAGTAATCAAAACTAAAAAAAAAATACTCATTTAAAAAATCCATAAAAATATTTAATATAAAATGTTTACCAGTTGCAACATTGTAGTAAAGATGTGTTTCTACATAAATTTCATCTTGAATGTCCATGGTATTTTTATGTCCCATGTTTTCTCCTGGACAGACAGTTCTGAAATAACCACCAGGTACTGGGTTCTTAAACAAATCATTACTTTAAATTCCTATTTCAATATTCTACATTTTTTCTGTCTTAAACTGAGCCCTATCTTAAAGCTGAGCACTAACTGTTCCAGCTACAGAAGACAAAAGTTCCATTTGCTTAAAGCTCTAGAAGGAAACTGTTATTCTAATAAAAATTCTATTGTAAACCATTGAACCAAGAAGTTTTTCTGTTAAACGTCCTGTCTTGAACCCCTTTAATTTTCAGTCTTCAATTTTTAATTCCTGGAGGTTACAGGACTCTATTCAGGCTTGCCAATAGTTCTTTGGGACTGGACCAGCTGTGGTCCAGAGTTGTGTGGTCTGTGGTTAAAGAAAGGCATGAAATATTATTAGCAGAATTTATGGCACATGTCTACTTAGTTCTTTCCAGGATAACTCATAATACATGGGATTTCATAGTTTATATTACATTTTAATTTGTCTGTCTCAGGCTATTCTGTTTTAGTACAATGTTCATCAGCAAGAGAGGCTGCCTGTCAGGTGAAACACAGCCCTTTGTGGTCTTAGGGGTTTGTGCAAAGTTCCTTACAGTAATATGAATATTTGCAATGCCTCAGTATATTTTGGGTCAATTTTCTATTCTTGAAATATTGCAGAATTCGCTCATTAGAAGGGATTGCATCTTACACAAGGACAAGACAGCCTGGGCGTGGCTGATGAAATTTTGTTAGCAGGTACTCACCTATCTTTGAGAAAAGAAATGAGCAACAAACACAGCCCTTCCTGGGCTTTTAGATTTGTGTTTTTGCTTTTGTATTGTGGTGGAGTCTCTCTAGAATGCAAAGTCTAAGATCATCTTCCTGGGAGAAGGAATCCTTAGATATAATTAAAATATCATAAGTGCAGTAGGTGAATATATCACTTAGATGTTCACTATCCAGAAGCCAGCAATAATAATGTATGTTTTAGACACTGAAGACAACTGGTGTCACAGATTTTCTCCCTGTAAAAATTGAATGTACATTAATTTCTCTTGCTACTATCATCTCAAGCTGTTTGGTCCTTAAATTTAATTTCAATTATAAACAGATACAGTTGTATATACATATCCTGCCCTTCCTTCTTTGCACCTATAGAACTTTCTACTTTTTTTTTTTTTGTCTGGATCCCAACTACTCACTAAATTATGTTTAATAAACTAGCAAATTTTCCTCTTTAGTGGTATAAGTAGTTCTTTTCCAGGAGGAAAAGAATGAAGAATATTGCATTAATTAAGGAAGCAAATGTATAATAAGAGCACCAGATAGATAGGAATAAATGAAATACATGTTCATAATTTATGAGAATTTTTAAAGACATAATGATCCAATATTGCATGTTCTATGTCATTATTTTCCATAAAAGCACACAAGAATTGATTTTAATTCCAATTCTTTTTATTGAATTGAGACTGTTACTCATTCCATAAAGCAGAAAAGAACACTATAGTACAGAGCAAGGAATTAGACAATATTTCAAAGGCACCTTTAAGTGAATAAACAGCCACAGGCAGGAGAATGGATGGTACCATCAAAGGCAGAGCAAAAGCTGTTCTTGAACCGTTTTCAGGCTGAGAGCAACAAAATAATGGCCTAGGATTTATTTTTAATAAAACCTGGACTTTTTCTAAGAATACTAAAAATAAGTAAGTATATAAATAGATGTGTATGAGTTCATGAACACAGGTTCTGAGTAGATACAAGAAAACATCAGAGGCAATGTAGAAGAAAATGGGAGGGAGGAGGAAATAGAAATTCTAAATGTACATACAATAGCCTCTATGTTCTCAGGAAACCTTGCTAGGTATATCAAACAAATGAATTACAGACTGGTGTAAATAGTGACATTTAAGTAGTGATCTGCTTTGTGCTAGAATTTGGCTGCTTTTAATTCTGGAGACTGAGTTTAAATCTCTACTGCACAGGGGAAAAGATCTTTCTTCTCTGCAGCTCCATGCAAAAAGGAGCACAAAACCTTTGGGGCAGTGCACTGAGGCAGCTGTGTACAATAATCTGGAAGTACAGATATGGAGGAATGGTCCATTTCTTGGTTGTTCTGGTTTGTGCAGTTAAGGCCAGAATGTTAATAAGCCCAGACACAGATTTCTGTCTATATTAGTGTAGTGATCTGGAAATGTCTGATGTCTCTATCACCTACTCAGCCTTTGAGTCACTACAGAGGACTTCAACTCACCTTAGATAAATATGAGTTTCCTGGAAAAACAGGAAAATGAATCACATCTCAAAAGATTTTGTTCTCAGCAACACATAAGAATATATTCTCAGATGTTTTAGAAAAGCAAAGTAAAAAAAAAAAACAAAATAAAAGTGAAGATGACATTATCAACCTCATGTTTCAAAAAGTATTATTCACCTTGATGCATAAATGAAGTGTTTCCAGTGGTTCCCTACACGTGTTCTTGAAAATGTGCTTGGGGAAGTTGTCATTAACAGAGAAGAGAAACAAGGGCTGAATCTCTTCACAGAAGAACAGAAGACAGAAAATATAAGAGGAAAACAATTCCACAAGAATCAAGAAATTAATATCTTGCCACTGATGGCAGAAGACTGGACATAGTGACAGAAAATAGTTCTTGTCATCATGTTGCTATGATAAATAGCTCAATTTCTGCACCTTTTTTTTTCTGCAGTATAAAAAAATAAGAGTGGGCGATTACATTTTATTCTAATGCTTCTTACTTTTGTCAATTTTTTCTAAATATATATTTGTTGGTTAATTAAAATAAATCATGACAACATATTAAACACTTTTCCCCAATATTTTCTCAATTCTGAAAATATCAGATTCTTCTTGTATTAACATACTGAAATATGAAAGAAAAAAATAGCCTGGTCAAACTTTATCCCTTTTACTTCTAAATTTTGATTATTGTTAAAAAGGTCTAAAGCAGAATTAGTGTCGGTTCTGGGAATCTGCCAAACAGTGAGATTTATGAGGCTGAGCTACTTTTTCTTTAGGGAAATAGCACACTTCTCAGACCAAGGAAAGATGAATTACAGAAAACAATATAGTGAGAATTCATCATGGAGATGAACATTACATAAAATCATAAGACTGGTCTTTTTTTTCTTCCAAAAGAAAGTTAGGGACAAAATAGAGGAATATATTCTGGAGAAAAAACAAATAAACAAAAAAAGGCATAATAAAATAAGAAAAAGAAGATAGTTTTAGTTCTTCTCCAGTTTTAATTTTTTGGTTTTCAGATGCAAAAATGGATAAAAAGATAAGCAGATAAAATGAGTACAAGAAAGAAAATATAGACTACTTAGATGGAAGTTACTGATAGACTTCCTTACTTCTCTCAATTTCTAGCTGGGCTATTCAGAAGTTACTGGCATAAGTTTGGACTTTGTTCTCATTGGTGGTGATATCAAAACTCTCAAGAATTTCCAGCAGATTTATGGTAATGCATTAAATTTTCAAATATTTTTGTTTTTAAACATTCCATCTTACCTGGGTGTTTCTGTTGTTCCTTTATTTTTTTCCCTCTTACATGCTTTTCACAATTTCATTTCACTTTGTCTCCCAATTATTATTTTTTCTGATACTTTTTGTCCTGAGCTCAGGTACTCCTGAAAAAAAACTTTGTCAGATCCTGATCACAATACAGAGAAGTATTGAAATATGTTCTGGACATCACTGGACAATTTCTCTGGCTAAAATATGACATGTACATATGTCTAAATGATTCATTAAGAATTAACTAGAGAAGTATTAGATTTTTGAATCAACCTTTCTATTCTTTTTTTCTTTTTTATCAAATATTTTGCTTCCCAGACTTCAAATAAAATTGAGTTACATTTTCCTTATATATTGGTCTCAGTTCTCCTTCCTGTCTCTTCTGTTTTTCATTATCTAACTTCTGTAAATGTGTTGCACACAACAGCTTCTAAAAAATAAATTATATTGTTCTGGAGTAAATCAGTGGACTCAGTAGAGTCTTTTTGTCAATGCCAAACACTATATACAATCCTGATAACTTGAGAGATATCTTAATCCCAAGTAAATCCGTGTATTACCCCCAAAGAAGGAATATTTTCTTTTCAGTGGAACACCATGTGCTTGTATTTATAAAAGTATGGAAGTGATGTATTGTCCCTCATGTTGAACTATGTTCATTCACATATGGCTGCCATATCATTGCTTATGCCAATAAAGCCCTGCTTTATGTAATTTAAACCTTGCAAAGACTCTTCCTTTCTAATTGATAATCCTCAATATTATTCAGGAAGCACACACACATATACCACTTCTGTAAATTAAGTGTGAAATTTTCTCAACAGCCATACATTACTCAGTGCCAAATAAATTTGTTTTTTTGAGATGGTTTTGAAATATTATTCCATTTTTAAAGCAGAAATCGTAGTTTATACCTCACCTTTTCAAGATAAAGTTCTAAAAATACTTGATTCCAGTTCATTAAGTAACAGAGATTTTGGAAACAAAAAACCAGTAAGGGTTTTTTTTATTTATTTTTCCTTCTGAAAATCTAGACAATTAATTTGGTTATGCATTTTTTCACTTCTTTTATTTATTTATTTATTTATTCTTATTTGGAGGCAAAAATCTGAAAAAGTCTTTCTTTATGCAAAGATATTCTTATTTACATTTGTAAATAATATTAATAACACTCATGACTTTATTCCCTTCAATACTGCATTTACCTGATCAAAACTACTGCTTTCTCACAGATTAATATAAAGCTCAAAGCCTGTAGGATAAACCGTCTAGGCTTTGTGATTTGCATAAAATAAGCAACTATTTGAGGTCATAACACTCAGTTCAGTGTTTGCTGAGGTCAATGGAAAGCTTCTCACAGATTGAACAGGCCTGGATTGGCTCAATCTTGAGCCACAACCATGTGTCAATTTTATTATATTTCTGTCAAATCTCAAATACTTGACACACTCTTCACTATTACTGAAGATGACCAATTACTGTGGTGATCTTAATCCAAGAATGCTCTCCTTCGTGTTGAGGGTGGCGTCAGGGTGACAGTGGGCCTAGAATGATGCAAAGTCTGTAGAAACAGCGCTAGTAACAGGAATAAATATTAAGTGTGCAAGAGATAAATGCAAATTTTCCATTCTATTTTTATTATAGACAGAGGCTATGTTAACCTTGAACACAGGAACTGCAGTGAAACATCTGAGGAGAGGGAAGATGAATCAGATTCTACTCACCAGCACTCAGGCCATTCTTTCTGAGAGAATTTCTCTATCTTGACCAGCAGAAATTGCCCTCTAATTTAGGCATGTAACATGAGTGGGAATGTGTCTCTGCCACAGTGCCAGCCTATTAGCATTGATCCTTCTCTCATGTTGCTGCTGATACCTGTGGGACACTCTGAAAGAGGGTTTGCCAGGTCATTTCCCCTTCCTTCTTCAAAGATAGACAGAAGTTTTCCTATTTCTTTATGACTGTATCTTGTTCTGTTCAGATCGTTTCTGCTCATTTCTGCACTCTTGTTTCTGATATATTACCTCCAGCTTCTACTTTCCTGCTGTGATTCCTGTTGCACTTATTTAAGCCCCAAAGGCAATACTCGGATAAAATTATCATTGTCAGGGCACTAACTTCCATTCCCATCTCCACTCATTATTTACATTCTTTGTGTTGCAAATTACACATCAGCAAAGGAAGTCTAGTTTAATTTACCTACCTTAGAGTTATTCTCTGAGGTGTAATATGTTAATAAAGAGAAGCAAGTAATTAACAACTAATAAATTACATGACTAATAAATTCTAGTGTGCTTTTTTTCTCTTGTGGAATACCTACATAAATTCTAATACTTCTTGTGCTGGTTTCAGCTGGGATAGAGTTAATTTTCTTCCCAGCAGCTGGTACAATGCTGTATTTTGGATTTAGAGTGAGAAAAATGTTGAAAACACAGGGATGTTTTCAATTGTCCCTAAGTAAAGTCTATAAGTCAAGGCTTTTTTTACTTCTCACCCCTCTCCACCAGTGACAGGTCTGAAAGTGTGCCAGAAGTTGGGATGGGACACAGCTGGGACAGCTGACCCCAGCTGACCACAGGCATATTCCTCACCCTAAAGTGTCATGCTCACCATATAAAGCTGAGAGAAAAAGAAATGAGGGGACAACTGGGTGATGGTGTTTGTCTTCCTGAGTAATGATTACATGTCACAGAGGCCGGCTTTCCTGAGGATGGTTGAACACCTGCCTGCCCATGGGATAGGTGAATTAATTTCTGGTTTTGTTTTATTTGTGGTTTTTGCTTTGCCCATTGAACTGCCTTTATCTTAATGCACAAGTTTTCTCAATTTCACCCTTCTAATTTTCTCTAGCGTCCACAAGGTGAAGTGTGAAAGGAGGGGCTGTGTGGGGCTGAGCTGTCAGCTGGGGTTAAAACACTTCTACTCATAATGTTTATTCAGAACCCTTTTTTGAGTGTTTCGAGGTGATGTTCATTTAATAAGACCAGTAATAGGTCTAGTTTTCACTAGAAAAAGCTCTGTACTGTGGAGTTGGTTGCTGTGGAGATGCTGGAACATGTGAGGCACTTCCCCATCCCTGGTTTTGTTGAAGGCCAGGCTGGATGGGGCTCTGAGGAACCTGGTTTAGTGGAAGCTGTTCCAGCCCATGGCAGAGGGGTTGGAGCAAGACAATCTTTAATGTCCCTTCCAACCTTACCCATTCTCTGGTTCTACAACATTATGATTCATTTCACTGAGTTTTAGATGCCAGGACATTAATTCCCTTTGTCAAATTGCAAGAGGGCTTACCTCACACTTGGATAACCAGTTTAGCTAAGATGTCAGCATTGATATAGGCAAGGTTGTGTAAAATACACCCAGTGCGGACCAAATATATTCTGCTATATTAGTTATGACTTGGCATCTAGCTATCATATTTCTGCCATTTTCTGAAAATCCTTCTTCTGCCACATCTGTGTTTTGACTGGATGAAATTGAGCTGTTCTTTCTTGATTTTCTTCTATTTTCTTTCCTTGGAGTAGAGGATTCTGGGATAATGTTGTACATTAACACAGAAATGCATATTTATTTATGCATGCCAGGCTCATATGTGCATTAACTGTTAGGCAACATCACCACTAGCTTCCATGACCTGCAAGCCCAAAGATCACTTGAGACATTTCTATTAATCTCTTATGGGCCTATTAAAAATAACTATTTTTATTCATTACCTAGTTCAGGCAATCCTGGGATTTATTTAGATTTTCTCTTGCATTTCTTAACCAATTTAGATTACTTTTAATTAGGATTTTTCTCTCTTCAATACCCCAGCAACATAGCTGGAGAAATAGAATATGGAAATATCTATAAATTCATAACAGTTAAGGGTGTCTGCTAAATATTCATGGAGTATTGTATGAGAAAGCCTTCTATATTCACGTTTAGTAAGTATTTCAGTTTATAAAATCAATTTATGTTATAGTTGATTGAATCTTATTTTTTTTTTTTTGTAGGTGACTTGAAGTTCAAACTAGGCAAGAGAACTTGTCCCAGCAGGTAAAGGAGAAAAAGAAAATCACAGGTCAACATTATAAAATCAGAATACTTAATGTCATACAAATACATCTAGAGTACAAAAATCATGATGCTGTATGTACTTACCTTAGTATTGATGCTGTTTAGGTTTTGCCTTTTTTTTCTTTTCTATGTTCTCTGTATTCTTCACATATATATTTGTAGCTCTGTAGTCTATTGTAGTAGTGGATAAATTTCTCAGTACTTTTCCATGGCCTTTCCCTAAGCAGAAATACAAAACAAATTCCAGAGCTCCAAGCTCCAGGGGTACAATGCTCCAATTCTATCTTGGTTCTTCCTGGGAACCAAGGCTGAGAACAACTCTTGGAGATACATTCTCATGGACAAAGTACAGCCAGTGCTGAAGGGGGGCTCCAGAGAAGGGGCTGGACCTGGGGGGAATTGCATCACCACTTGTCCTCCAATTGGTGCCTTATGATAGTTTCTTATAAAAACTTATAAAATGTACTCACTCCCGTGAGGGTGAGTTTTTGTGGACATCTTTCCATAACTGCTCTTGAAGGTTGCCAAATAAAGATCCCCTTTTATATTACCTCCCTACTAAAATTATCTGGAGTTTCATTTCCAGGCTAGGAAAAAGGCAACAGTATGCTGACTTACATCAAGTTTCAGGTAGAGATGTTGCTTTACTATAAGGAGCTCTTAGATCAGTTATATTTTCACCACTATGAGCCTGGTGCTAGTTTGTTCTGTAACAGAGATGGGAATGAAGAAGCAAAACACTTTTTTTTTGTGCATGGAAAATTCTTCCTGACTGTTTCAGTAGAAGTGTGGAAAAAACTGAAACAAACACTGCAGGAAAAAAAACCACAAACCTAATGTGTTGTTTGGAATGGAAACTAGGGCATATTGCTCTGAGAATGCAGGACACATCACTGGATTCTTTATAAATACCTTTGGAATTAATTACAATTACCACTGTGTGCATAATGTACCGTACACTAAAAATTCACAGCAAACTTATCTACTTGTGAAGGTGATGTTGTAAAAAGGTCATGGGAGCTGAAAAATGACTACTAGTGCTTGGAAGAGTCCAACAAGCCAAGATGTACGAAAGCAGACTTCATCCATCATCTGATACTGAACTTGAAAAATTACATTTTGCTTTGTTTTTTAATTCTGTTCCCATTTCATTGCATGTAATTTGGGTTTTTTAAAGTATAGCCAGGCACAATATCTCCAGATATAATACAGTCTGGTCTTAATTGTGTTTGCATCTTAGATTAGGGTTTGATCTCATGCTTGATGTAGTTCTTCATTTGATTCCACTGGACATTGGATCTGCCCATTGAGACTCAATTTACTCATGTCCCTGTATGTGTTCCCTAAACATATATTCATGACAGCCTTCATTAACCATTTTGAATCTGTTAACATGTTAGTAGTTACATACAAATATAGTAAAATTAGGATTTCACCAACAGATTTCTTCAAATTCATTAAGATATTTTTCCCAGAAAATAACTGTGCTGTGGCTTTCAATTTTTCAAATTACTTTTAACCAGTACATCAACCCTGGTACCTCATCTCTCTCTTCAGTGCAGTGGAGTGACATGCACTGCATTTCGAAGGAACTAATTGTACTCTTGATAGCAAACAGCCAAGACAGGTTTAATTGAACCCAATTCATCAGCTATTTGCATTTCCCGATAAATGCCTTCACTTTTTTTTTCTCTGGAGAGGTTCAAGATCTCTCCTTGTCAGGAAGTGTGTTATTTTCTGTTATACAGAAGGCTCCACGCAAGAGCTAAGTATGCTGAGCATGGATATTGACAATCTGCTGATGTAATTGTTCTACATCCAGAAGAGAAACTGGTGTTCAACTTCTCATATCTGCCAAATACGTAATGGGCTTGTTTTCTTACAGAAAGCATTAACCCAGATCTTCTTTGCTGTTAAACCAGTCTCAACATTCTCTAATTGATGCCCTTGTGAAAGGTATTTCAGATTTTTTTTTCAGATTTTAACGTAGCCATTTGATGAGGCTAAACTTTCCATTAGCCAAACTCTCCCAAACTGTAAAATGCCAAGATGCTGCCTACAACATTCAGAAGATAATACATAAGGAGCTAAGCAACAAGGGTGATGCAGATCTCCTAGTGTCTGAGGATTGTTTCAGGAAGTGAAAATGAGAGTTGATAAAAAAGAACTCAAATGAAAGACCTACAGGGAAAACTTGTGTGTTTAGGGCACTCGTTTAGAGATAGTAACAAGCATCTAAAGATTCCTACAAGATTTTGCAGTACATCCTCCTACTGAAGCTCCATGGATGTTGATGGTCCACCAAAATCTCTGATCTAGGAAACAAAAGAGAACTAACATTAAATAGCTGAATTATGGAGAAATGTGTTAGTCACCTGGAACTGAATCTAGTAACAATGTGAATAATTGATAATTGATAATTGATGGAGATTGTTCTTCTATGATGAAGACCAACAGAGATCAAGAAAAAAAATGAAGTGAGGGTTAGGAAGATCTAACTTCCAGAGAAATTCGAAAACCTGTAAATTCTCACCCAGTAGTAGAATCACCATAAGTCAATGATACCACAAAAGTTACAGATATCACCTTGAGTAGGAATCATAATTTCACTTCCCCTACACAGATATTAGTTTTTGAACAAATCTGAAATGGGAAAATATAAAATGAAGCCTGTTAATGTGGAGACAGAGCCCCACGTAGTGCACCACCACACTTTCACATACTCTTCCAGACTCAGCGTTCTTCCCTATGTTTCTGAATTTGGGTGTGCTTGGTTATCTAGTTGAAAGTTCATACTTCTAATAATTTCTTATCTTTACAGTAATATTTTCAACTGATTTAAGTGGAAACAAATTGGGACCAGTGCTCTTATTCCTTCCTTTAATTCAGAAATATTCATCTGTGAGGAAGTATCTCACTTGGATTCAGCCAATAGTCTAGATATGTTCAGTACTTGGTATTGAACAATTAATAAATTCACTGTTTCAATATTAGTGTTTATAAATGGGTGGAGGAATACTTGCTTATCTCTCAGAGATGTTCAGAAGATGAGGCTCAACTAATTGGCCCTAAATTTTGTAAAAGCATTCTCGTTTCCAGTTTTGTCTGTAAATTTGACTGTGCAAACCCAAAATGGCGTATTCAATCCTGTGCCTTGTTTTTATATTTAGTATTTCTAAATTGTCTGCCTTGCCACACTAAAAGACTATACAAAGAAAAGGCTCTTGTCTAAGGTAATTAGTCCAAGAGACTGTAGAGAAACTAGTTGTGGAAGTAATGTTAGTATGTTTTATCACTTTGGGTGAAATTCTCCCAGCTACCTACTGCCTATGAGACACATAAGACCCTCCTAAATCCTATTTTGAGGGTTTGAGTGGAATTTAGGAGGTGCAAAACCCTTGCTCTGAATTCTTACATAAAGTAATTTTATTCTTAATTTATATTTAGGGCATCCAGACTTGCATAGTCTTATAAGAAATAGAAATCTTTAGTGCTTAAAAATGTGCATTCATAATTTGCACAATGAAATGCATATAGTAATTTCAAAATTATATGGATGAATTCACATATTTTTAAGTATCTATTTTTTGAAAACAGCTCATAATTCTTTATGCATTTTCTCCATTTCTCCCCACTCATTCCTTTTCTTTTCCTCATTTTTTACTTCAATGTGCATATTTAAAGATGCAGAACTTCTGCCTGGTCTTTGAAAAGAAACTGGATTCCTGACAGGATTATTTTCTTTCTCTTTCNTTTGCTTCTTGTTAATGGATAAGAGATAACTAGATGCTGAATTTACAAAATACTTGCCTGTTGTGAGTTTTATGCATAAGTATCATATTAATATTATCTCTAGATCTTAACCGAATAATATCTGTAAATTCAGTTCACCATGTATTGGATAAAATCTACATTGTTTAATTCTACAGGATTTTTAAATGTTGTCCACAAGTATTCAATATTAAAGCCTTCTCTTAGAATTTGAATTGCAAATTCTGAATTTTCCATCCAGTGTTCTAGTCTGCCACACAGTCAGAAACAGGTTTGGAATAGAAAAACAAAATGAACTTTAAAATATAATTAGAGTGAAGTATTTTGCAATGGTGTTGGATGTAAAAAAAAACTAGCAATTTTAAGGCGCAAATAATCTAGGTCAGAGAATGTTGTTAAGTGATTAGAGCCCAGGGCTTATGTGTATTCTGATGCTAACAGTATAATACTTTGTGGAATTGGAAAAATCACCTTGTCTGTCTGTAGCTAATTCTGTATTTCCAGAGGACTCTTTCTAAAAGATATTTTCAGATATGACCAATAATATCAATACTTACAGCAACAATTAAATTACCTAAATAAGGCTGGTAATGTGTTTTATATAGTATAGTTGAATGCCAAATGCACAATAGTATTGAGATGTAGTCCTTGTCCTTCAGATAAGCCTGTTAAAAAACCTAAAGTAGGTATCATATGCCTAATATTTGTGTGTAACTCATCCAATGGATGCCTATCATTAAATAATAATTCAGGTGCTTAAAGCAGGTGAAATCCTTCCTGTCTGGTTGTCTTCAAAATCCTGCTTCCATTTTCCCTTGAACAGGTTACTTAGGCATTTTTTTTAAGATACCTTTTGTGCTGCCTAAAATTTTACTGCAAATTGAGCACCAAAGTTTATAATTCCTGAAAGATATTTTTACTCTGCCAAGGTGGTTATATAGCAATTTGAAATGGCAGATATTATAAATGCATCTAAAGGTGTGGGAAGAGTGAGTTGTGCTGTTTTAGGCATTTTTTGTACTAGAAAAGCAATGGTTTGTTAAAAGCTATCTCTCTTTTCACAGGGCAAAAGGCAGACTGACATATCCCTTGTGTAAAAGGTTTCTTCTTTTTGCCTTAAAACTGTGCAGATGGGAGAAGAAAGGAGGGTAGATCCATTGTTTTCTTTAATAGAGAATCCAGAAATCTTAATGTTGTTATGATTCTATAACATCCCTTTGGTTGCC
>VZTB01004473.1:114584-131532 GCA_013397245.1 Thryothorus ludovicianus
CAAGGTCATAAACTGTGAGCTGAAAAGTCTGTTTGGTACCTAATTATTTAGTATGTATCTGTTCCTAGAAGAGCCCACACTTCACTACCGTATAACAGCTAATTTAAAGAATACTTATGGGCACCTTTTCCATATACAAACTCTAAGGTAATATTGCAATATTAGGGTTTGTTGCTCAATATCAGCCTTAAGCTCTTAAATTCAGACAGAAATGACTGAACTCAACAGGAGTTTGGGTGCTTTGAAGTGGAATGTATTTATAAAATTTTTAAGCAGCAGTTCCTTTCTGTGAGACCATGAGGCATAGATGGAGTTATTTGCCTTTTTCTGTAGGGTTTGCAACAAAACTTCCATATGTCAAAGGAAATCAATGGTACTCATGGACCTCATTTTGTTGTTCTGTCACTTGCTCTGTTATTGAACTTTTCTGCAGTGCTCTGAGCATTTAAAGAACATGAAAATTTAAATCTGGATAAGAACAAAACCGAAGTTTGGGGAGCTCTGAGGGTTACATAAGACTTAAAGAAACCTATAAACCATGAAAGAAAAATATTCACCAGATTCATCTGAGAATATGGTTGACTTGTAATGGGACGCAGAAAATATTCCTCCACACATTGCTTAACCTTGTATCACACTTCTGACAGCAACAAATAGAAACTGCATAGAAGAAAAACACCACTGCTGATGACAGAACTTAGAGAGAAAACATCTGAAAGGGAAAGGAAGCCGAGATCCCCTTTGAAAACTGAAAATATAATGGGATTATTCTGAGAATCTTTGAGATTAATTTTATGTTTTTTTAATCCACACTGACTCATGGAAACTGCAGAAAGAGTTGTGGCTGTGCTGTGGTTGGTGATACAATATTCAGCAGGATATTGTCCCTGTCCAGAAAGTCAAAATTACAACTAGGTGCACCGTGCTTCTTATTTTCTAGGTGGGTAACCAAGGCATAGAGAGATGAGATGACTTTTCCAGGGCTGGTACTAAAGCTCAGAACTGCTGCAGCATATTCTTATCCTTAGTAAGCTCTGAAGTTAAATAAGATTTTATCTTCTTTCAGGATATAAGACATAAAATACTTCAAAATACTGTTCCAAGACTTTTTAAATGATCTGCTACTGTGACAACAATTAATTGCAATTAAGGGTTACTTTCAGCTCCAAAGTTGAAAGGATTCTGCTTGCCTTTGAAGACAAACTTACAACTGAAGTTTGTCTACACTGGGAATTTTTTTAATATCAGTGACAGTTTGCAAAGACAGACAGACAAATAAACTGATTAACTGACAGACAGACAGGCAGGCTCGACTTATTCCAGTCAGACATTATTTCCCTGTTCTCACCTAGAGGTGATTTCTTTTCTCTTTCCCTCTGTCATTGATACAAGGATTTTCTGTTATGATGCAGAGAAAAGTCAAAGTATGGGTACATGAAAATATAAATAGTAAATTAGAAGATGATGAATTACTAGAAGAACATCCCCAAGCTATTCCTCACAATATTTTTTTCTTAAATTCAGATAAAGACTGAATAGCCAAATCAGAGCTTGACAACTCATGAGCTTTCTTTTATGTTTATTGCTTGCCTTACATACTCTTTCTCATATATTAGCCATATTTTCAATGTCTAGAGAGATTACTAGTGGCTAGGTCTCCAGGCAAAGCTCTGGAAGACTTTAGATTTCATATAAATTGTACGTCATATTTTGTCATTCCCATTTTGATGTCCCAGACTTCACAGGTCGTCTCAGTAGACGCCTCTGTTCAAGCAGCATAATCTTGCCTTTAATATATTTCAAATTTAACACTTTGTTATGATGTAATTGCAGAAGTGGAAACAACAATTTAATTGTATCAATAATGTTAGAAAATAGGTTTCTTTTCTATAATCCTATATCCTATTTTCTTTGGTGTGTGGCACAAAAATAATTTGTGAAATGTTATTGATCTTTTTTCACCCACCAAAAAGGAACAGAGAGCTTTTTATGTCAAAGGACACAGATTAGTGGAGAATGATGCGATACCATTTTTTCCATACTGATCTCGGTGTATTTGATTTTCAATAGTTTGTGCTTCAAATTGGACAGACGTTATTATCAGACACCAATTTTTCTTTGGGACTCAAAAGTGAGATTGAGAGAGGACTTCATTTATTTGTTGCCTATTTTGACTTACTCTGCTTTTAAACAAGAAATTTCTCAAAAGAGACAAGTCTTCCCTACACTGTCAACAACAGCCAAGTATCTTGAGTACCTAAGTCAGACACTAACCCATAGAGTACTCCCTGAACAAAAGCTTATTCTAAATTCCCTAGAAATAAATAAGGAAGGTAGGAATTTATTCTTCTTTCCATTAGAAGTTGCATCAGGGTGCTCTTAACCAAATTATATTTAAAAAAAAAAAAATTGGTTCATGCGACTAGAGTAGATTTTCACAGTAGTTTATTTTTACATAGACTGGGAACTCTTTTGTTTGTGAAAAAGTAGCTCTAGATAAGGATTTCTGAAAATATGGTCTTTAAGACTTGATTAAAGAAGTCAGTGTCAGTAAAAGAAATATAACCCACTTTCCACAGTCCTTCTTCTTCAGTGCTGGAACCTCAACAATCCCTGTAGCCTTCAAATCCAGGAACATGTGCACCCGTGTGCATCATGTTTCTTTATGGAAGACCTTGAGACAGGTAGAATATCTGCACCCACACTTGATCTCAGAGCATCTCATATCCTAGCAGCAAACATATAATGAACTGTATTTATTTATTTATTTTATATTTGGACCCTGAAGTGTTGTTATCAATGACATATGCATTATTGAATTTGAATAGTATATTAACTTGCAATAAACTCACATGATTCTTCAAGTCCCATAGTACCGAGCACACAGATCACTGGCTTTTCCTTACACAGACCTTCACTGAATTGAATTATTAAGTTCCGCTGACGTTCTATACAGACGTTTGCTTTACATCGTGCTACATTTTTTCTCATTACATTTTCCTATGATTTATTTATGACAATCCTATGCATATAAAATCTATGCTCTGAAGATCACATTGCAATGACCGAACTGGCATTCCTGGAAAAGTTCAGAGCGATGATTCACAAGTGATTCACTCTCTACAATGCTCTTTTCTCCTCTGAAGTGAGTCCTTGGCATCCCGTGTTTGCTTAGAGAGGCACTGTCTACTTAAATCTTCTCCTCGGGTTTTTCTAGGACTGACTTCTACGAGAAGTGCGTAAATGGCTATGCAGGGACTTTTAAAGCCTGAATGCTGAAATATATCTCCTCATTATTAACTTCTACGAATTTATAATCATGTAATACGTGAAGACAGATGTGAAGTATTTGCGTGTCTGTGTTCAAGCTGCCTCTTTTAGGTTGTACACAGCATTTGTCCAAGCAGCTCAAATATTCTGGATGCTGGCTTGCACCTACTCTAATCAAGCAAGAGAAATGACAGCCCAGCATGGACAGGGTATTTTGTACTGGTATGCTGAATACTTGCAAACATTTTATCAGTGAGTCAGAGCTCAGTGTGTAAGTGTAGACAGAGCAGACAACTGTCTGCATAGCACACTGCAAGGGGTATGGTACAGTGGGGAAATGTCTCCTCTGGCTGTACCTAAAAGTTCATAATGCTGAGCAGCATTTGTGGAGAAAACCATGTGTACAGGGCTGAAGATGGAAAAAGGGACAAAGTGTTTCACAAAATATGGGAGCAGCAAACCATTTGCATGGGCAGATAGTGATAGGAACACAGAACCACAGAATATGCTGAATTGGAAGGGACCTTTCACAGAACCATCTTTACCCTTCACAGAACCATCCCCAAGGGTCACACCATCTCCCTGAGAGCATTATCCAAAGGCTCCTTGAATTCTGTCAGGTTTATGGCTGTGACCACTAACCTGGGGAACCTGTTCCAGTACCCAACCACCCCCTGAGTGAAGAGTTTTATTCCAATGTCTAGCCTAAATCTTTCCTGACACACTTCAGGTTGAAGGGACATTCTTGCAAACTAAAAGCAGAGATATGTAAATCAAATATTGGGAAGAAATTCCTTAGCATGAGGGTGGTGAGGCACTGGTACAAGCTTTGCTTGCTTCCCCCATTTTTGGAAGTGTTCAAGGACAGGCTGGGGGACTTGAACCAGCCTAATCTAGTGGAAGGTGTCCCTGCCCATGGCAGCGGAAGTTGGAACAAAATGATTTTTAAGATTGCCCCAACCCAAGCTATTCCATGATTCTATGATTTTTCTAGGGTACTCACATTTGATTTTTACCCCAGCTGATGGTCTTGCTCCTGTCTCCTCCACTTGTCTGAGACTTAGGCCCTGATCCTTTCAGAGGAGAAATTTGTCTTTTGTATTGAAATGCTTTTAACTGGATGGATGTCATAGTCAGAGAAGAGTTGTTTTGTGTCAGGTTCTTGAAGGATATTCTGTCTCTGAAGATGCTGCTGTATTTGTGATAGGTTTTTTCCTTTCTTTTTCTCAGCTCATAAAGCAGATAAAGCAGATAAAACTTGTGCAGGTCATATGAGGTGTTCAGGGAGACAGAAGGGGAACAACAACCAGTTCTTCAAGTGGTCACCACAGCTCCTGTGCAGTTTAACTACAGTACCTACATGTTCACTTCCTTAGACAACAACAAATTTCTGACAAGGGCTGTAAGATGATGTCAATCACAGTCAGTCAAAATAAAAAATATCCAGATGTAGATGATGAGGTTCCCTCAGGAACTTCTATGGGCCAGTTTCAGTCCCGTCCTATAGTCCTGTGCTAGCTTCCCATGGACACACCTTCTATCTATTTATTCTTAATCATGCACAGACTTCTCTCCTCTTGTGTCTCTCTGGCACATACATGATTTTTACAGCTGCTAACCTTGTTAGGGTTTTGGTGTGCATTTTATTGTAACATGGGGTGGAAATGTAACAGGATAATTTCAGCTGGAAGGAATATCAAGAGGTCATGCAGCCCAACCTCCTGCTCAAACCAGGGCCAGCTATGAGGTCAAGGTTATTCAGAGCTGTCTCAGGAAAATTAATTTTTTAAATTGAAAGTAATAATGATATCAAGCTTTTAAAATATTGGAATATTACCTCCCGAGGCTATTCTTTCACCCAGAAGCTACTTGAGCTGTTGCTAGTATGGTTGCAGAAATTGCCAACCTTTTTGGATGTTTTCATCCTTTATCCATATACACACACCCTCCACTGGGAAAAGTGTGATGTGATATATGACTTATCAACTCAAATATTTTCAGGTAAAAAAATATAAGAAATTTGTAAATGAAAATGTTCTACTGGGACTTTGGTGGAGATTTTTGTTCAGTTTTGTTTGTTTGGGTTGGTCTTGGTGTTGGATTTTTTTTCATGTGTGTATATTTTTTTCTCTAGTGTCTTTAGAAATTTAAGATATGGATGGAATTTCAATACCAGAACTCATATGTAAGGCAGAACTACTTTTCCTCCTTTCATTTTGTAAATGAGACCTGAAGATTCAGAGACAAGGTGTATCCAAGATATAGATAAATTAATGTTTTTTTTTAAACTTGTCAAGAGTGTTTATTTTTCCATGGTAGCTTCAGATCCTGTGGCATAATATTATATTGCACTGAAGTCTACAAAGAGCTTTCAGGAGGTTCAAAATAAGGAAAAAGCTGGTAAGAAGTGTAAATTGAAGGACCAAGATAAAGTTTCAGTCTTTTGTTATAACAGATAATGAGGATGGAGAATACAAGACCTGAGTTTTTGATTTTCCTGTCATGTCAGATCTTAATTATATGTAAGAGTAAATATACATTTTTCAATGTACGATTAAATGCACATTTTCAGCTTCTATTCTGATGAGCAATTGACTTATCTATTGTTTAATTTATTGATTTCTTTTGGCAGAAAAATAACCAAAACAAATAAAATATTACTCCAAAATGTCAATATTAATCAGTTTTGTTTCATTTGTCATATTTATTTGTTGATTTTTTTTTAATTTATAAGTAAAACATTTGATAAAGAAGAAGTTTCAATACTTAGTTTCATCTAATACTACAAAGATATCTTATCTACAGTCTTTTGCTACCTCTAACACTACAAAAGATAAAGCTAATAGATAAATTAAACTATCCTGTAATGCATAAATAGACTCCAGTTGATTCTTAATGTAACTCAGTTGACTTTGGTATGAGTTGCACTGGAGGTGAACTTGGCTGGACGTTTATGCAAACATAGTCTTGAAAAATTAAGTTTATAATGCAAACACTCTTGGGAGGTTGATTTGATACATATCCTCTCATAATATTTGATTAGGTTTTATTTCAAATGTGAATTTACTATGGTGTCATCTTTGCAATCTAGAACTGTTTCAAGGTTCAATAATTTTGTTTGATTGTGTAGTGATGCAGTCTCCAGAAGATAAATAAATGCAAATAAGGGAAGCAATGAAGACCCACGTATGTGATGTAAGAGATCAAACAAAGTGCCTGAGGGAGGTGAGCAAAAGAGAAAGAAAGAAAAAAAAGCTATCATATAAAGGAAAATAAGATAGAGCCAAAAGATATATAAAGTCATTTTTCTGTCTCATTCACACTTACAGATGATTTTCCCTTGCATTATAACCTCAAAACATTAATGCATCCAATTTTTCCTTTTTTTTTTATTCAAAGCTCAATTACTTCCATCCTTTCTTTTGGGACATCTGTACTTCATTAGAGCACATAGATGAGATATATTTTCTTGACATCTGGCCAGTTTGTTTATTTTTATTTTTTTTTAATTGTTTGTTCCTGAGTCTCACAGTTCTTCAAGGTTAACCTGAGAGTAGTGTGAGACTCATCTCACCAAATTCCAAAGGTTTCACTTTAGGATAGGCTATCTACTTGATATCTGTGGAAATGGTAAGGTGCTTTTAGAGCATGATTTCTTTCTTCCTGAAGTAAGCACCAGATAGGTCAGATGGATTGTTCTCTGAAGGTACCTTCTGCTGCCACTGTTTCAATAAGATGAGATTTGGCTGTTCAGTGCCAGTGGAGATGCCCTAAGATCCTAGCTGGTTTCCAGCTGCCATTCCAGAGAAACATGTGTCTCCCGCTAGACCTGAGTCATACTGGCTAATTTTGTGCTTATTTCTTGGGTCAGTAAGCACACCTAGAACAACACTGTAAAGTTTTTGTAACCAATCACAAGCCATGGTTAAAAGTCCCATTTACGTTTTTGCTCAGAAGACCTGATGATTAATTTCTCCTTGTGTTGTTATTTTTGTGCTGGTTTTGAAGGTCACTGATAACAGAAAGAAAATTAATCTGTGGTTGAGGCTTAGATCTTAAAAAGACTGAGTCATTTTCTGCAGGTAACAGGAATGGTGACATTCAGTTGCCAAAAAAAGGTGCACCTACTGTCCTGTCAGATGTTCTGGGTTTATCTTGCCTGGCACTTCAGAAGGAGCTTCATTGTGTGTATCCCAGAATGATATGGATGCCTCAGGTACATTGAAGATGCTAAAAATGACCCAGGCACCCACTGCTAAGAACTTCACTCACTCTCTACATCTGTCTACTGAGCCAAAGCCATGCCTTTTTGGGGAAAACCTGGCACTATATATATATATAAAATACATGTGTACCATAACTTTTTCAAATCCCTGACCATCTAAGAATGGTTTAGACCTAGCCTAGTCTTCATTCACTGGAACTGAAATCCATGGAAAATGTGTGGCACTAAAAAGATAAGTATAACTTTTAATTTGCTTTCTTACACACAGTAACTAACTCAGACTAACATCTTTCCTCAAAAATGTTAAAACCAATGGAAGATTTGCTTTAGTCAGACACAAGTTTCTCAGGTTTGGAGGCTTTTTCACTCCTTTCTCTGCTTTCTTTCCAGAGCTTGGCATTAGTCAGCTCTCTACCTTCCCAACACAAGGTCAATTCAGGCTTCATAAATGATTCCAAATTACCATATTTTTTACAAAAATTTGTAACTAGTTACCAGCATAATTCCTAAAATGTTACAAAGAAAAATTTATTTAATAATCCTGGCCATTTATGAGTCTTGGCACCGGAGGAGATTTAAGCTCATCCCAACCCCTTTTTGGTTCTTGAATCAAAATAATCTTGATCTAGCCATCCAGAAATCTACAGGTATCTTGCAGATTCCCCATTTTCAACTTTTCAGTAAAATGTATTTTTCACAATCCTAGCAGTTCATCCTAAAAACATACTCAAGTAGAAGACATAAGAAGAGCCTGGCAAGGAGAAGGAAGGGTGGTTAAGATATTTAAGGACTGAAAATGCTAATCCAATATAGCTATACCTGCTCTGGTAAGAAGCCATAAAACCTCAGTGCTTTATTCCTGTGACAAAATACTAATGAGAGAAGGAAATGTCACCAGATTAAGCTGTTACCAAAGATGTCAAAAGTAGGGAAAAGAGACAGGGAAGTATATTAACCCACATCCTCATTACACTGTTAAGTGGTCCCTCTCAAATGACACTAGTTTCTGTTTATAGATTGTTATGTTCATTCCCAAGTTCTAACCAACAGCACTAGAAATTACATTTACAGCATTGTATCTTCAAATAGGATCCTTTATTGCTCTTCCCCTGGAGAAGGTTTTCTGCAGGCATGTGAGTGTGTCTGTACACACATACACGCAAGTGTGTGTGTGTGTTTGGCTGGGCTATACCCAGAAAGTGTTTCCTCAATATTTCTGAACACTTTCAACATTTTCACACATATGGGACACACAAACACTACATAAAGTTTCATAAAACAAGGCTATGAAGAGGGATAGCATATAGAATGAAGTACGATATGGTAGATAGTCCTTACTCAATGAGGAGTGAATTTAGGTCTAACTACCAGATGGCAGAGCTGAACACAGAAAATCCATATGTGTGATGGCAGCTAGGGACAGCCGTTGACATGCTTGCTTTTCCAGCCAAATGCCTCAGCAGATGCAGAGTTTTACACTTTAACATTACAATATGGCACTAAAACCCGGGAGAAGAGTTATATGCAGGAACCAAAGACAATTTAAAGGGACACTGTTAAATTCTATCCTCTTCCCAGCGTGTGTGAGGGGATGAAGGAGTGAAAGAAAGGGGTTTTTTCTCCATTTGTTGAAGTGATAGGACACTATTTTTACCTTATAATGAGAGAAGGACAATGAGGAAAGAGAAAGAGATTAGTGATCAAATTGACAAATCTGTGGATTTGTTTCATTGTGCTGGTGAACTGCTTAAAAATGCCCACATCCACTCTCAATTAAATAACATAGCAAATTAGAAGCCTTACATTTGACAAATATATGTGGGATGAAAATCAGTAAATACATTTCTGAAGCTGATAACCTAATTTATGTGTGTGGTTTTGATGTTGTAGTACTGCTATTTTTTCTTTTTTTTATTGTATCAAGACAATTACCCTCCGTACTTAGTTCGGAACTCAAAAACTCAAGCTAACTTATGCAAAAAATTATATTGCTTTGAAATCCAAGAGGGTCTTGTAGAGTACTTCCAAAGTCTGACACAGGTTTCATATAATCAGAGAATGGTTTGAGCTGAAAGGAACCTTAAAGATTATCTAGTTCCAACACCCCTGCCAGGGGCTGGAACACCTCTCCCTAGATCAGGTTGCTCCAAGCCCCTTCCAGCCTGGCCTTGAACATTTCCAGGGATGGAGCAATCACAGCCTCCCTGGGCATCCTGTGCCAGGGCCTCACCACCCTCAGAGTAAAGAACTTGCTCCTAATAACTAACGCAAATTTCTCCTCTTTTGGTTTTTATCCATTACTCCTTGTCCTGTCACTACAGCTCCTGATGAAGAGCTGCACTCCAACTCTCTCAAGGGCAGAATAGAGGGGGGAGAATCCCCTCCCACAGCTGCTGCCCATGCTCCCTTGGATGGTACCCAGGATACTTTTGGCTTTCTGGGCCAAGAGTACTCACTGCCAGCTCAAGTTATTTCTCATCAGCCATCACCTACCAAGTCGATCCCCTCAGGGCTGCACTCAATCATTTCTCCGTCTCACCAGTAGCTGTGCCCAGGATTGCATCACACTTGAGCTTTGAGTTGGTGACCCTCCAAATTCGGACTCATTCTTGGTCCTCTCTGCTCTCCAGGGCTCTATCCCATAAGAATTTACTGAGAAGGTCTTTGAAGATAGCAAAGTTTGCTCCCTGAAGTGCAGGGCAGTGAGTTTGCTGCTTGCCCTTCTCAGTGCCCTGAGGATCTCCTGCTCCAGCTTCTCGTGGCCACTGCAGCAAGGCTGCCTTGGAGCATCACATTCTCCACCTGCCCCTCACTGTGAGCGAGCACAAGGTCCAGTGTGACACCTCTCATTGTTGGATCCTCAACCACTCGTGTAAGACACTGAACATGTCCTCCAACACTTCCAGGAAAAGGGCAGCCTCAGCTTCTCCAAACAACCTGTTGCTGTGTGTCCTTGGAAAGCTATCTATGTTGAAATACTAGCAATATTTGAAAAAATTCAATTTTTTTTTACTAAGACTGGAGTTTCATGCTTAATGGTTTTGTGCCCCTGTCCCTTTCTTCCAGATTTTGTTTTCTTGTCTTCTTAGATTAGAAGCTCTTAAAGGCAGAGATTGCCTTCTACTATATCTACTGAAGTTAATGTATCAAGTCTGAAATCCTGGCTGGAACTTTAGATACTATTTTTATATAATAGAAAATACTGGGAAATGGGAATTTACCATGACTTTTTTAAGAAATAATTTTTAGGACTGATTTTGATTCACTATATATGCCGTTTGTACTTCTGGTTTATGTTGGCACTGGTTTTGACGTGCAGAAACACTTTAAAAGGAAATTTGCAAACAGGAAGAGATTTGGATTTTCTGAGGATTAGAGCACTTGTCGAGAAGCTGAGAAAAAAGAACAACTTGCAGACTGAAATGTTTACAGAAAATGAGAGGAAAAGGTTAACTGTTCCCCTCACTACTCTCAGACTGAATACAAAGGATAAATCACTTCATGTAAAAAAAAAAGGCACCTATTTCTCTACATTGATCACAGAGAGGAGTTAAAATAGCTAGTTTGGCTAGATGTCTAAACTCCAGATGATGAAACTTAACCTAAGGGTCTTTTGGATCAGGTCATAAGATATTGCATTCTAACACCATAACATACCTTCAATTTTTAAACACAGTTTTCCATTGATTTTGAAGAGGAGCTCCTAAAGAAATCAATGTCACGCTATTGCCCTTGTGCATACACATGCTCTTAACCAACAAAGTAAGACTTATAAATCTAGAGACTCATAGAGAAGGTTCACCATACTAACAAAGCTTCCTATCAGGAGATTCCCTATAACATGCCCATCCTCCACTGGAGAGATGTGCTGGCTGGTTAAAAGACTTTATCTACTCTCAGTTTTATTAGCTTAGGAAATTAGTTCCTTTATTAGCTTTTGGATTAAATAAATAAAGAGGATACAATTTCATTTTCAATATTGTCGTAAGTCTTTCCACCAAAATGAAAAGGAAGCAGTTTCTGATTTAAATATACCTAATATCCTGTAACATCTTCTTCTGAGCCTTTTACCTGTGGAAATGTTTAAAAATGAAATTCAAACTGCTACCCTGGCATGCTGCTAACTACTGAAAGAATTCATGGTTGAGTTTAACTTAAAATTCTATTTTTTTGTAGTCTCTTGGATTAAGAGTGTTTTAAAATTAAAATTTTGCATTGTTAATTTCCTTACACACTATTTATAATAGGGTAATAATCACAGTATTAAAATATGGAGAAAGAAAAAGAAAGAAAGAAAGAAAGAAAGAAAGAAAGAAAGAAAGAAAGAAAGAAAGAAAGAAAGAAAGAAAGAAAGAAAGAAAGAAAGAAAGAAAGAAAGAAAGAAAAAAAGAAAGAAAGAAAGAAAGAAAAAGAAAGAAAGAAAGAAAGAAAGAAAGAAAGAAGGAAGACATGCTATATGGTGCAGTTTTGCTCCAAAAAAAGAAAATCTTCATTTTCTGGTCTATGGCTACTTTACACAATTATTTCTGTAAGAAATTAAGCCAGGTTACAGAATTTGTCTTATTAAGCTCAAGAGAGCTAAGAAGACTGAAATCAGAGAAAAAATGCTGTTTATTAATATATTTCCCAATACAGTAAAGTCTGTATATAAAACAGTTCATTTGCTCTCTATGACATAGATATGACATAGTTTAGCTTTTTGTTGTATTTTGGGAAAGGTAGAGTGATGTAGAATTGTTGGCCAAGCAAATTGTTTTCTGTGTCAAGGTTCTCCTGCACTATTTGACTATTGGGATATAGTACAAAAATCAAGTTATAATTTTCTTTTCTTTTTTCTAATGAAAAAATATTTATTAAATTGGACACAAAGGTGACTGGGTATACTTCATTTTTTTTTTTAATGTTTATTGAAGTAAACCAATCAGAACAATATCTGATCCTGAATAAAATCTTCACAAAGTTTTTTTAAATGAACTAGTGTTTTGTCAAAAATAACCCCACCACTTATTTGTTCTACCAAGCATATTATTTGTTTATGGTCTGAAATGAAAAGTGAAAGAGAGGCTTGCAAGAAGACCTCAATCTATTGCAAAGATTTACATGGAAAATGTCTGCCTCAGTACTTTGATTCCTATACCAGTAAATCATTAATGTAAAGTAAAAAGAGTAAAGGTAAAAATTTATTGGAAATTCCTTTTTTACTAGAGAATGAGTTTTGAAGAGATTAGAAGAATGTGGTCCAGGCAATAACACACAACCCTTTACCATCACCACTTGTGATCACTGCAGCAAGAATTTCACAAAGAGTTCCTCCTAGATTATTTAAAATACAATTCACTAAGATACCTAAGGACATCCTAAGATGAGAGGTTTGTCCTGGAGCATACAATACTCTAGGGAAAAAAACAAAACAAAACATAAAAACTAAAACACAAAAAAAACCACCCCAAAAAAACAAACAAACAAACAAAAAACCCTAAAAAACCCAAAGCACCCAGCAATAAAGCCAACTTACTTTATCCTTGAATTATCTAAAATATTTCCATGATGGCTTTAAAAGCCATTCTTTATTTTCTCTCTAGCCTTGCTGCGTTATTTGCTGATAAATATTGCCTCATAACGGCAGCATAACAGGAAGGAAAAATAGGAAGAAAATGGAAGAAAATAAAAAGGATAGAAAGCAAAAGAAAGTAAAAGAGAAGTGGAAGAAATAAGATATATTCATTATTCCTGTGGTCCTGTACAGAGCTTGGAGCTGAACTTTGGCGATTCTTGTGGAGCCAGTTCAGGATATTGTAAGGTTCTGTGACTGCTAGTTATTTCAATTACTCATTACTGACTTTGTAGACTCTTTTACATGTGAACAATGATTTACAAGATTCACAATGACCACGAATTTTGTGTCTTGGGAGGTAAAATTTAGAGAAGTGATAAGAGCAAGAAAAAGAAACAAACCAAGGACTTTGGAAACTTCATCAAAAGCTGTAGATACACTCCTTAAACAGCCAAGTGCAAGGACAAATCACTTGATTGATCTTATAAAAATCATCTGATCGATCTCATATGATCATTTGTATTCTGGCCAGCCCAGCATTGCATGTGTTGCTGGCCACATCCTGACAGCTGCATGTCTCTTGGTTGATTATAAATCCTCAGCAGCAATGAAAGGGATTTTTGATAAGCTAATAACTGACCTATCTCTGGACCTTCAATCATGTCCTCTGACAATGGATTACAAGGATAGTAAGATACTCTGAAATATTGTGATTTTCCAAAATGACTTCATTAAACTGTCTGGGATTTCTGGCCTAAGGTCTTTGTAACAGGATGATAAGTGACTCCTGGTCACAGAAAATTGTCTTTATGTAATTTCTGCTGGATGTCTACACTTACTGTACTAAGATTTAAGTGCAAATTTGGTTCTATAAGCATTATGGAAATTGGCTAAGAATGATGTGGTCATCAGGATTAAATTCCAATTTAGAGAAATCACTGCTTTCTCCATTTGCTAACTACATGGAAAGACTCAGAAGGTGCCAATGTCCAATTTTGGTCCAAATTAGAAGGAAGGAAAATGGAAGAAGTTCAGATCTCCTTGCCTAGACTATTCCCCTTGCCTAGGCTGCTCCTGCTTCAGTCTCATCTCTGTTTGCTTAACATGTCTCAAGAACAAAGAAAAAAAATTAGAAAATAAAATGTCAGACTACAAGAAGAAAATTCAATTACTTGAGCCCTCAATCATGCCTACAAGTAAAAGAAAGCAGATCAATAGATTTTGCTGTAATGTGGCCCATTAAGTGTTTCTCCTTTATGCTGTATCTCTGTGAAGATTTCTATTTCCCAGAGATATATGGAAGAATTCATTGTATAACGTAGGGAACTGACAAGAAGCAAGAACAAGGTCAATAGAACTGATCTGAGGAACTTTTCTTTGTGTGACCGCTTGATTTTTTTACGACTGTTTTGTTTTTCACCTTCTGATGAGTGTGTGGGTATTAAAAACTACACACAGTAACTCCAGTATTAAGCCTGTACTATATTTTCATAGCTCCCTTGACATTCCTTGCTGTCAAGGACAAAAAGGCCATCTAGTCTGAAACCTTGTACCACGTGGGCAATAAAGTTTCTCCTACAGACCTTTGTGCCAATCCAAACAAATTAAGTAGAAGAAAAATTGCTAAGGAGTGAGGTGCTAGTGTCAAACTTGGTAAAGTTGTTCTGGTCCTTGTTTCTCCCTAGACCTCCTGGTGAAGGTCGTTCAACCACTCACTGCCTAAGGTCCTTGTTTGCATTATGCAGACATTCCAAGCTGCATTCCTTGAGAAATGCATGCTAAAGTTATATACAAAAGGTGCTGCTGATTGTGAGGTAAATTGATTTTTTATGGAGTACATTACTCAGAAAAGGTAACCTAATCCCAGTCTCATTAGCCCGTCCCCACAATCAGTTTAATTAGACTTGAAAAAAAAAAAAAAGGTGACTTCTCAGTTTGGGTAGACTGCACGCTTTCAGAATGCAAGTGAATATGTTCAGAGGCTAAACCAGCTTTTCTGTAGCTGGTTAACTTGTATGAGTACACAACTGAAGTTCTGATTAAATATTAATGCATCTGGTAAGTCATAAGAGGAGGACCATAAAGGTCGCTCGCAGCAGCCCAGAACTATTGTGTACTTTGGGAAAATATATAGTTTTGATGCCAAATCTTTAAATAATGCATAAATTAGCTTAGCATTCTTTTAAGCTATTTCAATTTTTTAATAATTCATCATAATTAATATGAAGAAATATTACTCTAATACTTAATAATATCTGATTAATATTAAATGATATTAATTAAATTTAATTGAGGTTAATTACCAGTTAATGGACTGGTAAAACCTCCTGCAGTAGCTTTCTGTTTCGTGGTCATTTTTTTTCTTTCTTTTTCCCAAAATTTCTTTTGAACATGATTGAAATTCTATTAGTTATGTTTTTCAGGAGGATCACCTATTCCTTCTCATTTGTGAAAATTTAATAATCAGTTTTCTTTAAAAAACACACAATTTATTGACTATCCATATTCTTAGGTATTTGTGCATTTTTTAATTGTTTCTATAAATTTCATTTTTAAATAAATTAAGAAGTAATGTTTCACTATTAGAAATTAAAATTCCTGAACCTTTAGGCATACATTAAACAATTTGTCTGGTACATAACTTAATAATTGAGAACTTGCTAATATTTTCTTAATAGAGCACTCCACCAACCTTGAAAAATTGTCCATATATAGCAACTAATCACATGGAATCTGTTGTAACCTTCTTTCTTTAGTGTTCTGAAACAACCCAAACTATGAAGTCTTATTTCTCCTTTTTCTTATTCATTATGTTTATATTTCTTATGTTTGTTTTTTGTTATTATTTTCTGGTGTCCATGGTCTATAAATAATAGCAAAAAAGATTTATTTTTGTTAGATGCAACATTTGGAGAGATTAAAAACACAAACAAACAAAATCATTAAAAACCCACAGAAAAACTAACAAACAAAACTGGAACAGTAAATGAATCCTTCCTCTTTTCATTCAAAGTTTATTTACAGTTTCTGTTGGGGGGTGGGGGAAGATAAAAGATCTGCTGCTCTGAACAACCCAGTCAAAGCTGCTTTTATACTGAAATGCCCTGAGGCTGTCAAAAGGACCTTGACTGGCATCTGGAATGAGCCATTATCCTGGCATTGGTTTGGCATATCCCAGGATGGTAGGTATTAGCATATCCCTGGATATTAGAAGTTATCATATGCCTTAGTAGCACAACTTGCGGATTTTGGATTGTGTTCATGAGAACAGATTTTTCCAACAAGTAACTTGCCAAAGGCTTGATATAAAAAGTACTTATGCCTAATGTCTGTCATTCCATCTATGCCAGTTCATTCTTCCTGGGCTGGACTGGATCCACCCTGGCACCTGAAGTGGAGCAAACAAAGTCAGTAGCTACTGAAGACTTTGATGTGACCTGTGATATTTTTACAGGCATTTGCCATACGGATGGTGACTTTATGTAACACATTATGGCTGACCAGTGGTCTGAGATTGTCTTACATTTTTATGGGCCTCTAAATCTCAAAAAGACTTCAAAATGCTGTATAATTTGAATTTATCAGGAAATTTTCATCTCTGTGAAAGAACACAGCTGCTGGTAAGACTTCATTTGAACAATGGATATCTGCATCCTGAACATTTAAAGCATATATTCATACATTATAAAGCACTTACAGTCACACACATAGCTGGGGAGTAAATACATTTTTGACACTTCAAATCATACCAGAGTAATAAATTTTCAAACCAGATACATTCTGTGGAGACAGTGAGAAATTTTATCGTTGTGGCTGAGGAATGGATTGACAGAGAGACAGGGAGATTTACTTATTTTAGAGATTTTAAAATTATTTTTGTGGACTTTTAATTATGTTTT
>VZTB01004473.1:131564-142880 GCA_013397245.1 Thryothorus ludovicianus
TTTCCTTCAGAATGGGACACCTCGGAGTTTCTCTCTGCTCACCCCAAAAATATAGATGTTTGTAAATAGGTCTTTGTACAGGTCTTTGTACACGTCTTATCATTTTATTCTTCTTCTGGACTTTTTTTGTAATCTGAATATAGAAAATAAATGACATAAAGACTGAAAAACCCTTGCCTTTTTGTGCTGATTTGCAGAGAGTTCAGGGTATTTTTCATAAAATAAATTGTATCTCTACCTTAAGAGAGCATCAAAATTATCTCTCAAACAAGATGTATTCTATTTTCTTCAGGTCCTTCATTACAGAATCAGTAAAAATAAATGGGGGTACATCTTACTGCTGCTAATTCAGGCTAGTACAATTCAGGCAACATGAGCAAAACTCTGTCATCCCTAGAACTCCAGAATGATCATGTATATTTTGAAAGGGAAATATAATTAAAGTGGAGCAAAATTGTTTTTTCAGTGTGACTTTAACAGAGCCAGGATTTTACCAATAGTAAGTAATAAAAGCACAGATTAGATCATTGTTCAAATAGAAATCCCATGTATGCTTTCTGATTTCTTAGAGATTGGTAATTCATAATCTCTTGACTCTGTTTCAATAAGGTTGGGGGTTTAGCACAATATTTTTCCACCTGCAGAAAGAAACTTTTTAAAATAGTATATGATTGCCTGTAAGAGAGGATATGTTTTTCATAAATGTGGCTTCCTTCTCCTTTCTAAAAACCCCTCATCTCAGTGATTTCAAAAAAAAGCAACAGAACAATGATGTAAATGGAAGATTTATTTTGCTTTCCCATAAAGCAACCTATCTGTTGACAGATAGTCTGTGAAATCAGATGTAGATAATGCAGCCTTTTTTTTTTAAACCTGTATTTCGTGACTATTTCATCAGAAAGTTCTATTATCTTGAGAGTATTTACTTACAATAAATAAGTAAATAAATAATAAATAAATTAGTATTGATTTACAATAAATATTTAGACTGTTTTACTTTGTTTGCACATTATACTTCCAATTTGTCAGTTATACTTATTCTCTTAAGGCACTTGATATTTTAAGTAGTGAATGATTTTGCACAGCTTGTTCACTTTACTATCTTTTTCACTTGAGTATTTCTCCTAAGCTAGTGGGTAGCCGTGAGTTAAAAACTTTCTGTGATTAGAATACTGGTGGTGTTGAAGTCAATAATAATATTTGTACTGACTTCACTGAAAGCATGATCTTGTCCCATTGCTTGTGTGTTTGTAGTTGATAGAAATTATTTGGGAACAGATTCTCGATGAACATACAATGAGGTTACACCACCAAAACACAGAATAAATAGACATCTGTGGATTTAAGTCTTCTAGGGTTTTAAGGAAAAATCTCTACAGGAAATAAATAGAAATGCTGAAATCTAGGAGAGGGAAAACTTTCAACAGCTTCAGCTTGTTACAGTACAAGGGTGAGGCTGTAATGACTCATCTTCCCAGAGCCTTGAAATTCAACCTGCTCTGCAAAGTTGTATTTTTACTGTTCGGTACAATGCTGAGCAGGATCACACACACCACACAAAAACTTCAGCAAATCCAGGCAGAGATAGAAACTCTGCTGCAAGTAATAGTCACAGTTATTGCACAGATCACAGATGACACTTTCCATTGAGTTAGATCCTCTTTAATTACTGTTATTTTTCAGACTTCCGTAATTTAGGTGGAGTCTATTCACATCAGATAACTGTCTCAGAATTATAATAGTTTTTTTTAAATTAGGGGAGTAATTTTTTAAAACTTGCTGGCTTACTTGTTTACATTAACATATTCCTATTATTTCTTCATGTATTTTCTTCAGGTATTGTTTTCCATATAACAAATGAAGTCATTGTTTGGAACAACTGAGATGGTATTCCCAATTCCCTCTCCCATTTGATATGAAATAATTTCAATTAAAATGTTATGTGGAAGTAGCTCCCTGATGAAAGACACTCCAAAAATGGGGTTTATTTCATCTAAAACCATCTGAAAGTTTTAGAAGGAGCCTAGATGACTAATTTTCATTAAACATCTAATTTAATTTTTAGGATGCTCTAGCTTGAAAAAGATCAGGTGTGTGTTATCATGCCCATATTAAAAGTTTAAAACAGTTCCCTGAAATATTATTGAACTAATGAAGCTTTTGACCCTATTTCTGAACGGAAAATACAAGAAAGATACATCATATTGCATATTTACTTACATCACACTCATCTGCTTGAAAACACCCGACTCGTCTTGGCAGGAGTGATGAAACTCCTCATTAAGCTGTTAAAAAAAAAAGGGAGAGGGAGGGAGAGAACTCTAATTAAGCAGCTTGATAAAAATTCTGACCCATAATAGATTAAATAAGCTTTCTGTTCAGCAATCATTCCTGGTACTAAGTGAGTCCACTGGGAACAGGTATATCTGATACTGCAGGTTGATAAATAATTGTATTTACTGTTTGCAAAAGCTTCAGGAGGAAGTCTGTTTCTTTTATTTTCATTTTATTATAACAGGCTTCAAAATACACTTTAATTTTTGGCATATGGGAAGAAACCACTGAAATCCGTGCTTCTGCAAATTCTTTGATAAGGTGACTGATATATGTTTGTGGAGGAGAAAATTTCTCTTTTTTTTAAAATATAGTATTTGGGAATACATTTTAACTTTTCTTTCTCAAAGGACAAGTATTCCTTACTGCTTAAACAGAATTGCCCACACAAAATATCTGAGCATTTCAGTGCTGGAGTGCAAGTCTTGGCCACTTGAACCACATATTTTAGAGTAATGCCATTAGCTGTTACAGCTTGAATCACTTATTATCAATCAGAAAAAAAAAAAAAAACAAAAACAAAAACTTCCCGGACTGTCGTCCTGAAAAAGTTATTGAAGGACTAGCGCTTTGAAATTTCATCTAGGATATGCTTCTGCAAATCTGTATTTAAGGTATTTAAGGCTTTTTTCAAAAGCAGGACAGAGGAAAGTGGCCTTCCAAAATCTGGGATAACTAGTGAGTTTCTGATATCTAATTTTTTTCATCTGGTTGGGTTTTGTTTGTTTAGGGGGGGTTATCTTTGTTTTCTTCTTTCTGGCATTACTTGCCCAAGAAAAGCTTTTACTGGTGACATTTGTGACCATCCAAAGGGAGCAGCTGAAGGAGCTGGGGGTAATTAGCCTGGAACATTCTTGGAGTCACTACACATGAAAAGTGTTCAAAGGCACATGGAAGTGGCAATTAAGGACATGGTTTAGTGGTGATTTTGGTGATGTTGGATTAATGGTTAGACTCAGTGATCTCAGAGGACATTTCCAGCCTTAATGATTTTGTAACTCTCTGCCTGTCCTCACAGAGCAGAGTTTCTTCTTTTGTTCTTCCCAGTTGAGAAATAATGACCTTCAGACTGGTGGGATGAAAAATGCACAAGGTTATATACCTGCTCTGAATTCTTTCTGTGATTAAATTGTTTGCTTCCCTGCCTCTCATTGATGCTCTACTGCTGTGGATATAATTTGCCCAGCATGAAATCTTACAGAAAATATGCACAACAGCAAAAACTTTATTGGGTTCTAGTTAAAGTAAGAATTCCCAAACTTTCACCAGAAAGAATATACTTTTAAAAAATAAATAAAAAATTTTTACACATGTATACATACAAATATATAAATTCACATTTGAAATTACTCTGTAATCCTCTCCAATGTTCACTTAAGTCCACCTGCATCATACTAACATGCTGAAGTTCAACCTTAATCATGAACTAAGCAGCATGAGTTCAACCACTGGCAAAGGAAGCTACCAGGGGTTATTTTACATCAGAACACTGTGGCATGCATCCAGTTATACATTTCCCCTCCAAAACTGTAAATTAACTCATTGATAAATAAAAAAAAGGTGTTGATGTGTGGTGTCATGGGGTTTTGGCAAAGAACTGAGAGGTCTTTTATATTCTAGCCCAGTGCTCCTACTTTCAATTAAAAATGAAAAGCTTGCTCAAACTGGGAAGATGATATTTCAACCAGGTTGCTTCACTTGAAGTTGGTTTCTGAGCAGAGTCTCAGTTGCCTGAAAGCCTCAGGGCACCTTTCTTTGAGGATCATTGGTTGATTTACACAAAACAGTTCATTGCTATAAATCAAAAATCCAAAGAGTATGTTGATTTACTCTGGGTTGTTGTTTACAGGAATTTTTATTTTTTTTTCCAGGGCAGAAATAATCTCTGAAAAGCAAATCTTTGAAAATTCTGTTTTGTATCTGTGACTAAGGAATAAAGAAGCTTAACAAGTTTACAATTTTAAACAGGTTAGAAGGAAAAATCTACCTTTTCTGTATTTTCTTTAACATTCCAACAGCAACTAAGAGATTAAGTTTACTACATGAGTTTTATGTAAGCTCTTTAAAAAATTTGCAGAAAAAATATTTTCCCGTAATTTGGGAAATGTTTATTTACTCTGTATTAATATTCTCCTGATGTACAGAAAAGCAGAGAGCAAGAGAAATTTGCTGGTGTATAAGAGCTGAAAGTGAAATCAACCATTAACAACAATGAATCCAACCATGAAAAAAAAATGATGGCATGGTAGATATTTAGGGTAGGACTCATCTCACTTAATTTTATCTGCCTAGGCATTAGGAATCAAATTTACATTACAATTCCAGATTTTCTTCATAGTCAATCGAGAAAAACTGTTGCTGGAAGAGGGTGATTGATCTCTCCACTCCCATGTTAGATATCTTTTTGTTGATGCATTAGTTGTTCACGAATTTTGTTGTTCATCTGGAAATGATATCCTTTCTGTGCTGAGTACAGAAGGAGTCTTGACGCTCAACTTAAAATACGTGCCTCACATTTAGATGGACAAAATTTAAGGGAATGAATAGAATACTGTTTGTTTTTTATGTGATATGGTGTTTAACCTAGATACTTTTTCCCTTGTTTAAAAGCGTATATAAACATACTGTTTCAAACATCAAATTAGCTGAATTCCCAGATGTGGCTTTTTGAGTTTTACCAACACGCCAGTATGTGTTTTGTTTAATAAAATCAGTCCATTTAATCTGTATTCTTCAAGTGTCAAAGAAGTCTTGGTTCTATTTCATAATGCAAAGTTTGACTTTCTGTTATATTCCTGATTCCTTCCTTGCCAGCAATTTGAAGATGAACATACACAGCTCTACCTCGTTCCATTGCTAATTTTTCATTATATTAAATGCCTGCTACAAGTAGAAGATACTGAGGGTGAAATAAAGATAACTAGTCCCTTGATGTTGAATAAGATAATAGGAATGCAGACTATGTCTCATCTTGTCCAGAGGAACTTGGGAGAATGGGATAGATGGGCTGAGACCAACTGTGTAGTGTTCATGGCTGGATCCTGCCCTTGTGTCACAGCACCCCTCTGCAGCTCCAGGCTGGGACAGAGTGGCTGGAAGGCTGCCCAGTGGGGAAAGGACCTGGAAATATTTGTTAGCAGCAGCTGAACAGGAAGCAGTGTGTGCCCAGGTGGCCAAGAAGGCCAATGGCACCTGGCAGCAGAACCAGGGCAACAACCATACCCCTGTCCTGCACATTGTTGGGGCCCCATTTTGAGTCCTGGGGTCAGTTTTGGGTCCCTTATGGCAGGAGGGACATTGAGGGCTTGGAATATGTCCAGAGGAGGGAAATTGAGCTGAAGAAGTGTCTGGAATATAATTAATTATGAGTAACAGCTGAGGGAGCTGGGGTGTTTATTCCGGAGCAAAGGAGGCTAAGGAGTGTCCTCGCCCCTCCACAGCCCTCTGAAAAGAGGTTGTAGCAATGTGGGAGTCAGTTTCTTTTCCAAAGTAAGAAAAAAATTTAAAAAGGAGGAAATAGCCCCAATCTGCACCAAATTTGGATATTAGGGAAGATCTATCCATGGAGAGGGTTATTAAGCACTGCGGCAGGCTGTAGAGGGAAGTGGTGATCTCAACAGATTCAATGGTCTTAAAGCTTTTTTCCAGCCTAAAAAATTCTATGATTCAATGATTCTAGGTATTCAAACACCCTGTTAGAATCTGGAACACGTTTTACATGCCCTGATTTCATACACTGTTTTCACAATTATGTTATCCAGCCATTTCTGGATGCTAAATACTAGCTACAAAGTCTAGAAAATTTAGAAAAAAATACTTTAACACAAGAATGGACAATAAGTAGCAATCATTAAGCCAAGTTTTTATGCCTTAAATATGAAGTGTAAAAGAAACCAGCAGAGGAAATAAAGTGTAGCAATTCATGCTAAAAAACAACAACTACATATTGGAGCATCATTTTATCCACTTGTGTTTTATGATGTGTATCTTGGAACATACTGCTTCTGATAATTTTGGTCTTTTTTCATTTTCCTCTGGAGCATTTGGAGCTAACACAGGCTGCTGAAGGAGCCGGATGGATGAGCCATGACATCGTTTAGTATAGCTTCAAATTTCTAGAACATTTTCAGAATACTTTTCGTATTACAAACGAGAATCTGTATTTGAAAGGCCGCAAAGCAACTTAAAAACAAAACAAAAAAAAAAAACTTATTGCATTTCACAAGATATTTAGTGTTTAGAAATCCTCAGGCTAATCTTTTCCTTATAAATACATTGTAAGACCTGACATATACGCCAATATATGGTACCTTGCTGACTATATAATTATAGTAAAAAGATTATGGTATAAATTTGTAGAACTGGTCAGGAGGAGGCAGAGACCTACAAACACATTAGTTGTTGATTGATAAATAACTCCATATCAGTCTTGACTCTTTGTGGCAGAAACCTCATTCTTTAAGACCTCAACACTGTGGTTTGGATATGGTAAAAAAAAATAATGCTTATGAACAGATAGCTAAGCCAAATTATTCTGGGCAATTCTATATTAAAATCTCCAATTTCTTAATAAATATTTTAAATATTTCTATTTTTTCATCTGCAGCTCTTTTGTAGATTTCTAAGACATGTAGATATCTGCAAGCTTACTCTTGTTTTTGTTTCCCTAAAAGTTGGCATCTCCTCACACTAACTAGGAAAACAATACAAACACAACAAAAATAACTCAGCAGTGACCTCTTCTTTAGCACAACTCCTTCCTTCCCCAAGGCTGTCAATTGATTTAACACTGAGAACCAAAGAAATAGCTATAAACCAAGTGCCTGGGAAGCTTATAAGTCCAGAATAAAGTTTGATCAGTAAGGGAAAGCTTATATATTTAACTGTACATTTGGAAAAGCACACACCCATACAGAGAAACTGTTAGTGAGCACTTTCTACAGGCCTTCCTTAATCTAGTAGAGAATTTTAGATTATTTTAGGCCATACCATGAATAAGGATCAAATGCCTGAACTGTCAGAACAGATATCACATGCTTATGACAGCCAAGGTAAGAAAATCAAGGAATATAAAGAATAAGAAAACAGCTTGTCATGGATCTTGTATTTGTCAGGACAAGAGGAAAAGGCCACAAGTTGCACAATGGAGGTTTAGATTGGATGTTGGGAAATAATCCTTCACTGAAAAGGTGTTCAGACATTGGAACACACTGCTCAAAGAAGTGGTGGAATAACCATCTCTGAAAGTAGGCAGGTGTGGATGTGGCACTTGAGGACATGGGTTAGTGGTGAACACAGTGGTGCTGATTTAGTGGTTGAGCTCAGTGACCTTAGAGGTCATTCCTTACCTAAATAATTCTATGATTCTGTATTTTCCAGAAAGGATGAGGCTGCTCTATTCCTGTTTCTGACTTCAGCAGGCTTCCTTGCCATATTTTCCTGGAAGTTAGAACTATAAGGTATAAATCCCATAACCATCTATAATATCTCAAGGTTTAGCCCAGGAAAATAATCCACTATTCAGCAACTTTCAAGCTACAGGTAACCTCTTAGCACTAGTTTGAAAACCCAGGATGTAAAGCAAATACCAATCCTGCCCTGGCTGGTCAAGTGAATTCTTTTTTTACTTCACCTAAAAAAAGAAAAAACCAAAATTGTGGAATGGTGCCTCAGAAAGCAATCTGCTGGTCTTCATGACTTGTTCAGTCATCACCCACAAGTCAGCAATTAAATATATAGAAAATAAAAGCCCCTTCTCCTTAACAGAATTACTTAAGCACATACTTCTAGTCATCTTTACTGAGACAATGTGGGTGAGATCCCCATAAAAAATATACCCTGACATTGTCCTGGTACCTTCTGTTTCAGCAGCATTGAATGCTCTTAGGTAAAATCTTTCTTTGATAGCAATACACAGGAATCACCACAGAAATCTGTTAAAGTTTTATGACTTGTCAAGTTGCTCTTCCAATTTGTGGCTCTTGTTAAAAGTCTGTATCTTCTCTAATCTATAGCTGCCTAAACCTTTTCACATGGGAATTAAGGAAGGATTTTTCTGCAGATATATATTTTGCTTGGAATTTTTTTGTGGTTTTTCTTTTTTATTCTGTTCAGAGCAATATTCTCTTATTCTTTCATCTGAGTATTGATGTATGGGCAGCTAAAGCATAGCTTACTTCATACAGATATGGAGAAGGGCTTGAAGCAGCAAAAAACGAAGAAATTGTTTGGTTTTTTGTGTACATTTTCTTGGCTATTCCCCTGTATGCTATTTCTGCACAGAGGAATATGCCAATAGCCCCACTTTCCTAATGATTCTCACATCTCACTATGTCCAGAAGGAGATTCTAGGCTAAAAGGAGCAATCCTGAGAAGTACAGAGTATCCTTCACTGGTACAAGAAGCCCTCCTGTTCTTGTGACTTTCTTCCAGCAAACAACTTACAAAATTGAGTCTGGAACTCTCAGACAAACAACAAGTGCCAGGAAATTAAAACAAATTACCAGGTGACAGTCCAGGTTTGCCATCCACCACTGGGTGTTTTTCTTATTTGAGAGGAGAAACAGGTTACAGTTGAAAGGAGATAAAAGAAAATGGTGAGAAATAGAGTTATCTGAATTTGAAATAATGAAGGTCTCATCACATTTCTGCACCCTCAAGGTAAAAGCTGTTCAGATTTGAGAGTTTTCTTCAATCTAGGGCAGAGATAAGCTCTTAACCTCTCAGGCAAACCTTTCCCCTAACCCTCTAGAGCCCCCAAACAAACATAGATGAGCCTTTCAGTTCCCTCAAATCAGATACACCTTAGCTTTTGCATTATTTGTTAAGATGAATAGGGTTCCCTCACCATGCTGCAGCGGTGGCCAGGCAGCACATTTGTCAAGCAGCAGATTTTGAGCTCCAAGACTACCTGGATGGACGAGAACAATTGTAGCTGTTGCTTAACATATCTATTATGGTAGTGTCTAAATGGCTTGGACAGCCTGGGACTCTACCAAGGTCAGTGTTGCACAGACTAAAGCACAAATAATAGTCCAACAGATGTACAATCTGTAACACTAAGCTAAATCAGAAGGATAAGAAATTATGACTTATGAGACAGCATTAAACTGTGTGGTATCTGACTGAGTGACTCTTATCATGAAACCTTGGCCCTGCTAAATACCCCCGGGGAGTAAAGGCTGCACCCATGAAGTCTGGATAATATCTTTCCACTTAATGAGTCTGGCATCCAAACAAACTATATAAGGTCATGTAACATCACCAGCATTAATGATGAAATCTGCCATAACAGCTGCAATTCCTCAGTCATCATATAAATGTGCTGCAAACTTTGTGCTGTGAGTCTACTGAGCTTAGCACAGTAGGGTGCTTCTGCACACAGGGACAGCTGACAACAGTATTATTGGCAATTAGTTATTCTGTAGTGGCTGAAATAATTTTCTTATCTTATGTAAGATCATAACCACGTTACTCT
Source organism: Thryothorus ludovicianus (assembly GCA_013397245.1). NCBI lineage: Eukaryota > Metazoa > Chordata > Aves > Passeriformes > Certhiidae > Thryothorus > Thryothorus ludovicianus. The sequence continues at coordinate 141,376 of VZTB01004473.1, forward strand.
TGCAAGGGTGGAAGCAGGAGATAACACAGACATTGTTTTAGGACATGCAATTTTAAATTATGGATGAAATACCCTGCTTGATTCAGCTGACATTCAGCCAAAATCCACGAGCTCACATTCTTCCATAATAACTATATTTACCACTACTAGAACAGAATTCAAATCATTCAGTATGTAGCCCTAATAATAAACCTATATGACTAGGGGCTGCTTCTTCAACATTATTTCCACCTAATTTATAATCAAGATGTTCAATTAATAATTTCAGCATTTTACGCAGTGTTAAGTCAGCTGAAAAGCATGTGATTTTTTCCATTTTTCATTTTTCAGAATGCTGAGGAATGCATAATAACCTAACAGAACAAGAATGCCAGGAAAGCAACAATTATTAACAGACTAATGGGAAAAATAAAAGGTTCAAAAAGAAAAGCTGGAAAGATGATTGAGTTTCATAGAAAATGTAAATGCACTAAACAGTTCCTGAATACTAGCAGCAAAGTCTACAATGCATTTCCATGGATATTACAGCCTCCTTGTGAATGACAGGTGAGATTAGAATTTTTTTGGTGGGTAGTGCACATGCACTTCCAACATTTGCCTACTTTGTGCCTGTGTGACAGCATACAAGTTGTGATAGGGGGTCCCGAGGAGTGAGGGACAATCTGATTAGGGAAACCACTCCTGCTTTAGTGGGAGTGGTGTATCCTTTAAGGTGCTGTGTATTTACTTACCAAATAGGAGCTGGGCTGATTCAGATATGGCCCATTTAGGGCTGTCTTCTGGTTTGTCTCCTTGGCATCGTGAATGGGTTTTGAAGGCATTGAAGGCAGGAGGAAAGGAAATGTTGTAATCTGTGGCTTGTATCAAACACAGTTTTCATTTGCATAACTGCATTGAGCTCTCCTGACCTTTGAAGGGACAAACCCATGGAAGACACTGGTAGCTTCTCTCAGAGAAACCAAATCCAAGTTCCTAAATAATCCCTGACATGCAATGCTATCTTTATCAGGACAAAGACTGAAAAACCAAACTAATTGCAAAACACTCATGTATGTTTGGATTTTTTTTTTCTAAGCAGAAAGAGGACTCACTATTATGAAGAATGTTACTCAGCTACTTAATACTACTGTTTGTGCCACAGAAAATTAGAAGACACTTCTGAAGTCTTCCATCATAATTAAATAAATTTAGTACATAATTCAGTGGAAGCTATTAGGAAATATGCCAGTCACATATTTACAGCTGTACTGAGTTTCTTGAATGTTCCTACTCAATTGTCTTAGAATCTTGTTCAGTTTTCAATGGCTGGGAGGTGAAAAAAACAAGATATAGTCTGCAGAGTTTGGAAATTTAGTTCAGTATATTCACCTGTATGGCTTTGTTTCATCACTGGCCGTTTAATTAGAAAACATTAAAATTGTGTTTAGGATTTTGTACTTGGGGCTTTTCTACTTCCTTAACTTAGCAGGATTTCACTATTCAAGATTATCAATGCAGAATTTTTT
>VZTB01004478.1:8733-26163 GCA_013397245.1 Thryothorus ludovicianus
GGTCGAGCCAGTACCTGGCCGAATTCCCGTCCTCGTTCCGCAGTGCCGTACAACATTCCTGATCCGCTCACTACATTGCAAGGAAGAGAGGTAGCAAGGAAGATCAGTTACAGATCTTGGACGTGATTTCATGCATTACAGAATCACAGAATTAGGTTGGAAAACACCTCTGAAATCATCAAGTGCCATGTCCAGTCTTTCCTTAAAGATTTTCATGGGACAGTGACGCCTCCATCTCCCTGGGCAGTCCGTTCCTGAATCTAATCACCCTTACTGTGAAGAAATTCTTCCCAATGTCCCACCTCACCCTCCCCGGCACGCTTTCAGACTGTCTTCTTGTCCTGTTACTCCTGGGAGAAGAGAACCCACAGGATACAACCTTCTTTCAGGTGGCTGTAGAGGGTGATAAGGTCATCTCTAAGCCTCCTCCAAGCTAAACAACACTAGCTCCCACAGCTACTCTTTAATTAAGGAAGACAAGCTGGAAGAATACACTACCATAAAATTTTCAAATGCAGAAAATGCAAAGGAAGTCGTATGTGGCAATAAATAATTCAACTTTTTCAACTGGAGTTAATTCTGATAATACATGCTTTGATTTAAACACTTTTTTTTAATAAAATAAATCACATTTCTATAAATATTACATTCAAGGTGGTCTAATATATCAGTAAACGACAATTTCCATCCCTTTGCCTCAAAGTTGTATAAGAGACAGAGCAGCCCAAGGCTCCCCTGGGGCACAGGAGGATTCAGCCTGGAAGAGCCCTCAGGGGTCACTAGGCCTGACCCTCGGCTCAAGGTAGCCCTAATTTCAGTTTCAGATGAGACAGCCCAGGGCCTTGGGCCACATAATCTTTACATATCACCTAACTCCAGTTATTTTGAAAACCTTGATTTTAGTACATTCTGTTGGCTGTGATTGATTTTGGATAAAAACATCATCCTAATGGAACAGACAAACTCATCAGTACTTTATAAATAAAGACCTTACAGTTTGGATTAAAATAGTATGTAAAACCAGCACTAAGGCAATCAGTTGAAAGGAAACATGACCAGCTGGTAATTTTTAACTGCTATTGGTTTTACACCTATCATAGATTTTCCATCCTTTGTGACTAGTGGTGAAAATAATACAATGAAGCTTTCTTAAACTGCTTGTTTAAGTTGATGGATCACAGCCCTGGCACTCACAGTTACCTTTGAAAACAGGTTTGTGACTTTAGGATGGCTATAGTCCTTCATTGTGACATGAACAGAAATGACATTTTTTACATTAAGCATTTTTTGTCAGTCATTTTTTGATACTTTTGTTAGCAAAAATTGGAGATTAGGCCATAGTTCTTTGCAGCTCTGGATCAAAAGGTCCTTACTTTTGATCTCCATAGCCCCTGCAGGCTGGAATTCTGAAAAAAAAGTAATATTAAGTCTCTAGGTGGAATCCCACTGATTTTATGAAGAGATGTTTTTGATGGTCAAGTACATCCAGGCCAAATGGAAGTTTAGCACATTTTCTCACAGTACACCACTCATTTCTATCTGGGTATTCCTGCTTTGCTTTCTCCTTGCATTACTCAGAAGTGATCTAACAGGCTTGAAAACTGTATGAGCATTTTTATTTTTAATCAAGTCAGGCTGCATAAAACCTGTAAACAACTAGTCCTTTTATGTTTGAATGAATTACAGGGGACATAAAATACCACAGCATCATGGCTAAAGAAAGGAAGATGTGTACAGTTCATTTACAGGTCACCAAATCCCTCTGCTTCCCACAACTACCTGTGACAAGCAAGGATTCCCTGTTGAACACGATGCCATGGATCTACAATTAAATCTTCCAAACCATGGGGAAAGCTGTTTGGCTTTTTCTGTTAACTGAGATCTAGACTGCTGGAGAAGCTGTAATTTTTAAGTGAGGACAAAATTAGCATTATCTGAGCTACTGATGCATTAGCCTATGATGTTTTTAACAAAAACAGACACAAAATAAAGAGTGCCAATGCCTTGGTAGCAGAATAACTAAAGAACTCACAGCTGCCACTGGCTACACTGGCAGTACCCAGAAAGCAGCAAAATGATTGGTCATATTCACTGAGATCTCAAACCTAGCAGCACAAAGCAAAGATGCCATCTGATAAAACCAGCAGTGATACTTCCTTCCCAACAGTTTCTAACAGTTGTTATTAACCTAAGCTAATAACAAAATGGCATGTCTGAAAAACAATTCCTCCATAGTGCCATCGTGTCCAACTTATCCTGTGAGTGCACTGGCTGAATCCACGAGTATTGCATTGCTTTGGATCCACTTAGAATAATTTCCACTGAAATCTTTGGTGGAAAGCAGTAGTGGAGGGGCAGGAATCAAATGACTGCAGTTAATGTTTCTAACTGGAGGCTCCAGACTGCTGCGAGCTCATGGAAGGGTAAAGTGGCTGTGGGGACTCTGCCTGTCTGTAGCTCTTTTGTCCTTTTTACAACAGTCTCTTGTTTCTGAGTCGTATAGAATGCATAATATCCAAAAGTCATGGGTATCAATATCCTGCATTCTACAGCTGGTTTTGGTTGCCACTCTCCCTTCTTGCTTAAAGCAAAAAATCTTTTTTTTTCCTTCCCCTTTCTGAGCAGCTGTTCCCAGATGGAGGAGACAGTGAGAACTCAGCAATTCCTATAAAAACATGGAAACTCATGTACCAAAAATTTCCAATAATATGTTAAAAATTCCCTACAAAATCTTTCAATTGCCCAGCAAAAATTCATTATTGGACTTGGAAGCTGTATGCTCCATCCATAGTTCATATTTCTAGTGCAGTCTCTCCCAAAAGAGACTGACCTTGACTGCAAAACAAATCCTTCAAACAGCTCACTTTGGGGCAGAAAGCAGGCATCAGGCTTGCAGAGTATTCAGCTAAGTCACACAGTCATGACTATTGCAATATCACAATATTGCAGGAAGTCAATAACTCCTGTTAGACAGACACTGCCCACTGTTAGGAAATGAGGATGAGATGCAGTGAACCAAGCAAAGGAGATCCCAGAACAGAAATCCCTCCATGTGAGGGTCTTCTGGAACTTCACCTGGCAGATACCTGAGGACAGAAAATCAGATCTTTTGAAAATAGACATTTACATGGAATTGTCTCACTTCCATGGGGAAGGTTTATCTATTGGATGAGCACTGAGCATAAAATAGAGGAAGAACCATCTTCCAGGATCAAACCTTATGGACAAAACTAACAAGTGTGAAATGGATGTGGACACTAGGGCATGAAAATTCCCACCTATGTCAAGGGTCACAAAAATTCTGTTTCCATTGAATCTTCTGTATATGCCATAATTTCAAATGATCTGGCCAGGCTCAAGTGAAAGGTTATCAACTGATAAGAAAGCAACCTCAAGCCACAAAATTGAAATTTGAATTAAATCTTTCAATTGTTATGAACACCCATCTTGTTCAAGGCAAATGTTAAATCATTATGCCTTGAGAAAATCGACAAAAATTCATGAAACAAAGTTCTCAAAGAAAAGTCTGTATTACCAGTCTCATTTTATAGATGGGGAACCTTAAGCACCAAGTCAAAAAGATTTTAAGTCTTGCACACATGCTCAGGATGAAACCAATAATTAGATTTGGAGTCAGGAAAGACTCTGCACTGCAGTAAGACAGGAAATGTGTGTAACATTCTTTGTTTTTAATTTGCTGCTTTCTGTAGACATACCCTGCTTGCTCAGGCCATCCAGACAGTACCAGGGGGTGCAAGGCTGCAGAACAATCCAGCTCCAGTGGCTGCTCCTCCCTCAGGAGTGGCAAAGAGCACCCAGCAGGCTGTCCTGGCAGCCAGCTGCCTCCTGCTGTGGCCACACATTTATTGGCACTTCTGGAGTAGCTGCTGCTGTGTCCACATGGGAAAGTGGAATTAGATGCATGAATTCTTCTTTGGCACTGGCAGCCACCATTTCTACATCCAGATGCTTTGCAGCAGGTCCTGAAACTGAGCATCCCATCCTTGCTGCTGAGCCAGACCTTCCAGACTCCCACGGAGTGTACCAGCAGGGATTTCTCTCCTGCTCACGTTTTTTGTGTCACAGTGTCATGTTTGAGATTTTTCTCAAAAATCTCAAGTCCGCCTCCAGATATTTGGGGATGTTTTTGAGGCTTGTAGAGTTCAGAGAGAAGGGAGTGGATGGTCTTGTGACCTTTCTGGATGACTTAATCTCTTCTACAGGAAATTGCACTTAATGACCAGAGAAGTTTAAGTCCTGTATTCCTAGAGACTCAAGTCAGCTTCGGATGTAGGAGTATGTTATGGTGAAAAGGAAATGACTGAACTAAACCAAACAGCTATTTTATGAAAATTACTTCTGATCACCATCAAATTAACAATTTGTCAGTGATCCATGGATGCAAATCTCCATACGATGTTAGCCCTCCCCAGATCTCACAGTTCCCTATAATGTATAGAGGCCTCCTTCTACTGCCAGAAAATGTTTGCAGTCAAATGTCAACTTTCTGTATTTCTTAGTTTTGTATCTGTTTATTCATATGAATATAATAAAGGAAGTTCTCTAAGATTATTCAACTTCAAGCACACTCCTCCCTGCTCCAAAAGCACACCAAAGTGACTCACCCTGTGGCCACATGTTTCTGAGGGAGCAGGGCAGGACTGCATCTTTCAGCAGCAGTCCTCTGTTACACTGGATTAGATGCAATACGAAACTTTTAAAGAAGAGTAGATTTATGATGCAGAGAAAATTTAAAACTGCATGCATGAGTCATTTGTCAATAAAAATTCTGTTGAAATGAAACTATTCTGAACCAAGAACTGTATCCTCAAAGTTGTCTATGTTTTATTCTTTAACAAGTGAATAATTTGTAATGTTTGATTTTAAAATAATGTATTTTTGCAATATAGAAATTTTATCTCAAACAGCTATTAAAAATGCAAACCAAGATCCTCACAATGCAGTTTGAATAAATGCCAGAAATTATAATAAAGTAACATCTTTACAAAAGTTTCCAGTTTTAATTCTACTTTCAACCCTTTCTTATGGCAGCACAATGCTTCCCATGCAGACAGCCTGTCATTTTCCTTCTGCAGGGAAATACGGGGGAGGGAGGTGGGGTGGGAGAACAACCCTAACCTGCTTTAGCAGTCTATTGTGCAATTCAACAGCATCCTGTGGCAATGTCTGCAAAATTAATCCTAGCACACTAAGGGACCCCTCACTGAGCATAACCTGCCTTAAACCCTTGCCCATTTAACTGAGGGAGAGCTATTTGCTCAAGCACTTTGGGATGACATCATTTGTTATTTGAGGCCAAAAGCTAAGAGTAATTAAGGCTAAAAAAAATGTTCTGAAATTTTTTGCAATTAAAATGCATAGAGACACTTGTAACAGATACCACTGCAGAACAATAGGAACATGACTGGAAGAATTAAAAGAAGTCTGACTATTGTGCAACCAGTGTGGAAGAAGATTGGAAAGCCCTTTGTCAATAGCACCTCATTCTACTCCCACAAAGGGAAATACACAAACCAAAGAAAATACAAAGGCTGGAGGCATATGGAAATTGCTTTTTTTTTTGTTTATACAATAGATCCTCCCCAAAATATTCCAGTGTAATTTTTAAACACTTTATAACACATTTACAAAAGAATGTGCAGCAGTTCTACATGACTGGGCTAAAAAAAACAGAGGAAGGGCCCTGTTAGAAATGACAATTGCTGCTGGCAGCTCTACCTCTCCAACAAACAAACTCATGGTTCTTTTTCTCTACAGTCTGGAATATTTTAAAACACAAATTTGAAGCAGTTGGAGATCAGGATTGAGTTAGCTGCTTATTTTTGGAAAGAGCAAGATAAATATGGAGATAATAACAAACTGAAATGCAGTGAACATGATCTGTTAAGACTCCATGGAAAGTGAAAGCCTTTTAATATGGTAAATTAAAACAGATTATTTCTTTCTGATTAGATTATAAGAGTAACAATCACTGAAAATACCAGTCCTCCTAAACCATAAATTGTGATAAAACTAATGTCCAGGATCATATGTTTACAGAGGAAAGAAGGAAAAGACTGGATCAGTTTTTTTAATTTAAACAAAAACATCCCCAAGAAAAGATTTTCCATGTAACCAACTCAAATTTTACAAAAGTCTCAGCATTCCAAGGGCAGTGCTGCTGCCTCCTGAGAATGCTTCCCTCTGACTTCCTTTCTCTGCCAAAGTGAATTAGAGCAAATTGCAGGAATATTGTCAGATAGCCATGTCCCACAGCACACAATAAGATGCAACTCTGAAGTTAGAGAATTCTACAAATATTTGAATCATGACATCTGGATACTATAATATTTTTCAGTATTTTTTTATATTTTGCTCTGACTAAATGCTTTGAAAAGCAATAAGAATAGTTAGGAAGTGCACAGTATTTAAAGAGCACAAAGTAATTTCTTATCCTTCTCATGTGATGAAACAATGAAAAATGAAAATCTGGTGGCAATAAGTGTTTCTGCCTGGCAAATATTTGCATTGACAACACTCTATTATCACAGAAGAATTATATTAGATATTGTACCAGAAGTCATTCTAATTTTACACCATAATGAACGGGGTTATTTTAGAACTGCAGGATAATTTGTCAAAAGCTTTCACAGAATCATTTAGCTTAGAAAAGACCTCTGAGACCCAGTCCAACCTTTGTCCAACCATCACACTATGAAGCAGACCATTGCACTAAATGCCACATCCAGTGGTTTCTTGAGCTTGTCCAGGGATGGCAATTCCAGCATCTCCCTGGACAGCCTGTTCTGATCTTTAAAGCCCTTTCTGTGAAGAAACTCCTCCTGAGAATTCCTTTCTGGAATGTGAAAATATTCTCCCACTGTAAACTGACAATGCTGGGCAGTCTTACAGACACATAGTCATGACAGCAGCCTAAACTAATTAAGAGATAAGATTTTAAAAGGTTGGCCGTTCAGAGTATCAGAAATACCAAGCACCCACTCATCACTAAGTTCTGTTCAATAGTGAGCACTCAGAGCTTTGGAAAATCAGGCCCGAATGGAGCATTTGTAGGCGTGCAGAACATCAGTGCGGTCACAAACGCTGCGGAACTGTCAGGATGAGGCAATCCCTGCGGATGGAGCGGCCCCGCTGCAGCGCGGAACGAAACCCCCAGCACGAGGGGCTGTCATTGCTAACGGCGGCCACCGGAGGGCAGAAGCAGCACAGCCCTTTTCTGGGCCGTTCAAATACGGGCTAAAAACGTTCCAAAATTTAGCACTTTAAAGCCTGTCTTTGTATGGAAAAGCCAAATAACCAACAATTCTTAGTGCAGAATACTTTATCTGCTATGTTCTTAGTTTCCTTGATATGGCATCATTCATAGAAACTGAATCCCAAGATGTTTTAGAGTATTAGTATGATTCATACAATTCTAAAGTATGAAATCTATCATTAAAATATTTTTTTCACTTTCACATTTAATATATAAAACATAATTTGGTTATACAGTCAAGAGAATGCCCCAGAATCTCGATATTGTGGTCAGGCACTTAAAAACTTAGAAGTAGTAAAATGTCATGGACTGGTAAAATAAAAACTCAGATGTAAGAAAGAAAGGATCAGAGAAAAGGAAGGTACAATAATTGAGTTGATGCAAGATTATGGATTTTTTTTTTTAAAGGCCACAATGAGACAACTAGTTTGAAACACATGCAATTTAAAAATTGCAAAGTCTCAAAATTGTATAGTGATTAATAACAAGATTAATGACATAGATAATATTTAATGAAGGGGACTATCTTACACCACCTGCCTACTTCTGTCCTTTCAGCTCTAAATTGCACAAGATTAAGGAAAAGAGTGACACACTACAGTCATGGTGCTCTCAAACCATCCTAGTGGCAGAGGAAAACCTGGATTAGGAGCTAGGGGAAAAAAATCCTGGAACATAAATGCAAAAAGTAGGAATACTTACTTGTCTTTCAGTCTAGATGTTGTGCCAATTTTACTGGTCACACACATCCTTACAACATCCCAAGGAAGATAACCCTACTTGAAATTTAATATCAAAAGCACTCCTTGCACCTGTGTGATTCCACAAGATATTCTGTTTGCTCAAGATGCTGGACTTTACACCCACCAACAATTCACAACGTGGATCAAAATACACTCGCAAAATCTATCCTTTCACTGCTTTTTAATTCTCTTCTTTTCCTTTTTTTAAGGCATGTGCAATGCAGTGCTTACTCTGTCACTCTAACTGCAGCCCCACAGCACATCCATGTGATCAAATATAAAACATACCCAGGGGTATGAAAGTCACTGGCAATCACACCCAGCTACCCCAAAGCCCATAAATCCCGAAGAACTTTTGATCATGTTCTTACCTCCTTGCTCACTAAAGTGTCCTGCAAAAAAAAAAGTATTAGAAGAAAGTCAAATGTATTGCTGTTTCTAAACTCAACAAGTATATGATTAATTTTCCAATTTTCTAGTCAATCTAAGAAAGCAAAACTTCAGAGGTAACACTGTGCCATACCAAGCAGTACTTCACTCTTCCTGGGATGCTCCTGGAAATACTGCTGGCCTCACCAATGTCAGCTTTAGGTGCCCAAAACAGACAGATTGGTTTCCATATTTTCTGTGTAGCCCTTTCCCCTCATGTCACACAAGTTCAGGCACTATTCCACCACAAAGGAATCCAGAGCTGAAGGCCCTTCAGCAGCCCTGGATTCCTCTCCCTCACCAACAATCCTGTTTGCCCACTGTGAAGCAATCAAGTGGGATCCTTATGCCCCTCAAGANCGTTTGCCCACTGTGACCACAAAAACTCCCTTTTTGAAGCAATCAGGTGGGATCCTTATGCCCCTCAAGAGGCTGAACAGCCCGAGAGCTCCCTCTCATATAAAGATAATTATTACTTTGCCTTTTTACTCTTTCATTATCAAATATATACATATTTGTCTTGGTTTAGGCTCTTTTTTGACGTGCTAATTCCTTTTCTCTGGGAAGAACAAGCTAAGCCAAATGAAGCAAATAATGCAACTCTGCTTTTAAATTCTTTCCCCCTTAGCCCGGTGTGGGACACTCCCAGTACTTCACACCAAAGATCCTGCTGGTAGCATTTGCTAATGGAGAGCAGGATACCAGGCCTGGTGCTATTATTATTCTGCTACTATTCTACTGCTTCTCTTAAATTGCTTTGTCAGACTTCCCGTCACTTGAGCCCAGTTCCATTCTGGCAGACATTAGGTGTATTCAGGTATTTGCCAGATAATAGAGTAAGGTTCTTAAAGCAATCAATCTGTACAGATTAGTCTAATCTGCTGCTGCTGGAAACTTTGTTTCCAGAAGCAAAGCAGACAATAGTTTCAGATTACCTGCAATAAGGTTAAACTATGGGTAATATATGTTTTGAGGTGTGAAGAAAAACAAAATAGAAGAATGCATTCCCAATACTGTCTTTGCCTTTACCAGATCAGGCAGTACCTGAATTGAGGTTTCAATTTCTCCAAGAACTTTTCCTAATGGATCTGGCTCAATTTAAATTGCTTTACTTGTGGTTCTCTTAAGTATTTTGGAATGCAAGATACAATAGAACTCAGTTAGGAATGTTATTTCCTAAATCAAATAAAACACAAAAAAATAATGTTTCAATATCAGATAATAGTTTGTTAGTTGTATATTAAAATAAGATTTCCAGGAGCAAAGCCAAACAATTCAAGATTTTTTAGGAATCTGCATAAAAGTGAAAGCAATGAGCCGCTGAAATTAAAAACACAGAAGGGCCAATATCTGTCACCCAGTTCTAAAGTAATGCAGTTTTTCAGTGATATTTTTCAGAAAAGGTAGAAAGTTTTTTAGAAAGTTTTTTACAGATACTGTCATAGCTCAAACTATAATTCAAAATACTATGTAAGGACTGTGAGATCATCCCTCCTTTCAGCTTTTTCTAGTATGAGACAACATAAAATGATTTTTTTCTATCGCCCTATTTTCTCAACCTACCTTTCATCCTGTTGGACAACAGATACAGGCATGGAGAAAGGAAGAGCAGTGCTGTGTTCATGAGATAATGTGGAATTTATGTGCAGCAAGAAACACAGGCTGGAGTCTCACTGAAGGCCACCAGCACTTGAGGGAAGTGCTCAGAGCTCTGCTGAACAAAGAGCAGCATAAACCTCTACTTAAAGCTTCCCAACGTTGTGGCCATGAAAAGTTGGGTGGGTTTTTTGGTGTATGGCTCTCCTTGACTTCAGGCTCAATATCAAATGTGAGGATAATTAACTTCCATGCACTCTTTGATAAAAATGAATTCAACACCCTAAAATTAATGGCAATGATCTGGATATCTGCTCTGGTCCCCACTGATCTGATCCCATGAAATGCTACATTCTGTCATTAAAAGATAATAGGGCAACTTCCATAACTAGAACATCTATACTGGCAAGAGAGAAGATAACCAAGATAAAGAATTAAATAGGCAACACCTAAATTAATTAAAATTATATAATAGGATTATAATTGTCAGCTTCTTTTAACTGAGCAATTGTTAAAACTGAAGTCAATTGAATATTAGCCCTTCCATTGGAGATACCTTTTTCTAAAAACTATGTTCTTTATGAAAACTATTATATTCTTTATAAATAAGCTATTTCAACTCCAATGTGACAAACTGTTTCCAGTAGCAAAATCTATTTTGCATTAGGTTAATTTCAGACTTGAAACAGACTTCTAAAGCCATAAAGCTCTGTCAAATCATCTGCAGTAATTCATAATAGCTGAAATTCTTGTGCAACCTAGGGTTTGCATTGTTTTAAACTGCAAAAATATCTCAAAATCTCTGAAAATACTTACTCAGATATATAGGAAAAGTTCACTTATACCACAAAAAGTAGATTATAATAATACTTCAAGTATTTACAGTTTATTTGAGCGAAAATTATAATAAACTTTCAAATCTGTGCATAAAATCATAATTATTATATCATTACTTAATACAGGTTATGAATAATTCTTCATTTTCCATAGTAGTACTGTAACAACAAGCCAACCTTCCTTCTACTCTAGCAAGCTGGAGGTGAAAGTATTTTTCACCATGAGAAACTGAGATTCTCTGTGTGATCTTTTCAGCTTTGCACGACGGTTCTGGAACCAGATCTAAAATGGAAAGAGAAGGGATGCTTGTCAGAAATTCAGCAGTGGAAGCAGAATAATTGCAACTTAAAAGTATCCAAACAGCATGACAATATTTTGTGTGATGACAGCAGTTTGCAAGTTCAATATAAATTTAAAATCTGCAGATGACAGCATGTAGCTACCTGCTACCTGTAATTTAAATACCACAAAGAAAATAATATCCCCAGGTTAACTGGAAAGTGAGATCAGCTTCACTCTAATTAATATAAAAACTGGTATTAAATTCAATGACAGAAGCAGATCCTGGAAGATCCTGAACATCAGGAATTCACACACCTTATGGTGCTATTTCTTCAGCTGCTTAACTATTTGCAGCATCAAGTTTCCCACCAAGCCCAATGTAATACCTGCAACAAAAGCCTGATAAACCACAAAGTGAATCCCAAATTCTCGTGTTTATAGTGTGCTCCTTATCACAATGAACTACCTGGAAATCAATAATTAACTTCCCTGAATAGATTTTGCTTTTGGCCAGATAAAGACAGGTTCAAACACTGGTTTAACACATCTGTTGGCAGTTTCACAAAACATGAAGGCAGTCATAGAAATTATGTCCATACCTGTTTCATTTTTATTTTTCAAACATGGTGACAAGTAAAATATAAAAATTATTTTAAGGAAATGATCAAGTTCTGTACATAATAACTAGAGCAGATACTGTGGAAATATTATAGTGATGAATGCCTCATCAATGCTATGGAGGGCTTTAGATTTCAGAAAGAATTCAATGATTTCCATTTCACAAATTACTGAAGACATGTTTTAGGCATATACATTGATTTAAATTGAGATTATTAACATTCTCATTGCTGCTGTCAAACTATTTACATATATAACCAGAGAGTACTTACAGCTGGAATTATAGAAAAGTTCAAACAAATTTTTAATTACCTGGATCCTGTCTTCATCTAAATCTAATTTGCGAGCTAATTCTTCTCTAATATCAATCCCGGGGTAGGAGTTCATTTTAAAAACATTTTCCAAGACTTCAATCTGAGGAGATTAAAATACACTTGTTGAATAGTTAACACTATGTTAATAGCAGTAGTACATAAATGAAATAACAGCTTAGTTGGTTCCACAGGAGACCTCTGATCAGTAATGCAGTTTGCACAATTCTGATTCCATGTATAAACAGATATGCTGAAATTTAGCAACATTCCCTCTAATTTATACTAGTCCTGATAACATTCTCTCTGCAGAGGTACCTCACACTAAACTTACCAGCTGACAGAGGTTTCTTCCAACATTTTACTGAACTAGCATTGTTATTTATTTGTTAAATGCTAAGGAAAGCCCTACCTGGTTTCTTGTGAATGCAGTTCTTGGTCTTCTACCCCTGTACCAGCTCAATTCTCGTTTGAAAGACAGCCTTTCAGTGACTGAAAAATATTTTTCACATTTCAAAACTTTTTCCTCTTGCACTGGATCACTTCTAGCATGAAAGAATGGATTTTCATAGCAAACAACAGGGATTTGCAGATGAGGATTACTGGCATCACCTAAAACTAGACAGAGCAAGAAAAGAAGAGCTTCTGGTTAGCAGGAGGAACGTGCCAGTACCTTTAAAGGGTAAAAGCTCAAGAGGTTACAGAACAGACTGACTTACCCAAGCTGGTGCATGCATCCACCCAGGGTCTGTGAGGTTTCCCAGCTGGAATGCCATCCTTTTTCTGCTCCAGCCCCAATATACTCTCAATGGAAAAGGAGCACGGGGTGGTTTTACCCTCTCCACACTGGGGCACCCTGTGCAGGGCGGGAGAGGCCGCACACAGCGAGGGGCCCGCCGTGCCTTCGCCCTCAGCCAGCATTGCAGGGCTCCTGCACTCGCATTGCTCCACACGGCCCCCTTATAGCTATGTTGGCAAGGGGTTGGATTTGCCACGTCATTAATTAAAATCTTTTATTAGAAAGTTTTAGCATGTCAATGAAAACTCTCCCACCAAGAGGCACGAGGAGTTAATTGTTTATTTGTTTGCAAGTAATTAGCAACTAATGGTGACACTAGGGGGGCCACCAAGGGGGACAAAAAGTGTTATCTCTCCTAACCAGAGCATCGACTTAACTTTCTCAAAAGAAGCTGTGCACAAATATAGTACTTCTCTTTTATTTGAAATCATTAATGTATAAAATCAGTTTTAAAAAAAAAATTTATACTCTAATGGACTCCACTTACCTAAACATAGAAGCATGATAGGAAACCAGTCAAGTAATAAGTAATCTCATTTAAGTGAATTTCCTTCCAAGGAAATTTAAAAAATAATCTCTTAATGCTATTAGGGTAATCCCGATGAAAATGCCTCTGTTTTTTCATATGCATATGTAATGGTGAACGTGGTCAATAAAACAACAATAGCTTTTGGCATAAGGCACTGTGCAGTGGGTTGGCAGTGTTGTCAAAGCTCAGTGTAATTGCCTTCCAAGTGCCTGGATTAGTTAATAGGAACAGTTGCACCAACTATTTTAAATAATTCATGCATTCATTTTTTCTTATTAAAATAACTTTGTTGCAGTCTCTTTGAAACACACCAGATGTGAAATTTCCTGATAATTCTTCACTACATAAAAGCAAAACTTGAAGTAATAGAAGCAGTATACTCAAATTTACAGGTTTAAAAGCATCCTTTTCCTCAGAGATGTCCTTCCCTCCTCGTAGGTTTATAGCAAACAGAACCTACAGAGCCAACACTTACAATCACCAAAAAATTATGAGTAATGGGAAGAAAGGAGATAAAGGCTTTGTAATGGGGCTCAAAATCTAACAGAATTTTGATTTCACCCATTATAAAGAAAATAGCAACTATAACATTTTTATATTCAAGCTCATCTGTCAGTCACACAGCAGTTTAAATCACATGCTCACAAACAGCTTTTGGTTCGGGACAAAAACCAAGGAATTTCTGTAGAGACACTATAAAATCAAGACTTGTCCAAAAACAACATGCAGAAATGAAAACAATATTTTTATTTCAGGGGGAAAAGTTACCCCTCCTAGTGGCCTGACGTTGTGTTGTGCAGTAAGATTGTTGTCAAACCAAACTATTAAAAGAGTGACAATCCCAGAAGCGATCTTCCCAAGGACACTTCTCACACACACCAAGGGATTTTGAAGCAGCATGCATCCACCTGCAATGTTCGCTTGCAAGATGGGCTCCAGTCACCATTTATAGACCTTAAGCCTTCTCTTTAAACAGTATTTCATTGTTTTGGTCCATTAGCATGGACCTTGAAACCCATTTGAGATCACCTATAGACTTTTAACTAAATACCTTGGCCCGGGCAATTAGGGCAACACAGCAAACATTAAGTTGGGAATCCTAAATAATCAATAAGAGGAAAACTCACTGCTCCTTGGATATGCAAATCCAATCCTCTTACAGCATCACACCCTTGATGAGGCAGCAAACTAATCTCCCTTTCAGACTTTGCACCACTGTTTTTTGCCCAGGGACAGTGGAGTTCATCTCTTTAGTGGATGCAGCAGCTCTGTTCTCCAGGGATGAGAAGCCTCCAAGGGCTGTTTACACCACCTGAGGAGACCACACCGAGAGCTCTTGGGAGCTTCGGTCTGAAGCCCCAGTTCTTACTCTTGCTGCCTTTTGCTCTTCTCACCCACTGCTACTCCACTCCTGGGTCAACTTTACACCCTGGGTGATACTTACAGCTTTTTAAAAAGGTAAAAATGGTATATATTATCTTTCTTAATTACATATCACACTCCAAAATTTGCCTTTCTCCTCACCTTTCCCACCACCTCTTTACCCAGGAGTATTTCACCACCTCAGGAATCAGGCTTTATAAAGCTCTCTTTCAAATATGTTTTCAAGAAGAATAACAAGTGTTATATTCAAAGTCAACTTCAAAATTCTCAAGTTTTTTAAAGAATACTTTAAAATGGTAGCAAAAATTTTCACAAAATAAAAGCTGTTATCTATTTCTTGGTTGAAGTAAAAGCTACTTTGACACAGGGAGATTGAGTGAAAGAAGGTAAATTCAAGGTTAATCCAAGGTTGCCACTAGCAAAAATATAAGAAACTGTGTTTAAAAATGGGAAACACTGCAAATAAAGCCTACCTTATCCACACAGCTACTTTCACCCTCCAGCAGAGGCAAAATATTCTCTCCCTAAGGGCACACATCTGGAACCCTCTAAAGACCTGGTCGCTGCTCTTCTCCCTGTTGACAAAGTGCTAAGTGTTAGCTCCCCACATTTTTAAGGCCTTTTAGTAGATATTTTGCAGAAAAAAAACCAACAACAACAAAACCAAACCAAACAAAAACCAACAACCCCCCCAAAAACATTCCAAACCAACCAAAAAACCCCCAACCCCACAAATCAAAAAGGCCAAACAACAACAAAAAGCCTCTCACACACTAACAAAAGGTCTAGGATGGTGAAAGCAGTGTAACACTAAAACCACACTCAGAGGATGCAGAGGGATTCTTCATATCATTACCATCATATTTGTTGCAGTCAAATTTGTAGCTCAAGTAAAACTTTTTTGCAGCTGTAAACACACAAAGCTAACTAAACCCAGTCCACTTAAATTACTGCCTTCCTGAATTCCCCTGGGAAAATCATCCTACAGTACAAAACAGGGTAATTTCTTACAGGAGACTGCTGTAAAGTTTGGTCACAAGTCAACTGCCTCAAAACCAGAAAGCACATATATTTATAGCTCATGAACCAGTGTTAATGTCCTGTCACATGGTTGCAGGTACAAGTCTTTAGAACAGCTTGTAAGACAACCCTGAATTATTGCCCTTATTGCCAGGGGAAGGGAGAGGTGCTGTGACTTGCTTCAGTCAGGTGAGTCACCAGCTGAGCTGGTGAATTAATTGACTGAACAGTATTAACTTGGAAATTTCTTCAGCACTCCCTACAACAAAACAACACAACAGCAAAACAAAACCAAAGAAACCCCCATCACCCGCCAAAAAACCCAAACCAGCAAACTAAAGTCACCTCAAAAATCTTCAATTGTTTGCAATTTAACACACCAGCCCCGCCCTTTGTCTGCTTTTAAAGGTAAATCATAAGCTGATATAAGATAAAGAATGGTCTCCATAGCAAGACTACATAATCATTAATCATTTGCTCTGCTGAATGACTTTCTGTACTTTTTAATCTGTACTTAGACTAAGTTCACCTGGTCCCAAAAAGGCAAAACCGACAAGGGAACAGCCTTTATTTTTTTCTTTATCCCAGCTAAAAACTGCCTTCAAGTCTACCAAGTCTGGTTTTCTAAAACTACCTGAAAGGAGATTGTAGCCAGGTGGGGATCAGTCTCTTCTCCCAGGTAACAAGTGATAGGACCAGAGGAAACAGCCTCAAGTTGTGCCAGGAAAGATTTAGACTGGATATTGGGAAAAGTTTCTTCATTAGAGGGTGCTCAAGCACTGACAACCATCCCTGGACGTGCTCAGATGTGAGGATCTCGGGCACACGGTTCAGTGGTGGACACAGCACAGGCTGCTGGATAAACGGGTGGACTCAATGACCTTAAAGGCCTTTTCTAACCTTAGGGATTCTACAATTCTAAGGAATTTCAGAGCTGAACCAGTTCACAAGTCCAACCAATGCTCTGTTTTGACTCCAGTGAGCCCTCACATCAGCTTTAAGCATTTTAAATTTGCCACCAACTTATAGCACCACACTTATTTAGTCTAAGACAGCAGAGATACTACTTTCTAATATCTAATCAGATTCTCTCCTGTCTCAGTTTAAGGCCTCTTGTCCTCTCATGGAAGCACAGGGAAATGACTGACCCCACCTGGGGCCCATCTACGTGGCAGGAATAAGAGGATACAAAAGCGATGCTCCAGATAACATGGCAAGAGCGCCAAAGATGCTCCATAACGGCAGGGACCCAAGAGGGCTCCCGTTCTGAGGTAGTGGCCCCCGAGGTATCTGTCTGAGAGCAGACGACAGCAACCCCCGGAGCACAGACAGGCAGGGCTGGGAGGACACTCAGACTGACACCCATGACCCGCACTGCCAGGCAGTCACCTCAGAGAGGCCGCGACCGGGCCGCACCCGCTGCGCTGCACCCAGGGAGCCGCTCCTGAGGCACCGCCGGAGCCTCCGCCCTCAGGGGCCGCGCGCCACCGAGCCCGCCCTCAGCCCCGCGCGCGACAGGCGGGCCCGCCAGCCAATGGGCAGCCGGGCAGGGAGAAGAGCGGACCAATGGGCAGCGGGGCAGGGGGAAGAGCGGACCAATAGGGAGC
>VZTB01004478.1:26375-82394 GCA_013397245.1 Thryothorus ludovicianus
GGCGGGGACGCTGCCTGCTTGGCCCCGCGGGGCTCCGACACGCTCGGCTCGGGCTTTCCGCGCTGGCCGTGCCCTGCGAACGCCCGCCCGGAGCCCCGCGGCCGGGAGCGCTGCGGGCCCGGGGGCTCCGTCAGGGCAGCGCCGGCACCGGCTCCTTGAGCCCGATCCGCTCCCCCAACTTCGCACCCGGGCTTTTGGACACCTCGTGACCGCAAAAGCGGGGTTGCGTTCCCAGAACGATTTTTGGTGTTTGTTTTTCGCTGAGGTGCCCTGTGAGGAGCAGGTTGTGGGTGAGGCTATCGCGGCGGGCAGTGCGGAGTGCCGGTGGGAAGCGCACGGTGCCCGCAGGCCGCTCCTTGCTCCGTTCTTCTCTTGCATTGCTGCTGCCTGATCTGTGCCAGCGATGCTCTGGAGTGCACTGGAGTTTCTCTCTGAAGTAGGAAATGCTTCATTCAATTGCTGATTTCTCTTGCTGGCAGCAGCAACAGCAAGTCCTTGTCCTGTGTTTCTTAGATCGAGGCAAAAAGTTTGCAATGCGTTTTATGGCAGCTTTTTGAATTAAGGTCCTTGTTTCTGACGCATGGTTTATGTAGTGAGCAGAATGTCATACTACAATAGCATGTGCATTGGTAGTTTTAATTCCTCGGTCAGAGAAGAGAAACTCACTTGTTAAAAAAGGAAATTTATCCCCTAAAATGACAGTCCTTTTAACAATTCTGTATCAAGTGGAAGGACAAGAGAAGGCCGTGCAGAAAAGGAATAATTTCTTTCTTAACGACAGTGCCCCAAATAGCTCGGTGCTGGATGTGAGATGAAATGTGGCCTCTATTGTGGTCCAGGGGCCAAACCTGCTGCCATCTCATAAAGAGGAAAAAAATTTAAAAGTCTTATAGTAATACAGATTTTAAAAAAATTATCTTTTAAAGGTCTGTTCTTAGTATAAGGAAGTCAGAACTGTTTGTATTTATCGCAAATATCAAATGTAACATGAACCAGGATCATCTGAGAATATTTGGGAAGCACACGAAAGAAATGTTACTTATTTTGGAATGTAATTGTAATTCTAGAATCTTCCAGGTGAGGTTATTTCTGATAGACAAGCAAAGCCTAATTCACCCCGATGTGTTTGAGATGCTTAAGTAATTGGATTTACCAATATTGTCTTCTGGTTTCGGTAGAAAATTTACATCTTTCAGTCAATGTAATATTTCAGGTGAATTGTGGGAGCCAGGTCCTCTAGCAAGAACTCTGGTTTTCTGTTAGGCCGGTCCATTTTCTGTTACTGTGAAATCAGTGCAGTGGAAATGACAACCAATGTTGCTTGAAGAAAGCAGAACCCTCTCTCTGGAGGAGTTGCCATGGCTTGGATTCATTCCTGCTGGAATATTGCAAAGCTCATCAGCCTGGGTCATTTAGTGCTGTCCTCTGGTCTGGAGTTGGTGTTTCAGACACTGACTGTAGATGTATAAACGACATATCAAACTTATTCTGTGTCTGAGGGAAGGAAAGGCTTTTCAAAAATGTCTAAACCCATTCATTTCCTGTTGTCAAAGGATAAAAATCTAACCACTGTGCTTGTCAGGCCTAAAAATTGCACCAAGTTTACAGAGTCTTTGCTATGCAAAACAGAGCAATTTACATATTAACTTGGGACATGTATTACACACACGCTCAGCCGGTGTTTAGAGAGTTTCTGCTCGCTCTGATTTGCATTCCCAGTTGCACGAAAAGCCCAGACTGGTAGCACAGGCTCTGTCCCCTGTCCCTTGCAGTGCCCTCCATCTGATGGCACAGGAGCTCTAACACTGATTTCTAACGAGGGGCTTTCTCTGTGCACCTTCTCCCTGGTCCTTGCCTGTTGGCTTGCTCACAAACACGGGTAGAAGGAATCCTAAAGAACGTGCAAAATGATGCAGTTTTACTATTTACAATTCCTCAGATTTTCTGCTAAGCAGGAGTCTGCCATAACTTGGTTACAGTTTCAGGTTAATTTCTTTCCATCAGTATCATTTGATATTATTTTGACAGCTGAACATCAATAACTGACATTTTTAAAATAAAACATGGAAATATTTTCTTTTCCATGCTCAGTTTTTGAAAGTCTCATCCAGAAACCTTATAAAATACTCCTTTAAAATTACAAGCTCAGGTTTATTTATGTTCAGATTTAAAGGTCATGAGTATATAATTCAATGGTTATAGTACCATGTAATTTTTTCTTTTACATTCTTTTGTGTATGTGTACTTTAATGGCAGAGTCAAGGCTGTTAGGATGACACACGTTGCCACACCTGGCAAAGATTTCGGTTCTCCTCCACCTCTTTCCTCTTGTTTTATAAACTAGAACCAGCATTAAAGCTATTTATTGTGTTGATTATGCTGTTTGAATGTATTTTTTAATATTTAAATATCTTTTAGACATTAAAAATGACAGTAGTTGTGATACAGCCAGGCATCTAATGCAACTTAGATAAAAGAATTTTATGTCAAAAGAATTGTTAAATAAAATACTTTATATGGGTTTAATATGTAGTCTTTGATTATCATTAAAAGCAAAATATCAGAAATAGCTGAAAAATACCGGAATGTTTCAAGGGGAGATGGACTGAAGACTTCAATAATTTTAAGACAGCCTTGGGAAGACTAAAAAATGGAATTTCCAATTTCAAGTGTTTAACAATGATACTTTGGGGAAGAAAACAATTATGTGCTTATGGTTCTTTCCCTTTTCTGACTGGACTTTAATTTAGTGTAAACCTAGAAACAAAGCACGGTCCTTTTGCTAAAACATTGCTGAATATTTCCTTTGTGGCTCTTGCAAATGCTGTCCTGCTTCTACAGCCAAGCATCCCAACCAGTGTTTTAAGGGAAGCCTGTGCAGAGTTACTGGTGCATCCTCTGCTTTTCCCCCTTTGGGATTTTTGGGAGCCATTCAGAATCCTCAGGCTGAGGAATAACCTTGCTTCCAAGTGCAAAAAGGACACAAGAACATGCAGTCAGCATCTCATTTAAGCTTACAGGCAAATTACACCTGAGCAACCTGATTGCCTTGATACGGAGTCAGTCATTTGGGCAGAAGGGAGAGCAGGGGATGTCATCACCCTGACTTAGGCAGGGACTCTGACACGGTCTGGCAACATTCTTCTGGCCAAAAGGGAGAGGTATGGACTGTGACCTGGGTGGAAAAACTGGCTGGATAGTTGAGCTTACAGATGGAGATGAGTGTTTCAGTCTAATTGGTGGCCAGTGATAAAAGAGGTTGGTTTTTGAGGTGGGTGTTGTTAAGCACGATGAGTGATGCAGGCAGTGCAGCTGGACACAGGAGTCATCAGGCTAAAGAACAGAGACTGACAAGCTGGGTAAGGACAGGACAGATCTTTTCACTCCCTCTCAGTGCTGAGAAACACATATGTGGAGAACAGTCAGTTGTAGATTGTATTGTTCATTTGGGTTCGGTGTAGGTCCTCAATCTTTTGATCACAGAATTTTTGGTTATTCCACAGGTAAATTATAGGTCCTAGCACAGCCAGCAACTGTCAGGGTTGAGGTTGGACAGTATGGGACAGTCACAGCCTTTATCTGGATCTTACTGCAGAGGAAATGTGTACCTGGCAAGTTGTTTAATACCAGTAATCTTGATACCCTTCTCCTCAGGAGAAGTGAGCCCAGTAGTTGCCCACAGTTTCAACATTTAACAGTTGTTCATCTCCCTCGGCCCTTTCCTTTTGGAAATATATTAACCTGGAGAGAGGCTGACAGTAGGAGGAAGGCTGAGCTTGGATATCTGTAAAATTCTTTGGCATGCAACAGGTGTCATTCCTTTAAACAGTATTGAAGGGTTTATATAATTTTCAGTAATGAAACCTGAAATAATGCTGTCTAAATCTGAAATTCCATTATATTTAAATTCTTCTAACTTGTCATGTTTGTGTTTTGGCTGTTTGATTGTTGCAGACCCGCTCTTTGCTGGGAGTATTTGAAGAAGATGCTGCTGCAATATCCAATTACATCAATCAGTTGTTTCAAGCCATGCACAGAATATATGATGCTCAGGTAGTGTTAATGAAATTCTTGAATGCATTATAAAGCTTTGGAACCACATTTCATGTTTCTTGCTTTTTTTGATGTTATGATGAGCAATATGCTTTTCTTTAACTTCCAGATGCTCTAAATGTAGAAGTGAAATAAAGTAAGAATAAATGATTGTTTTTCTGTATGTTAGAGAGTGGTAAAGACTAAATTCTTGTGATTCTTTTTGCAACAGAATTTCTTATGACAAGTGAAATGATATTCTGTGTTCTCCAAGTAACTCTAGTGTATTTCCCAAGTCTTTCTGAAATGTTGCACACACTAAAATGATCTCAGTGTGTATAATAGTATGTATCAAGTGGGAAGTTATTTTTTTACCCACAATATATTCATGTTTCACTCATCTAGAAATAATTCCACTTTTACCAGAAACAGAATCTCTTTTGTATGTTTTTCTAAAAATTTGAGTTTATGGCTGTATTTTTAATTTATATATACCTTAACTGTTTGAGTTTTTATTGATTTTCATGTTTCCTTTTTTTTTTTAATCAGAATGAATTAAGTGCAGCAACTCATCTGACTTCAAAGCTTCTGAAGGAATATGAGAAACAGGTACTGCATAAATCATGTTCTCTGTGTGTGGTCAGGACTGTATTTTTGTAGTCTTTTATCTCCCAGAGCACAGTGTAGAATGCATTTAGATTTAGTCCAGATAAAATGAACTGCTGTGGTTGGTGGTTCAAATTGTTGCTAAAAGAAACTACTGTCTTTAGTTTAGTTCTTCCAGCTATGCCAGAATGAAGTTCCTGTTACCATGAAGAATACTAAAAACTTCGAAATATTTTACTTTTGGATTAGTTTTTTTGAGAATTGCTTAGGGTAATTCTGTTTTGTTTTTAACTTTATAAACCTGTTAACCCTTAAGTGCTTAAATAGCAATAGTCACAAAGATAACAGATTGCAGTGCAATCTCCAAGTTACAGCCATAATTTTACTCTGTGAGCATAATTCCATCTCTGAAGGCACAGACTGTGGAATCCATAGCTTTCTTCCCTTGTAACTTGTACTGTGAAGGGTTCTTTGTAGTTTTGCTGCTGTGTCCCCTTTTCTGAGGTTAAAAATGTTACAAACTAAAATTTGCTTCTTTTAAGAGGCTGCTGCTCCCTATCCTCCTTTCTACCTAATGAGGTAAAGTGCTTCAGTGTATCTTAACTTTGTAATATTTTAAAATAATGGAATACTTGATATACTCATAGACATGATTAATCCAGTTTTGTGAATGGCAGAAAACATTGCAAACAACATAACTCTGCCTTTTCAGCGTTTTCCACTCGGGGGAGATGATGAAGTCATGACTTCCACTCTGCAGCAATTTGCAAAAGTGATTGATGAGGTAAGTGTTTGTATGTGCTTTGCTAATGCTGTCAGGTAAAGCCTTTAACTGCCTAATTACTTCTTTTTTTAAGCCAGGAGGTACAGTAATGGCATTCATTTGTCAACAAGGTGACAGTTAATTGTATATTGCAGCATCTATTTAAAGTTATGTAACCTTAAGATAAAGAACAAATCCAGCAAAATGAGGATACATTGCTGAGAAAAAATGTAGTTTAACTGCTAGAGAGAGAGCCAAAGCCATCCCACAGTGGCAGTTATCACTGAGGGGGTCTGTATTGCCTGATTTCAGGTACCTGACTGACACAGGAGCCTCCTGCTGTCTCTCATAGGACACACAAGTGAGCACCGTTAAGAGCTGAATCAGGATTTTTGCTGTGATCCCTCTCCTCACTTAGACAGCATTCTAGGAGGAGGATCACATTTTGTTCTGCCTCTGTGAAAGATGGGCTGTGACGTAGCTGGAGGGAAACTGGAGAAATAAATGGACTAGTTAGGATGAATGAGGCTATTTTTGGGACATGATCCAGTAACTTGGAGAAGTTCAGACAAAAACTAAACTCTAAAGGTTTTCTGTAAAAAGCTGATGATGAGATCTGGAACCTAGAAAAACATAGCTGAAAAAAAAAGGAACATGTGTTTGAGTTGTACATGTCATCTTTGAGTGACATTGATGTCTACCTGTTGTGATTTGATTTGGTCTCAGCACTGCTTTCCTAAGATTTTCTGCTTTTGTCTTTTTCAGCTCAGCTCTTGCCATGCAGTACTTTCAACTCAGCTGGCAGATGCAATGATGTTTCCCATTACCCAGTTTAAAGAAAGGGATCTAAAAGGTAGAGGACTTAACCAAATACTGTTTTTTATCAACAGCAGCAACAATAAAAACAGCATTTAATCTTCATAGCTCTTGTTTCACTAAGAATACACCACTTATTTTTCAGCTCTCAAAAGTATGCATCTCCCCATTTAAAAAGGAAAGTAAGTTATTCATGAGAGTATTACAGTTGAACGTAACATTATTATTGTTTCAACAAAAATATTACTTATATTAGGGAAGCACTTATCTTCTATTCAAGATGAACAACTAGCAGCTACTCAAAAATGTTGGAAAGAGTACTTTTCAGATAATTTGCATTTTCAGGAAAGATTTGTATATCAGACCATGACATCAATATAATTGCTGGACTAAGCTCAAAAGGCGAAGTTGTAGTACCTACTATATTAAGATCTAGTAATGTGGTTATTCAACCCTGCTGGTAGTACAGATGGCTTCTTATTTGCAGACATAAGATATTTCCAGTGTCTTATTTTTGTAATAATTGTATCTTGTGCCTGGTTTACAATAACACCTAGTGTGTGTGATGGTGATAGATTTTACTCAAGATACTGGAGTGAACAGACTGCTGTGGCAAATGGGCTCCCAAGTAGAAATTATAAGAGTTAAACCCCAAGTAACTTAAATATCCTTATTGTGAACATTCTAGAGTGGGTATACCTAAAATAGGAATATCTGAAGTCTAAATTGAAATAAAAATTGCAAGTCTTTCATAAGTCTTCTAACTCTTCACGAATCTTGGAAAATATTTCTTTGGCAATAGTTTGCAGCAAAATTATGTATTGAAAAGATTATGGTTTGTTTTTTTTTTCTTTGAGCAAGGGATCATGACTATCCCAAGGCTGATATTACTTCTCAGGACTTGAAAAACTGAAGAGGCATCCCTGGGGCGATAATTGCAAATAAAATTTTCCCACTGGAAGATTTGGCCACCAGCTGGTGCAGTTTGTCATGACCCTACACTTCCTTATGGGTTTCATAGGCACTTCCTGGACAGTTTTTTTTTGCTTTACCATAAGGTTGACCGTGGCTCTCTGCTGGTTCATGCTGTAATGTGCCACAAACCACAGGCAAGGTCAGAACAGGTGTAAGGCTCCAGTTCCTGACACAGTAACAGCTGGGACTCTTAGCTAGGAGGAGTCCCAGTGTGCTTTGGGCTTTGATACTTCCATCTCCCCTGCTTCCATTTCCCCAGCTCAAACCAGAACCAGACTGGAACTACAGGTAACACATTTGTTTTTGAGGATGACTTTCAAAGACTTCTGGAAACAAATTCCTCCTTACAGTATTACAGTACAGTATTTTTTTTGGTAAGCACAGGAATGATCCTGAGGCCCCAGGTAGGAGCAGACTTGCCTGTGCTGGAGCTCAGTGTGGTACAAGGTGTTACCTTCAATTGCTCAGTAGTGAAACATCACATGAGAAACTGTAATGCATGACTGTTACATTAATAACTTACAATTTATTTAAATCCTGATATGTTGTTTTTTTCTAGAGATATTAACTCTAAAAGAAGTTTTCCAAATTGCAAGCAATGGTAAGTGTAAAGTCCTTAATCTTATCAATATTACAAGACAACAGTATTATTGTAGATTGTTATTTGTACTTAGCTAGTGGAGTTAAGCCTGTAGGCTTAAAGTAACTGATTAAGGTGTAATTTTTCTGAGTGATACTTAGGCACTCAGCTTTCCCTGGTTCAGTTGTAAATCCCTGCTTTGTGTACTAAAGCATTAAGGCAAATTGAAAGGGTTTTATTACACCACCTTAAGTGTATGTACAATTATTAAATAATGTAGGATTATGCCACCAAAATTACAAAAAGAGCAAGGGGCTAGCTCGCTTCTTAAAGTCAGGATTGCATCAATAAAAATAATTCACCTTAAATGAATTTCATTGTATTCTTCCCTATTTTCGGAAGTAATTTCTTTAGCTGCCTCTAATATACTTATGCAGAGAACTTATTATTTAAATAAAATTCTACTTCTCTCAGTGAAAATTATTTCATTGCCTTAGAAGCAAAAAAGATTAGATACAGGTTTTCATAGTGTAAAGTTTCTCTACTTAATGGACAGTTCTTCTTTGAAAAATAGTGGATGTTTAGGAACTTTGTAACAATTTGGCAATATTTGCATCTGGTTAGAATTTTTCTTCAGTCTTTGTTGCAGTGAAGTGATTATTAACAGACAAGAACAATTCCTCAAGGTGTTAACATGACATAACTTTGCACTCAGCTGTCTGTGTAACACTGGGCTATAAAAGGTTTTCTGCTCTGTTTCATAAGTTGGTAAGTTATGAAAATGACCATAAATTCTTTCTTGATTGCATAGACCATGATGCTGCCATTACCAGATACAGTCGGTTGTCAAAAAGAAAGGAAAATGAAAAGGTTTGTAAAACAAAATCTTAATATAAAGATTTTTAGAGATGATAAGAAATAATTTTATATATATTTTATATATATTTATGATGGAACACAGTGTATGGCACATTCTGTGTGACATTTAATATTTTATTTTACCAATCTAGACAGAAAAGCAGGTTTCTCCAATACATGCCTGTCTTGTAACACTGACAATGCTTTAGGAATAATAATATGATATAATATTTAGATTGGTTTTTTAAACAAACTTTCCAGGTAGAAAAGAATCTATTTGTTTTTGTATATGTATTTGTTTTTCACATATGTCATGTTTAAATTAGAGAAGCAGAATTGGGAAGTAAAATACACAGCAGCTTGTGATAGAGGGTAGGACATGGCTGTGGGATTTTCCATGCTGGCTGTAAAGCTGTCCAGAAGGCATGTGATCAATGCTGAATCTCAAACATTCCTTTTTTCCCCTCCCCTTGTCTGTGTCCCTTCAGATCAAGGCTGAAGTTACAGAAGATGTGTATACTTCAAGGAAAAAACAGCATCAGACCATGATGCATTATTTCTGTGCATTAAATACTCTGCAGTACAAAAAGAAAATTTCTCTGCTAGAACCCTTGCTAGGATACATGCAAGCTCAGGTAATTTCATGTTCTTAAAGCTGTAGGTCTGAAGGAAGATACAAAAATACTTCATGAAGGTTGATGTACTGAAACCCACTGCAAGCCCTGCTCTGCAGTCCAAGGGAGGAAATGGAGAGACCCACCCATGCACTCCCTGAGCTGCCACAGCTGCTCCCTGCCAGCACTGCCCATTGCCCTCTCACTTAATAAAAAACTTACTGAATGAGGCTCACTGCCATCAGAGAGTCTTTTAGCAAGCTCTGGGTGACAAATGTAATGGTTCATTTTCCCCCAAAACACAGATGGCTGGATTTGATGTAATGCCTAGATTTTCACTGCTGGCCAATTGATTGTATCAAATGGAAGAGCTGATTAAAGCTTTCATCAAAGTCCACATAGAAGTGAACCTTCTCAGCAAGTAACATGGAGACAGTTAAATTTATTGCTATGCAGCTGTTCTGAAATGAGATAATCATCAAAAGCCACATAACTACTGTTTTCAGTCAAGGCTGTGGAAGAGCCAGAATGCTAAAAAACATTCTGGTTTAGTTTTGCTTAATAAGTTCATGAATGATTTACTTGAGAATGGGTGCAACAGAAAATATAACCATGATAAATTTATTTGGACTGACTTAATTTGTATTTTTGGAAGTATGTCATTAAGCATGAGCTTTGAGGTTTTTTACAAGTCAGGCTTTCCAGCATTTGGCACTGCTACAGCGACCTGAGTAGAAACTAACTTCTGCACAATGTCTGAAAGCTTTCCAAAGGCAAGAACTCCTGCTTCTTTTGAAACCTTTCAGCTTGTATTTAAGAGCCAAGTTCTGTATGTTTTGTGCAGTAAATAAGTGCAGCTTGCTGCTTAGGTGGAGCTTTTTGCTGAATCTAAGAAATGGAAGGGCAGGGCCACATCCTGGGGCTTCCTGTTCTGAGCTTCCTCATGGCTAACCTCAGTTTAGCTGTGGCAGATTTTCTGGCCCGTTATGGAGTACTCTGTGCTTAAAATACATATTGTTAGTTCCCTGTGGATGGCCCTGGATAAATCCTCACAGATTTGTTTTCTCCTGTGTGCCCCAAATTCCCTCCCTATAACAGCAGTTAGCAGAATGGTGGGCTGGGAAAAAGGACAGAGAGACCTTGGGAGTTTTTCCAGGGCAGTTCCTGTGTGTTTCTGCATTTCCTCCAGGGAGCTCAGGTCATGTCCTTGTGACACAAATCCCACTGCAGTGCCAGCAGCAGCCTTCACCTGCAGCCACAAACACACATTCTGCTGCTTTTAGTGAGAGGCTTTGGTGGGAATGAGGGATGAAAACAGATTTCTCTGAGAAACTTTAACCTCCTATGACTTCATCTGTTAATTGTTAGTGTAGTTTTATTAATGACTAAATTCTCCCTTTTCTTCCCTTTTTTTTTTTTAAGATAAGCTTTTTTAAAATGGGTTCAGAAAATCTTACTGAGCAACTGGAAGAATTTTTGACCAATATTGGCACAAGTGTACAGAAGTAAGTTTGCTTTATTGAATTTTGAACTTTTATCAAGATTGTTTTTTTTCTGTTTCTACTTATTAATAAATTATCTTTGCTAATAACACATTTTTTATCTTAGTGTTCGCAGGGAAATGGATTGTGAAGTAGAAAACATGCAACAAACTATAGAGGACTTGGAAGTAGCCAGTGATCCACTGTATTTGCCTGATCCTGATCCTACAAAATTTCCTGCTCATAGGAATCTCACACGGAAAGCTGGCTATCTCAATGCAAGGAAGTAAGAGCAACTTGTTATTTGAAACTTCCAGAGTATTTCATTAAAGAAGCTGAAATTTTTTTTAGATGTTAGCTATGCTGATTTTATAAATTTAATTGAATAAGTCACGTAAAAGCTATTTTGTTTCTTTCTTTGGACTTCTTCAGCTAATTAGTATTAAATGCATTGTTACACTGATGTAATGTCATTCAGGTGCAAAGTATAATTATCCTGTATATATAAAGTATATTATATTTTAGTTTAATTTTGCCTGCCTTTTCACAGTTTAAAAAAAAAAAGGTTTGACAGTGTAATTTCTCTGCATCCTAACTAGGAAGCAACAAGATTCCATCTATCAGGATGCTTCTGGAAGTGTCTGTTGAAACCTTCGAGTTACCAATAAAACATTGTAATTTTGATCTAAACAAGATCACAGAACACTGTTAACCAAAATACCCTTGGAAGGAGCTTCTGGATTCTGTGTAGCAGTGGCTCGTTGTCCACAGGAGGGAGCTGTGCCTCCAAGGAAGTCCAACAGCTGTTTTTCAGAGCTATTAAAAATAAATTTTAACATACAGATGTTATTACTGTAATTTATATAATAAGTTCCAAGAAATTTAAAAAAAAAAAAGTTGATTACTTTTAAAACAATAATAAAAAACTTACTGAATGAGGCATGAATTTCTGTATTGGAACACAGTTGCAGCAATTTATAGAGTGTTTGAGTAAAAAGGGAGACTAACTGAGGAATTCCTTTTATCTTTTAGTAAAACAGGGCTGGTGTCTTCCAGTTGGGAGAGACAGTTTTACTTCACTCAAGGTGGAAATCTGATGAGCCAGGCAAGAGGTGATGTGGCTGGGGGACTTGTCATGGACATAGACAACTGCTCTGTGATGGCTGTGGACTGTGAGGACAGACGGTACTGCTTTCAGATAACATCTTTTGATGGCAAAAAGTGAGTGCCCTCACACTGCTGTTTCTTGGAAAGACTACTGGACTCACTAATTAGGGAAAGAAAGATGTGTGCCTTTGGCCAAATGTTAGCTTGATGTATTTTGTGGATATTTAGAAGCAAAATCTGGGATATTCTTTCAACTGTGTTAACTGGGTTTTTGTTTATTAACTCTCTAATGTAGCTGAGTATTTCAGAGTAAGATTATGCTAATCAGTTGACAATCACATATTATTGCATTTTGTGAACACTGAAGTATTTCATGGACACAATCAGAATTGTGTTGCTTTTCTGTTTCCTTTTGAAAGGAAAGCATAGGTTCTTCTCCATCCTAATTAAATGTTGACTGCACTGAGCACAAACACAATCTTCAGCCTTTCATCACTTGTTATTCAGTGTGTAAAGATGAAAATGTAATTTCTTGGCTAACTGTATTTGTGAGGCATTTTAAATACACAAAACTGTCTCTTCCATTCCCTTTCAGGTCTTCAATCTTACAGGCAGAAAGTAAAAAAGATTATGAAGAGGTAAGCTCATAGGAGGTGTGCAGGGAGCCCAGTGCTTTTCTGCTGCACAGAAAGAATACATTCCTAACCACAGCTATTTTTTTCTGTTTCTACTTATTAATCAATTCTTTGTTAGTAACACCTTGTTTATCTTAGTGTTCCTGTTAATTTCCTCCTTCAGATAGAAGCTGAAAAGCCAGAAACAGGAGCAAATGGTTTTCCAGAGCAGAGAGAGAAAGCAGATGCAAGAAATGAGCAAATTCGATAAAAGGCAAATTGAATTTTTATAATGTCTTGAGGAAACAATGTAATCTGCAGCACAGAATAAAAAAAGAACAGAGAATTCTGATGAGGTTTTTATTTAATTCTTTAGAGTTGTGAGTTAAGGTTTCTTTAGTTTTAGTTTGACAAAAATAATCTTTGTGGGTAAAATCTAGAAGTGCAAGCTGCAGTGTCAGGTGGCAGTGAATTTAATGACAAGCTGGGTGTGCAGAATATTTAACTCCCTGAATTTACAAAGGAAGTATAAAAAGTGCTGAAACTAGCAATTCAGGTGTTCAATCAAATTTGTTTAGAAAACAAAACAAATTAATTTGTTTTCTTTCTCTTTTTCAGTGGATATGCACCATAAACAACATATCTAAGCAGATCTATCTAAGTGAAAATCCTGAGGTAACTTTACTAGCATTTATAGTTATCAGTAACATATTAACATTTATATTTATAGAGTAAATTCATATTGATACAAACTTACATAATGACTTTTGCTTACTAAATTAGGGGAATTAGCCCAATAAAAACCGTTTTATAATAGAGCAGGTGTCTATATATGTAGTGTCCTCATGGGTTTTAGTTCACAGTTGAGGGCTGCATTTCTCAAATGAGATTTTTCTTTTTGTTTTCCTGGCTACATTTACTTACTTTGCCAGAGTTATCATTGGAGCTTTTGTCTATTGCTGCCTTTTATTGACATTGACAGTATTGTAAGGCCAGTGTGTTCATTTAAATTGAGAAAGTTAACATCAGGATATGTGTTTGAAGAAAAGCTACAAGAAAATGCTGCAGGTGTGTTGGCAAAAATTTTAGAATGCAAGATTGTCATGAAGGGTTGAGTTTATAACTTCTCCCAGTTGCACATAAATAAAATCTGAAAGTTGATTTTGAGAAACATTATTTGCAGTTATCTTTTCCCATCTGTGCTGCAGGAAATTGCTGCCCGTGTGAACCAGTCAGCTCTGGAGGCTGTCACTCCTTCTCCTTCCTTTCAGCAGAGGCACGAGAGCTTGAGGCCAGCTGTGTAAGTGGAGCAGCCACAGGGCATTTGAGCTGCACATACACAAAGAAAACCCTGGATGAAGTTCCAGAGAGAAAAAAAAAAAGCTTAACAAACCTACAAAGCTTTCTGTGATCAGAACTAAATCTTTGATAGGCTGGAAGCTAATTGCCTGAGCACACCTTTCACTGCTGAAGCACTCCAGAGCATCCATTGTTACAAGTAATCCCAGTGCCAGCTGGTGGACACTTCAGCTGGTTTCATCTTATCTGTTTTGTTTGATTTCATTATGAGATTTTTCTTTATGTGTCCAGCTCCTGGAAGCAGAGCTCAGATTGTACTGTATTTAATATGTGATTATATATTGATTTTAAAACAATCTGATGTAATTATTAATAGAAGTAATAACTTTAACTTAAATTTGACTAGGTCATAGATTTGTTTGCTATGCCCCAATCTTGAGGTTTTTAGTTTTGTTTAACACATAAGTTCTGGCATATTGTATTGGTGTCCCCTATGGTTTATTTCATTATCCAGCAACCTGAACTCTCACAGCCTAACTCTGCCTTTTCTTTCCTTGCAGACAATCTCGTCCTCCTGCAGCTCGTACCAGCAGCACAGGGTCACTGGGCTCTGACTCCACAGCTCTCTCAGCACTTTCCTTGGATTCCCTTGTTGCCCCTGACACTCCCATCCAATTTGACATAATATCTCCAGTCAGTGAAGATCTGCCTGGCCAAGCAAAGTCGTCAGGGCAATCGGGCAGGTAGGAAATGCAGAGAAAAGGAAAAACATCCCTAAAGTTAATGTTACTAATTCAAAAACAAACAAGAAAACCACATTCAAAATGCAGCTCCAACACACACATTGCCTTTTCCCTGACTGATGTCACAAATTTTGCAGTGGCCAGTGAAGCAAAACAATTTGTTAAAACTGTTAAATGGAATTGTAAAAAAAAGCTTAATTACATCACTAGAGTCAAGGTGTAGTTTTCTATTTTGCAGCAGCTTTTCTTGTTTTAAAAGCCAATGCTTTTATTTATTGATTCATTTTAAACTTTTGGTTTCACAAAGTATTTTCCTTTCCTATTGCTTGCTCACCCAGCAGCTTGGGTTATTTCCTCTTGGAAACTCAAGAGAAATTTGGTAGCCCTAACTCCAGGTGATGATGGCATACGATGACTCTCCTCTTAAGCTGAAAGGTGAGTGAAAATGGTCTAGGCTTCTGGAGTAATTTCACACACAGACAAGTTAAAGTCATCTAAGAGTTCATCCAAAACATAAAAACATTTTCTCCCGCTTGTTATTATATTTGAGTGGGAGATATACTAAAAACCAAAGACATGTAATCATGACTGCATTTCTAGAGCTATTTCTATAGAATTCAGATATTAAGAAAATGTATTGGCAGATCCAGCTGCTCCCAACAACAACAAAAACTGCCAAAGAGATGAAAACTAATTCATGTGACTTTTGTCACAAAAATATGTTATATCCCCTGGCCTCTAGGAAAATACTGGAATTTTGAATTGCATCTCACAGATGCAAGAGTTGAAATTATATATGCACAACTATTTTTTCCTTTTTTCAACAGTTTTCTTTTTGTTGTTGTTTGGTATAGCAGGATAAGCAGGTGGCCAAGTAGATTCTTCAGAATACTCTGATTTAAAATAGACTTGGACTGTATTTCAGGAAGTGGAAAGTTTAAGACTCAGCTGAATTCCTGTGGTACCTGGTCTAGCTCAGTTGGTCAGAGCAGGGTGCCAGTAACACCAAGGCTGTGGATTCAATCCCTGTATGGGCCATTCCCTGGAGAGTTGGACTCGATGGTCCTTGGGGGTCCCTTCCAACTCAGAACATTCTGTGATGTCATCAGATAGAATTCTAGTCCAGAAAAGAGTATTTTTCATAGCAGAAATGACAGAGCTGAGCTCAGTATTTTCAATGAACCATTGCCTTCAATAAAGAACTGCAGTGTTTGTACAGACAGGTAACATGTTTATCAAAAACAAAGTGCTTTCCTTGGTTTCTGATACTGATGACATATACTTAATTTTTGCATTTTGAGAGGTCCTGTGAGATTTTGCATTTACTGTTCCATTTTAATACTTAATGACAAGAAAAGTATGAGCAATAGAAGATGCTAGTAGGAAGAATTTGCTTTTACTGTAATTACACAGGTCAGCATTTAATTGGAATGGTTCTTGATTGAGTCCATGTTATCTAAACATTGTAGCAATGCCATCTTGGCTTCAATCTAGAAAAAAATTTACATTAAACCAGACATCTCTTAGCTAAAACATTTCTGCTAATTGATAAAATAAACTGGCAGTCAGTATGTGCAATTGAACGATTTTTTTTCTCAGAGTTCTGAAATTTGCTCTTAGAACACAAACTGTTGAGGTGACACTTTCATTAATCCCATAAAAAACCTAATTTGAATTATACTGAACCCTTGCCAATACCTTTCCAGCTCCCAATCAGCCAAAGAGAACAGGCAATCTCCTCTACAATTTTAAATCAAGTGTCCCCATTTCCTGTGCTCATTCCTGTACTGTTCTTGAAAACTGCAGACTTGGAAGCCTAGAGTATTTTCACTTTTCTCTGTAACTGATAGTAATTCTGTCTCTGAGAGCCAGAAATAGCCACATTTCTCTTGACCCTCTAGGAGTAAAACCCCAGTGATGTTTTGAGAAAGCTGCATTTGAAACAAATCCAGGGGCTTCTGTTGAGTAAGTAATTCAACACCTTGGCAGTGATGAGAAGTGGGTGCTCCTGTGGAGTACTGAAGGGGCCTGGTTTTTGGCTGTGCTTCCTGAAGCTGTTCTGTGAAATCTCATCCCCTAAAACTACACCTTTTCAAACATTACCAAGGTTTTGGTCTGGGCTTAATTCAAATATTTTAAAAAAAATAAATAAATAAAATGTGAGCAAAACTTTCTATGGCAGCAATAGGACAATAATATCTGGTATTTTCCTCATAATGTCAGTCCTCAAATACAGCAAATTATGTCTTACTCCTGGTAAAATTGCTTCTCCTTATGATTCATGAGACATTATTCCTCCAGATTACAAGTTTGTGAACTCATTACATGTTGGTATTGACACAGCCTGAGACGACTGCACTGTCCATGAATGGTTCCTGGAATCTGACTGTAATGCTTCAATGTTTTCATTTTTCAATAGACGCACAAATCCTTTCGGTGAATCGGGAGGCTCAAAACCTGAAACAGAAGGTAAGCCAAAAATTTCATTTCAATGCAAAATAAAAATAATTTTTGACAATTTTAGTTCTGTTTTCATCTCCTAGCTTCTTTCTTCTAGTTAAAGACCATTTTTAAAATGCTTAGTTACGTTGCAAGGTATTTGATAAGTCAGATCAAACTACTGTCTGAAAATCTGCTGTAAAAATGACTCGTTGCATCTTTTGCATTCATTAACCAGATGAAAAGATGTGTGATGTGTGTGTGGTAACTGCACCTCTCATTGCTAAGTAGGAGCAATCTGTTTCCAGCTTAGGAGGAGTTTGGAGTTTTCCTGACTGCAGTCCACCTCTGGCTTTGAACAGAAAACCCCAAATGGAGTTTTTTTTCAATACTTTTCTTTTTTCTTAGATTCAATTCTTCATCAGTTATTCATTGTAAGATTTCTTGGTTCTATGGAAGTGAAGTCTGATGAGAGCCCAGATGTTGTTTATGAAACAATGCGTCAAATCCTCGCAGCCCGCGCCATCCACAACGTTTTCAGGATGACAGAATCTCACTTGTTAGTCACCTGTGACTGCTTAAAGTAAGTTTGCTTCCTGACTTCTACTGATGTTTATTTACAGAATGATCTTTCACTTTGGTAAAATTTACTTTCTGGTTTGTCTTTAAAAACAAATTTTTAGGTTAATTGATCCACAGACACAAGTTACAAGACTACGAGTAAGTAACTTTCCATTTTAAGAATAAATAAATGTAATTCTTTTATTTTAAAAGTATTATTATTAGATGATAGCAAAAGTCACTGATAGCATGAGATTTGCAGCCAAATTTCCAGTGCTATTAGGGCACCAATGCAGACACTTAAAAATACCTGCAAACCAGGTTTAGGGCAGGGATTTCAATAGGTCAAATTGGCTTTTGAGACTTCCTTCCCTCTGTGATCTGAGAGGGTAAAAGAGTAAAGAGAGAACGTTAATGATGGAGTCACATTAGTTCTGAAGTCCAGGAGGGTTTGTTTGCTTTTTGGTTTCTCTTGTTTTGGGGTTTTGTTGTTAATGCATAATTGCCTTGAGGGTGTTGAATGGTTTCTGGTTTGATTTCTTGTTTTTCTATTTCTTTATAAGAAATGCACTTGAAACGAGTAAGCATCTTGTTAGGATATCAAATAAGGCCAGCTTAATTCTTTAGTAATTGCAGTCTTTATTCTTAAAATTTCAAAATTTTTCCCTTTTTATGCACAATTTATGGTCTGTCATTTAATTTTTTTTTGTTTTTAAAAACTTTCTGGTTTTTAGAGGCTCTGAATTGCTTTCCTTTTCATAAAAGAAAATCTTGAGCATGGAAAAATATCTTGATATTTAAAGTTTGACATTATGTTCAAAAATGCTCCAAAGCTGTCACCTTTTACAGGTGAGGTACATCAACTGAGGGTATGTCCCATATGCTAAATGCAAACATCTAATCCTAGGAAAAACTCATCAGTTTATAGCAGCTGTAGTAGGGACTCTCTGAATATTTAAGTTTATGGTTTGATGAGTCTTAAAAAGATAATTTGAAGTCTGACCTCTTAAGAATAAGAATGCAAAACAGTTTTTTTGTAACAAACTAATAAGGGTATGTGATTTGTTGGGTGGGTTTTTCTTCTTGCTTCTATAATTAGGAGAGCTCAGCTAATTGCAGTAAAGGTTTCTGAGAAGTAGTGCCTTTACATAAAATTAAATATTGAAAGATTAGTCACAAATATAAGGAATGATTAAAATAAAATAAAACAGGAGCATATCTACTTTTAGGAAGATGACTGACTCAGACTGCAAATGTGGTCCCTTTTTCTTACCTGGAGTGTGTTTTTTGACATTTGCTTGTCTTCAGAATAATTTAGTCCTTGCTGTCTAATCTCACTGTGTTTTGTAATTCCATTTGGTTGGGTAACTGCCTGTGCTGTGGTTGTGCATTAATTAACGTGCAGTGTATTGAAACCTCGTGTGGCAAATACTTGGAATCAGTTTTAATCTCTGTGTGTCTGATCCTTTTGGCAGTTTCCTTTGCCCAATGTAGTGCTGTATGCCACACACCAGGAGAACAAGCGCCTGTTTGGATTTGTGCTTAGAACCTCAGGAGGGAGAGTGGAGAGCCACCAGACTTCCATCTGCTATATATTTGAATCAAATAATGAAGGGGAAAAGGTACTGGTGATGGTTGTGACTTGCATCAGTTGTGAATATGGGCTCCAAGGTGCTACATCCATTCAAGCTAAGGCATTTCCTATGTACTGAAAAAGTTAAATCTGTCATTTTAAGTGCCTGCAAATGCTTTAATGTGCTGTTGTATCTAATTTGAGATGCTGGCTTAAATTCAAAGGCATTTTTAATTATTTCCTATCTGTTTTGTGTTTAGATTTGTGACTCTGTTGGACTGGCCAAACAGATAGCTTTTCATGCAGAACTGGTAAGAATCTTTTTGGGGCAAAGGATGCTTGGGAATGGAAGGAGGGGTGTATATTTAATATGTGTAATAGATTGTATTCTGCAAGATGCTTCTAGATGCAGCAATACTGTTTTGTATTTTAAGGGATTTTTTCCCTAGAATTTAAATTCAAATGTAAAGACTGACCAATATCTACTGTAGAACAATGTTCAATATAGGATTCATATTGCTACTTTTAACAACCATACCAGTCCTTTAAAAGCAGAATAATCAAAACAGTGATGTCACAGTCTTGAGCAAGCTCATATCAAGCAGCAGTGCCTCAAACATCTCAGGCTGTTGGTACTGACTTTATTTACATTTTTGCCCTTTAGGATCGAAAAGCCACAGAAAAGCAGAAAGAAATAGACAGAGTCAAAGAGAAGCAGCAAAAAGAACTGAATAAACAAAAGCAAATTGAGAAGGTACCTTTCATTTTTATTTCTTAATATTAGTTTTTTTTTCTACTTACTTTCTTTTGCAGTTTTGTCCAAAGCTGTCCTCTGATAGTATTGACAGATCATTTAGAAATCTCATTAATGGTATCCTGTGTCCATTGCAGATGGCTTTAAGGGTAATACTTCTTTTCTAATTTCCCAACCCCCTTCCCAACTTAGGACTTGGAGGAGCAGAGCCGGTTGATAGCAGCTTCCAGCAGATCCAACCAGAGCAGCACAGAAGGACAGTTTGTAGTCCTCAGCAGCAGCCAGTCAGAAGACAGTGATTTAGGAGAAGATGGAAAGAAGAAGAGAGAATCTGAAGCCTAAGGTTGCCTGCTTCATTAAAATTGGAATCATGAATATATCTGGTGAAATGGCACAAGTTCTACAAGAGGTGAAATGTAGGTGGAGGGTCTGTCATGTTATGGAAAGACTTTACAATATATAGACCCTATTATGCCTTGATTTTTCTTTCTCAGTTAAGTGATTTTCATTTCCTGTCAGTATAATTTCTCTTGTGTGCTGGATGAAGGATGGTGATGCTTCCATGTTTATTACAGACAGGTTTTCTCAAGGCTTCTCTGCAGTATGGGAAAAAATGTGGGGCTTTTTCCCACTTTCCTCTGTGCAATTGACTGCTTTGGAAGCAAAACTGAAAACTCATTGGCCTTCAGCAGTAACACTGAAATTTGTTCTTTACACTGCAGTATGGAGGACACCTTGCTGGAAACAAAAGTGGATGTCCAAATAAGACAGGGCTAAGCTTTACCCAGTTTGTTGCACATAACTATTCTTATATTTAGAAAGAAGGATCCCCATTAACATCAGTGAGATGTGCAATAGTTCTGAACAGAAAGATCTTTTTTGTTTCATTTTGCAGGTATGATACTGTCCTGAGTTTTTTTATTTTTTGGTGAATACAATGCCAAAAAACTTCTTTCAGCAGGAGAAAAAGATACTGTCAGACCTAGACAAGAGCTGGTGAGATGCAGTTGAACTTGGCTGCATAAGGAAAAGCATTCCTCATCAAATTATAAAGTAATGTATATAGCCTTGTAGCACAAGTGCCATGTTCTTGGTTTTTCCCCAGTACTTGGAATAAAAAGCTGTAAACCTTTGAGTTCAATTTTATAAAACATGCTTAGAGTTGCAGGAACATCTTGAATTCCATCATATGAAAAATCTTCTGCATATGTAAATGCCTTGCTGCTTGTACACTATATCTACTGAAAAGGAGTTGAGGCTCTTAAGTCTTTTTATGATTTTGCAAACAGAATTTACCAGTTCTGAAGTAAGAGATGACAGGAATCCTACATCCTAGAGTCAGTTCTGGAAAGAATTTCTCAAAGTGGTGTCTGTTTACAGCTTGTAATCTGCACTCCATATTCCATAGCCTGTGTAATATTTATTTTGTATAGTATAAGATGTGCGTTCACCTTTTGATCCAGAAGAAAAATCTTGTTTGAAGAGAAATATTTATTTTTGCACTAATTACTATAAATATTAAAATCCAGAGGAACAGAAAATAGCTCTCTAATAGTGGCATGAAAATCAAAGGACATGTAGAGAGAAAAGAATATACGTATATTCCAAGTTATAATATAACAGTTATGAGTGATTTACAGTTCATTGCAGGGCATTTCTGGTGTTCAGGAATGGAAGCAATTTGCAGAGTATCTCCTCAGCAGCTGGTGGTGGCCCGGCCCTTTCCAGCTGGAGCTGCTCAGTGCTGGTAAAGTAAGTGAGGAGCCTCAGGCTGTGTCTGCTGGATGGCTGTGGGTGCACAGAGGGCTCTTCTGACTGATGGGAGTGCCCTGCAGTGGCCGGAGCTGGCAGCCTCCTCGTGCCCTTGGAGCTGGAGATGTGACTTTGGGAGGAGAGAAGGGCAGCAGTGCCTGCAGAGGCAGCTGGAGCTGCAGAGCTCTGGGCAGAGCTTGCACCACAGCCTGGCCAGGGGCTTGAGCAGCCACCAGAGGGGGTGAGGCTGAGGAACAGAGGGCTGCCAGGTTCCCTTCCTGAGTCAGTGACCAGGTCCTGGTCCAGTGCGTTTTTCATCCCCAGACTAGCCAGTCACTTGTAGAAATATCTGCTTTTGCTGTTGCCCAGTTAGGTCACAGAGTACTGCCCCGTGGCTGGATTGGGCTGGCACAGTGCCACATGGACCACACCAAACTGAGGCTTCTTTTAAAAGACAGTGGCATTTTTATTTCATATCTAGGCTTCCATTCTCAGCTCCCATTTCTAAGAGACTGTTTTTATTCTTGCCAACAAAAATGTATGAAGAGGCACCAAATCCAATTTTTCCCTTTTTGTGCTTAAATCAATACTTACAGAGAGGGGCAAGGCAGTTTGTCTCTGCAAATTATTCCAGTTCATGTTTGTTTGTTTTTATTTACTGATAATTGTTTTCTATCAAATAATATCACAGAGTAGCTCAAGGTTACTGTGTCTTGTACCTTTCTCAGTTGTTTACTGAGGGTGAAGCAGTTTGGAAAGAGCACAGGGAGCCAATGAAATCAGTGCTCTCCAGTGTCTAGAATCCAGGGAAGGACTGACTGTGTTGAGCACTGGAGCTGCAGTAGCCCAGGCTCCAGAGGGAGGACAAATAAAAGACAAGCACTCTCGTGAAAAAGCATTTCTGATGTGCAGCCTGTTTTGCATTAGCCTTATTGAAGAAATGTCAGAAAATGGAATTACTGTATTTTTCTCAAAAACTACCATTACTACCATTTGCAGATATAAATCTGCAAAGATGAGGAAGAAAGGCTAATAAAGTTGGCAGGAGAATTTACTGTCAAATGGGATTTTTTTGATTTAGCAATAAATATTGGAATTATTCCATTTGCTTTTCAGAATTTCCATATATGCCATTAAATGTTGCTTTCTAAAACAGTATGAGTAAAGTACATTTCACTTAAATTGAATGATTCTTATCTTAACCACTAAAAAATTGATATGCATGAATGAAATGTAGGGGTTGTTTGTTTGCTTATTTAGGGGAGTTTCACTGGTGTCAAATGAGCAAGCACCTGGGATAATGCTAAAGCAGCAAAGGGCATGTCAGCAGAGCTAGGGAGGTCAGACAGGAATGGTGATGGAGTTGGCAGAGGGGTGAGAATTACTGAGCTTTGCCTAGGGAGGGTCACACAGGTTGTAATTGGAACTATCTCAAGGCAAAAACAGCTGCTGAGGTTTTATCCATGCCCTTCTTCCCAAAAGGAAAAGCTATTTGGTACCTTTCTTCCTATAAGGTGTGGAACCACGTCATTAGAAAACAGTTTTGTTGGAAAAAAATCAGAATGACGCTTGGTATTTTCCTTGAGAGTCACTAACTTTTAGCAGGAGCACCTCATGGTCTGCTGGGAACTACTGTGGTAGGATTTTACCACCAGGGTATTTTATTATTGTAACGAGATGGTTTCCTTTCCTAATTTACAGGAGATGAAATAAACTCTCCTGTTCATCATTTCCTATTGCCTTTTATTCACAACCTGATCTTTCAAGCACTCTTGGCTGAAGCTGTAGTTTGCTTCATGTGCATCTGCTATTACTTCAGTCACTCCTGAACATATTCTATCCAATCCATCATTCTGAAGTGACTTCATGAAGGTACTGAATTGGGAGTGTTGTTCAGGACTAACTTGTTATGTTTCTAAAGCAGCCTCATAATTACTTAAGTAAGAGGATATGCAGTTTGTTACACTGTGTAGATCTACACAGTGCAGACCAAGCTGGTCTTGCTGTCAGATGTTTCAAGGTACATACATCCCTTTATGTATGTAATGGCATGAATATACAAATATATCAGGTAGTGTGCTTATGGCTATGCATTTTATTGCATTATAGATGATAGCTGGCACTGCTCTGTGGTCACTGCTAGATTTGGCCAAGTCTGAACCAGAGGACAAGGTTAAAGTCATGTACTCCTTAAACATATCTAAGTGGGTATGATCAGGTAGTGAAAAGTCAATTGCATGTCATAGTCTTACCTCCTTAATCTGTTTGAGTTTGAAATTGTATCAAGACAATCTACTGTCTAACAGTAAACTAATATTTCAGAGTTAAGAAACATTCCGGTTCTAGAGGGCTGTCAGGTTTCCTCTTTATATGGATGTAAACCCAGAGCTGAAAATTGTGAAACAGCTGATGCTATTTATGAAGCTGTAATTGATGTACATGGATATAAAGAAATAAATTTGACTGTTTAAGGTAAACTCTATCTATGCTTAAGGTAAATTCTGATAAATTAGTTGCACAGCATTTGGGGCAAGCCAATGGTGAAAACTATGCTACAATATAGTCTCTTATTATTTAGGAAATAGTTCACCAAGAGAAAGAAAACTGCCACTGCTTAGTGAATTCAGTAGAGATATTGTCTAGTGTAACAGCAAAAGCTGATACTTTATATTCTTTCTCTTGCTCTATATTACAAAAATTCTTGCAAGTTAATTAATCCCCAAGGCTTTTTGTTTTAATTAAGCACTAAGTTGACATTTCCCCCCTGCCACAGTGGTATCTAAGTTGTCATGACAAGAGTAAGTCAGTGTATCATTGTGAATGCACTTGTATTCCTAACGAAGTTTATATTGCAAGCTGAGGATTTTGTACAATCTTTCTGGTCATTTTTATAATAGAGTGGAGTAGTCAAATTCTTATGATGGTGTTCTGGATTGGTCCTGTCCTGGTGAAGTGTAAGTGATTTTTGCAGTGTTTGAGACTGACTTGCACATTTTCTCTGAATAGCTGTATTAAGAACAACCAATGGCATACTTATGTCAACTCTGATTGTTGTGTCTTAATCTTGGAAACATGGATAGTAACCCTATTGTGCCAGGGCTCCAGTCAGCATTTTGTATTTTAAATAAAAGCTTAACTATAGTAACTTTCTGGGTGGGATGTGCACTGATGCAAAAGCCTCCTGCATTCTTCATCATACTGACTTTCAGGATGTCCCAATATTGGTGACAGGATGTGTTCCCTTCCATTAAACAAAATTCTGACATGCAGCTATTGCCCTCCATTGTCAAGTGTAGCTCAATTCTCTTAATTTTTCTAGTATTAGCCAGATAACCTCAGAGAAGT
The DNA here is from genome assembly GCA_013397245.1 of Thryothorus ludovicianus. Classification (NCBI taxonomy): domain Eukaryota; kingdom Metazoa; phylum Chordata; class Aves; order Passeriformes; family Certhiidae; genus Thryothorus; species Thryothorus ludovicianus. The sequence continues at coordinate 51,288 of VZTB01004478.1, forward strand.
TCTTACACTTGGGAATGCTCTTAACTTATTTTTGCAACAATCAGAGACTAAAGGTGAGCAGGAGAGGTGGTGGCTGGCTGGGCAGGGTGAACAAGCTGAGTGCAGAGGCTCAACCAGCACAGCCACTACCATGGGCACTGGACATATCTTCACAGGCGTGGTTAGTTTATTATGGGATAAAACACCATGTAAAAAACCATGGGCCATAACCACATTATGGTTAAATTTGTATTTTATAAGGTTTCTAGATTTTTCTGGGGAAAATTTTGAATTCTGTAACTTCTGTGATAAAGATGCATGTATAACTAGAAAAAAAAAAATCTATGCTTACTTGGTTATGAAGGAATAAATACTACTAATGCCAAATGTGTTGATGAACTTCTTTTCCAAAATAGGAACTGATATTTGCAATAATTTTAGAAGGAACAGGCATGCTGTAGGTCTTTCTAAGACTTCTGTAAGACTTCCTAAAATGACAGGGCTCCAAAAGTTTAAGCTCTACCTCTGTAGAGAGAAACTCCAAAAATTGCAAGCATGGCTTTGGACAGCACTGTGTAAGCAAAACCCAGTTCTAGAGCTCATGGTGCATGAGACAGATCAGTTCCTGAGAAGGAGCTGCAGAACTAACACTGCTGTGATAAACAAGAGGTTTCTCAAGCGTAATCCCATTTCATAGCCTTGAATGGGGGATTGCTTTATTGGGTGAAGAAAAGAGTTACTAAAGCTGCTCTTAAGTACTTCACTGTAGGACTTAACAAATAAAAACTACTTGTCAAGAGAATGGAAGAAGTACAAGAGAAAACTACATCCCTTCCTGCTTTCAGTCAAATCCCTGACCTTTAACTAAACCCTGAGTTAAACCTTGGAATGGGGGTAGTGGTGTCTGATACGACAGGCTTTAATTTAGCCATAACACAAAGCTTGCAGTCCCGTGTTTTACACTTCCTTAACTTGGCACACTAGGCATTTAAAATACTGTTGTTGTAACTTCCAGACAGGTCATAGTCCAGGAGATCCTTAGAATGGGATCACCAATACTTACAGTTTGGGGGTCTTGCCATTTTCTTCAGGGGGTGAGGGGAAAGTGCTGGCATTCCTTAATACAGAGGAGAGAAAATCCCAAAAGAAAAAATCACAACAGTCTTATCCACATGAAACTCCCTTCAAAGTACAGGACTAGTACTTAGGCACAGTTGAGGTTGTAGATCCCTGTGAAGTTTTCCTGTCCATAAAGATCATATTCCTTGTACAGGATGTAGTCTTTCAAGCAGTTTGGCAGTGGAAGGAAAGTCATGAAGACGGGACAGCGGAGACGCAGCCGGCCCATGCACGCCCGGATCTTCAGGCGGCAAAGGTGCTTCAGGGAGCGAGGGTTTGCTAGGAAGGAGAGGCAAAATTAAAATGCTACTAACCAAAAGGGCCCAATGCCAAACCAGCTTGTTTTCATTAAAAATGTAAACAGGTACTTACTTAAAATGAAATGGATGTCTGGCCAGAGTTCCTGTTCTTTGAGAACTGCTTCGAGCTTCCAGCAAATCTTAACGTGATCGACGTAATCTAACATGACTCGCACTACTTTCCCAGACACGTGCTTCAGCCAGGACAGGGTTATCACTTCACAGAACTGACAGAAACAAAACGTTTAGTAGGGTAGTATTCAATACTGCAGTAAATTACTGCTGTCTCTGAGGACAAGAACAATTAACTTACTTGAACAGGGTTTTAGAGGTTGCCTAAGCCTCACTAGTAGCATCTAAAAATCTAAGAGATGGTTATTTTGTACTAGATCCAAAAATAAACAAGCAGCTGTGTATGTGGTGACCTGGTGCTTAAAAAGAAGTGCTACCACTCTTAAGTGGAATTTAGACTTGTGTCCCACGTGCTTAATAGGGGGGGATCCACCAGCCCAGAGCATGCATCATCATCCCCTTATCCTTAGGTTAAAGAAAGGTTTATGAGGTTCAAATGGACTTTACAAACTGCAAAACAATTACACTGATGAGTGTCTCCAGGAACCTCTTTAGGTTTGCTAATTTCTTCTCAATGCTTATCCCACCAGCTCCAGGGGTCCTTACAACAGCCTTCCAGTCTTGGTGTCCTGGTACAGGACAATGCAGAGAGCCAGCCTGCATTGTCCTGTACCATGAAATTCCCTTCAAAATACAGGACTAGTACTTAGGCACAGTTGAGGTTGTAGATCCCTGTGAAGTTTTCCTGTCCATAAAGATCATATTCCTTGTACAGGATGTAGTCTTTCAAGCAGTTTGGCAGTGGAAGGAAAGTCATGAAATTTCTGCTTTCACAGCATGGACAACACTGCCCTGGAGAGCCAGTTCCATACTGACCATTAGCATATCATCAGCTATACTTTCACAACTCAAATTTACCGTTTCCAATTACTGCCATCACCAACTAGGCTTCCCAACAACATCTGTTCCATTTTAAAGCCTTCTCTATTCCTCTCCATGCAAACCATGTTCCAGACTCCTTTCTCTGGAGGGCACCGAGCCCCTTCCCGCTGAGCTCCGGGCAGGCAGGGGCCCGCGCCGTGCGGCACACGCACCATGGTGTCCTTGATGACGGTGGAGGTCCAGCCGTCGGTCACGTAGTGGCCGTGGGCGGCGCGGCCGCGCGCGCACTCGAAGCAGCGCTGCACGTCGTAGCCGTAGGCCAGCAGCATCCTCAGCATCACCTCGTCCTTGAGGGCGTACTGCAGCGCCGAGGGGAAGTGCGTGGTGTTCACGCGGCAGAAGTAGTTGACGTTGGCCCCGTGGCGCAGCAGCAGGTTCATCAGCTCGTAGTTGCCCATGCGCAGGGCGATCTGGAGGCAGTTGATGGGGTCCTGGTTTGTCAGGGCGCCGGCGTTGAGCAGCAGCTGCACGGAGCAGATGTCCCCGTTGGACACGGCGAAGTACAGCGCAGATTTCCGGTGGTCGTCGTAGCCTTTGCGAACCCTCTGGGCCAGCATAAAATTGGCATCGAAACCCGACTGGAGGAGGAACTCGAGGCACTGAGGATGTGCTCCTGCTGCTGCTGAGTGAACTGGACTTATCCCACTCTCTTTAATGGCAGCAAGATCAGTCACTGGAACTAAATACTTAAGAGCTCTGAAAAATTAAAAACAGAAGCATCTCAGAATCTTAAATATTTTGGTTCACCTAACTCATTTTTGAATTTCTCTGTGCTGTTGGGCATCAGAATTCATCATGACTGTTAGAATATCAGTATTAAATCAGTACCACAGCATGCATTGACTTGAATTGCTAACAATGAAATTGTTAGGCAGCAATGGATACTCACTTTACTCCTACTACACATAAAATACTATTATATTATATATCACTCATGAACAACCCATTCCTTGGTACAGGAATTAATGATTCCTTCCCAACAGAAATTTCTCCCGAATGTTGAAAGCACAGTGTTATTGCTTAACCTATAGAGATTAGGGAACTAATAGAAAATATAACAGTATACATATGTAATATATATTAAGTTTAAATATAAAAATTATTATACAGAAAACATTAATACAGAAAGAAGGCATACTCATGTGCTTGTTTCTCATTTGTTAGTTGTGATCTTCCAGTAGTCTTACTCTCTTTAATACAGGGATAACCCTTACTCTATTTGTCTATTTAGTATATTCACCATCCACATTTGAAGATGAGACATTGACCCAAAGAGAATGAAAATGTCCCAGGAAGCAGCATCAGACTGGACAGTGTCACTACTTGTGACAAATGGGGAAATGCCATAAGGATTAAGATGTACATCCTAAAATCATCAGGATTTTATCCTGACTGGTCTCTTACATTCAGACACAGAACAGACATATTTACATAGTCAAAAATAATTCCTTGTACAAAACAACTGATTTTCTGCCTGTTTTGAATGAGGTAAAATTTAGTATTTCTGGTGTCACTACTATTTGATTTTTAAGTATATTAACTTACAGAAAGTGTCCTCTATATGCAGCTCTGTGGATTGGCAAATGACCCGAGTGCTTTGGTACGTTGGCATCAGCCCCATATTCCAGTAAAAGACTCACAGAATCTGGATTTCCTCCTCCTGCTGCTTCAAACAATATAGAAGCACAGTCCATTGCCTGTGAAAGAACATCTGCACCTGGGAAGAAGCAGCAAGGATTTTCACAGGAGTCATTGTAAATATCCAGCTGCAATTAATATCTCCAGACCCCCACTGATATGGTATTTTGAATTCTATTCTCCACCAAACAGAACCACTGTAGGCATAATTCTTCATGTTGGATCCTTGATTTTAGATGTGTTTATGTAATCCTGGCAACAAAAAGTCCAAATTGTTTTAAACACAGGAAGAATTGTTCCTATAACTGTGCCAGCAAAAGGTTTGGTTCTTATTTATCAAAACAATTGCTTCTGGCTTAAAAACAATGCATTTCAATTATTTTCTTTACAAAGACCAGACAGATGTAACTGTAAACATGAGAGCACCCAGTATCCAAATAGTTCCTGCAATACAGTTCTAGTGCTGCTGAACCATCATGTAAAACTTCCCACAACAGGGTGGCCTGTCTACATGAGAAAATAATAGACCATATAAAATATATTATTAATATATAGTTTTAATATTACACAAATTGATATTTATCAGGCCTTCACTACATCAGAAGAACCCTCAGTACAGATGGCATTTAATTTTCTTTAGTAAGGTGAGCTACTTCTGCTGCTGTTTTTGAAGGCATATCTGAAGCCTTCTCTTCCTATAAGGCCCTATACAATGAAATCTCACCTTTTTGCAGTAAGAGCTCCATAATTTCTGTATGTCCCATCTGTGCAGCCAGTGCTAGAGGTGTGAGCCCATATCCGCTGCGGGGGTCAGGATCTGCTCCAGAATCCAGGAGAAGCTGCACCAGATCCTTCCTGCCCAGCCTGGCTGCCTCGTGCAGAGCAGTTCTCTCATGGACACAGCGCAAATTCACTCTGGCACCGCCTCGTAGCAGCAAGGAGGCAATGTCATAGGAATCCAGTTTAATTGCTGTAGGACAACAAGCAAAGCACAGACAGGATTGTTATTCGAGGCCAGTCTGTGCACTGTGGCAGCCCAGGAAAGCAGTTCCTGGCAGTGCTGTTTATGCAATGAGAAATGCCTCCCTATATTGAAAGGTTTAACTCATCAAGGAACCTATCCTTTGTTTCCAGGACAGCACTGAGTATGCAAACGAATCATTTCACGGTTTTTTTCTTTCTTTTCTTTTTTTTCTCTCTGTTGCATTTGGTAATGGAACAAAACGCAGCTTTCCTTGCCACTAGGTGGGGACCACACCCAGGGCCTTGGTGTTCAAGAGCTGCCACCAGAGCTCTGTTTCATCTCCACGAGCAGTTACCACAGTATGAAACGAAGCTTATAATGACTCTTTCATGTGCCTTCTTAGCTTAATAAGCCTGAACTCTTAAGTAACCGAGGATCTTAAAGGAGAAATTTGCATTAGCTCCAGTGGATGGAATGATGATGTAATACCCTTCCCTCCTTCCCTCTTTGATCTTCCAGGACAGTGAGTGTCCTTCAGCAGGACAGGTTAGGCTGAGCAGCTTCAGGTGCCACAGCTGCTGAACATCAGTGACAGCATTCTGTGATAGAAACTCTGATGTCCCATTACTTGTAGTAACCTACCTTTAGATAAATCCCATGCATCCCCTTCTTGGGGGATGGTGCATTTTAACTCCATGCACTTCAAAAGTACCCAGGAGTTCTGGACATTTATTTTAAGCAGATGGCCCTGACTTGAAGCTGCAGCTATTTTACAAGGATGGACTGAGCATCCTACACATGATTGGTAAACCTTTTTCTCCTCCTTTAACAATAGTTTTGAAAAAGAAACCACCCTTCCAATACAGAAGAATGTATGGGATCATCCAAGAAAATTAAGAGTGCTCCTTTAGAATTTAGATAATCAGAAGACACTTTGCTTTTTTTGAGTAGGATTCAGTAAAAATGAAAGCATCATAGCCCAAACTAAGGGAAGCAAAGGAAATTAATATAGAACACTTTTGAAAAATATTTGGCAAAATATAGCTCTTTAGAAATCATAAATTACAGTTCTTGTGCATGATCAAATTAAAGTGGCATTCACACAAAGAATGTGGGTATGAGACTATAGGACTATAGTAGGTATGGGACCTTATTCCTAAATTACAAAATATTCAAGAGAAGTGAACTGAAAATGTCAGCCTGTCTTCACTTGTCATCCTCGGACTAATGCTGGCAATGTCTAAATAGGGACAAAGACTGCTTTGCACTCTACATACTGCAGATAAATCAGGCTGGTTGGCTATAATTTTGGATAATTAAAACCAATTACCAAGGGTTTTGGAGGAAGAAATGCTGATGCAATAAAGGAGATACCATATGGGCAGAGAATATGAATGTTCTATGCCTGCAGACACGGAGGGCAGTAATAGTATGGAGAAGAAGGACTCACTACCTGGCACCACGGCAGAAATGATGCCAAGGAAAGCAGAGGATGACACTCTGCACTTCATGGAGAAAACTAATTATCATTGAGAAAAACAGACAGGTAAAGACACATTCAATGCTGAGATTAACGTTGGGTTTTTTTTCCTCCTTTTAGCAAAATATTTTAGGCATTGAAGTCAAATATGTAACACTGAAACTTAAAATGTGTAACTATATCCTCACCTCATTCCCTCACCTCTCCACCCCTAAAACCAGTATTCACCTATAACTAAAGGAGAATCTCCCTCTTCATTTTTAACATTGGGATTGCAGCCATTGAGCAGGAGAAAGCGGACATTGTCCACAAAACAATTTCTTACTGCCACCAAGAGAGGTGTTTCCCCTTTTAGAGTGGACTGTTCCCACGTAATGTCACGGGAGGCTGAAATACAGAAAAGCAGAACACATTTGAAGATGAATGATTCATCAAACTTTACTTTGTCAAACTTTTTGGTGGGAAACTAGAAGGACTTTGTGCCTTTGTACCTTTTAAAGTTATTTCAAGGATGTTCTTGTTTAGCTGTGCTGCAGCTTCATGCACAGGAAGCCACCCTTGCTGATCTGCTTCTTCAAAAGCAGAACTGTGCCTCACCAACTTCTTCAAGGCCTCCTCTTGGCCTGTGATATTTTAACACAGACACACATCCCATTACTCATCATAAGACAAAATTCAGGCAGCTAATATGAGTGCCCTCTATCTTGTTCATCTTAAAAGAAAGGCCTGGAGTTTCCCCCTAATTTTAGGAGATGAAACACTGGAATTTCTGAAAGAGGTGACACTTGAACCCACCCCACTTCCATGATCCCATCTAATAAGTTAGCTTTTGGATGTCTTGTTTTTAGTTTCCTTACTTCTCCCAAGACTGTATAAAGAAAAGCTGTACATAAATGAGGTGATCAAACCCCTAAAATGTAGGGATTGCTCAGCCATTCCCAGGGGTGTAGCTCATTTGTACTTAACTGTCCGAATTGCTGCAATGATCTGCCCATGCTCTTTACTTGCAGTAAACTGGAAACTGCATAAACAGAACAAGAATAAAATTAAAAGTAAAAATTCATGTGAAGCTAAGGATATAATTACATCTTACTTTAAATACTCTAATTCAGACAATATGTTAGATTTCTCTAAGTTACATTGGTTTTGTGAGGGTTTAACACATTGAAACAGTTTTTTTGTTGGTCTTTCCCTGACACTGTAAACACAGGATTTTTTACACAAAGGCCAACAATTAAATGCTAAAATGAGGGGAAGCTCCCATGCCAATCTACTTTTACATCACCTACTTATCTTCTTCACAAAGCCTTATACTCATTTTACATATTGATGTAAAACATCACCTGAAAGCTTCATACATGTCATATTTTCCAGGAAACAAGTACAATTTCCAGGGAGAACTCAGAACAAGTGAGCTACCAGTGCTTTCCAGTATCCATGAGACAAAGTCAGCACAATACAACATAGTGAGTTAGAAAGGAAAATAAGGCCTACTAAATGCTGACAATAATGGCAAGAAAACACCCAAAATAGAAATAATAAGTTATTACCTTTCAACCTCTGGTGCACTGCCACTTGATTCAAATTTATGCCAATCTTGTAAGCTTTCCTGAATAGCTCGCTGGGTAGGGATTTCCTCATCAGAATCCCCATCAACCATATACACAGAATTATTCATGGCAAATCAGCACAACATGGATCACTTCTGTAGGGAAACACTGCTTTTTAATTAGAAGCAGACATTAAATCTTCAGGTTAGATCTGGAGTAATAGAAATAACAGCAAGCACTCTGTCAGCATCAAGAGAAATGAAACACAGTTTAAAATATGTTATATACTTAAGTAGTCAGGCTGTTCTTGGCATATTCAAGACCTCAGATGTTCTGTTAGGCTCAAAACTCATCTTTTTTACCTTATCAAAACCTCCACTTCTGTCTTTCAAGAAAGCTAGTCTGAAAAAGTAAAACAAAACAGAACTACAGGGCAAGGTAAAATAAAATTAATAAATAAAACTGAGAGCTAATAAATAACTTAGTAAAATGAATGAGCACAGGAAATTTAAGCAGTTGTCAACATGCCAGCTGCAAAGCTTGGAATAATTCTAGAAACATCTTAACGTTGAGTAGCAGTAATTCGCAGCAAATCTGGATCCTTTAATTTTTGTTACCTGATCCACCTAATGTGAGATTGCAAGGCCTTGCTCTGTAATGCATATGTAGCAAAAAAGAGAAATATATTAACAACATATACAGCAAGAAACTGTTAGTAGTTGATTTTACTATGGCTCAATGAGTACACAACTATTTTAATTCCAGAGTACTTTTTTTTCCTAAAAATATCACTAATTTTCCTATGAATTGAGAAAATATACTGGATTTCCTCACCTGGTGAAAGAGGGAGTATCGCAGCCTTTGAAGAAGTGATTATTAAGTTGAAAGTGACATTTTGAGGATTGTAAACAATCTCTGCAGAGCCCATGTCCATTAATAGCTCACTATAAATACCCGATCATAAGATACTCTGGGACTTTCTCCATGTTTCTTTCACACACGTCAGTTATGTTTAATAATCTGACCTGATAAGTGCTGCCAACAAAAGAAGGAATCAAAAGCCCAATTTCCTTGTAAAAATACCTTTGATTTTCGGAATAAGAATTTCAGAACTATAGCAGTAAGTACCACACTGTAAAAAGAAAATTCTTTAGTGCTGTCCTAGAGAGCAAACTGAAGGTGGTCTTAGGAGCTTGCTTAAGAGAGAGACAGCAGGAAAAAACCCAACTGAAACAATAAAAGTAAACAAAACCAAGCAAATAATAAAGCAAAAACGCTATTAAAATTATTACATGTTCCTGATTGCTTAATCATAATTCACATTAATATAATTAGAAAAGTAATTGAAAACCAGAATTTTTAAAGGCAAAAGCAGTTTCAGAAAGATAGACTTACACTGGTTCAACACCCAATAAGCAGGGAAATGAGAGACACATGCCCAGCTGTAATGGCAGGATGGAGTGAGACCTTTATGTGCTTCAGTTATTCCTACTGCACTTTATGGAGGGATCCTTACACAGAACAGATGATGGCTGTATCTGAATGCAAGGTGAAAACAGCTCTTTGCTAGAGGAGATGTAGAAAGAACGTTTGAGTAATGTTTTTAAATTATTTTTGAAGAAAACAAAAGTGCAGAGTCAAGTTTATTACCTGTAATGTGTCTCTCAGAAAGCACAGACTACTTTCATTTCCCATGAAAATATATTTTGTGATATTCAACTAATGCACATTTTAATAATCTCACCAAGGGCTAAAATACTAGTTGTAATGCTTACAGATTGTAAAGATGGCCATCATAATAATAAACCATACTTAGTACAAAAGCTTGAGGGTCAGAAAGTATTTGTATGCCCTCTCAGAGTACAAAATCCTCCAGAGGTTTCTTTTGCACACCAAGTTCCTCTGTAAGCCAGCAAAGAGAACAAGGTGTTGTGAAGTATGGGAAGTGTCCAGAGTCAGTCATCCAGCTGGCACAGCAGGGCTACACCTCTCTTGATCCAGTGCTGGACTGGCTGCTCTGTGTTGAGCCTCAGAGCAATGACGAAGTTGGTGGAATGGCCAGTGGTGGACAGGACCCCTTTGCGCTCACTCGTCTTGTACAGCGGGCACACGTAGGCATTGGACTTCTTTATGTCCAATTTTACAGCTTCAAAAAACCCCAAAATAATGCATTACATTCAGCAGGTCTGTTGGTAGAAACATAATCTACAGGCAAATGTTAAGTATTTGCAGTAACATCTTTAAAGGCCAATAAAAATGCAAAATTGTTTGGTGAGCAACAGAATAAAATTATCAGGCTTTTTCTTGTTGCGTTTTCTTGTGTGGTTTGTTTGGTTCTTAAATCAAATTAATTTAGCTCAGATTTATTTTCAGGACTCGATGCCTCCTTGTGATTTTACCTGCTTTGTAATACTCAAATGCACATTAAAATCTGAATAGTTACCTAGTTAATACATAGCTTATACGTGAGTTCTTCACAGCTCTACAAGAATTCTGGTCTAGATGCCAGAGAACCTAACTGCAATCCAAGTCATCTGAGAGCCAAGGACAGAACTCTCCAGGAGCTCTTTGCATGCCCAGACTGCTTGCATGGAACTTTTGCAAAGCATAAAATCATGCAGCTCTGAACAAATTGATCCAACATCAAGAGAAGGCACAAGCAGAGAAAGTGGCAAATTTAAATACTGCCCATTTGCTAACACTTCAGTTGCAGCAATTGAAACAGTAAGTCCTGGTTTTGTATATAAATAAAAACAGGGACTTACTCCTCTCAATCAAAGAAAACAAGAGTTGTGAAAATTATCTTACTAGTAGGAAAGAAGACAGCTATCACAGAGCTTAAAATAACCTGAGCAAACCCTGCTAAATCACATAAGGTAAGACACACAGTTTCTGTAAGTCAGCCAAAAGTTCTCCTCAGTGATCTTCAGTAAAACAAGGAAACCACAGTTGAATTTCTTGTTGAATAGCCCACCCATCAGAGGAATCATACTCACTTGGCTTTATCCAAATGATTGGCATGGCATCAAAGAGCACTTTAGGAAACTGCTCAGTTAACATTCCCCTGGAGAGAGAAAGCAACAAAGTAATTGTAGCTTGAGGGGTTTGGTGGGTGTTTTTTGGTTGTTATTGCTTGTTCGTTTTTTCTTCTCCATTTTCCACGCATGAAAGAGTACTTTATTTGGTGTGCTATTCCAATAATATGAAAAGTATCGCTTAAATTATTTAAACCAGTCTTGTTTGAGCACTGAAGCTTTCCAGAACCTCAGTAAAACACTTGGCTACTGACCTGGTCCTGTCCCATCGAGCTCCGTCTAAAAATAATCCGTGGATGTAAACACCGTCCTCTGGTGCAGTATCAGCAGTATCCTGAGGAATAACCTGCAGGAAATGAATGTTCCAAGTCATTAAACTCCCACAGCTCCTTGCTTTTTGAGCTATTATACCAATTTTCAATTTTCAGACCAAATCAAACTGAGAATAATATAGTAACCTTTCCTTTCAATGCTACTTTTATACATTTCTGTAGAGACAGGAGACTTCTCTGGGTTTGTTAATCATTTTTCTTGTAGGTTATAAAGTGAGGCTTTAATCACACAGAAAAAATATACACTGGATAGGCTGTTTTCTTGAGTGGAGTTCTGGGACAGAATTACTTTTAGTCACTTTGAAAATACCTCTTCTACAGAGGTTATTTAGCCTGTCAGTCCTATCTAATATGCATCTTCAGACTGCAGTCACTTGCAAAATGAACCTTGCAGCTAGGATTTATTTACTACATCACACCACAACATCAGGATTAAGATTAATAAAATATTAGTTTGTCCATACCTCAAATTCATATCCTAGAAGGTCAATAGGGATCCTATGCTTCCTAGCATAGTTTTGCATGGCTCCAGTCAGGAAAGCTTGAGTAAAATAGAATCCTGACAGCCAAAAAACAGCAGGTTTCCCTAATTCATACCAATCCTGGAGAGAGGAGAGCAATACATTGATCAGAAAGAGAGGAATCCCATACTGTTTGACTATTTCCTACACAATTGTACTCAGAAATGCTAATGAAAGCCTATCATTTCTTTCCCAATAAAGACAAATTACATGGAAAAGCAGATTGAACAACTGGCAGCACTGCCACTTGTACATTACCTGTAAAAACTTCAGCCTTGCTAGCAAATCCACAGTATAGCTCCCTAATGGTTTTAGACTTGGGTATGAGTGCTGTGCCCACTTCTCAGGAACTTTTCCAACAAGGAGACTGCCAGACAGAGCCTCCAGGTCAGCATCCATAACAACCAGCCCTTTAATGGCTTTCTTCAGGTTAATTAGTGTAATGCGGATAGTTCGGATCAAACTACAATCAAAAAAAACCAAAACAATTTTCACACATTCTGCATGATTTGTCATTGGAAAAAAAGTAAAAGAAGTGGATTATGGAGGCATCTATAGAACTTTTATAGCTTTATCATCTTATTTATCTCCTTATTGTGCAGCTATCTATATACCTATATAGATATACCTATATAGATATCTGCACAATAAGCCATGTCTGTAAAGTCATGGATCTGTGCATTAGTGCACATTTATGTCAGACTAGGAACAGTAATCAATTCTTTTGTTATCTCTTGCATCTGAATTGTCTGGTAAGAGGATAAATTTACAACTCCAATTCCAAATGCATCCACTGTATACTAGATGAAGGAAAAAGGTTTAGATTGCAAAAGAAGAGATGGGCAGGGTGTGCAATAAGGATAACCTGGAGACTTTAGGCCAGAGAGCATTTGGGAGGAAATTAGGCAGGAGACATGAAGAGACAAATGGAAAAGAAAGAGGACAGAGGAAAAACAGAAAGAAGCAAAGGAGAGGCAGGTGAAGATAAAAAAGAAAATTAGGAAACAAAGTAAAAAAAGAGATAGAGGACCTAAGGAAAAAAATAAATGCAATTCTAGGTTTGTAGTCTTAGAAGACTAATTGTTAAAATAGGCATAGGGGAAAAAAGCATCAGAAAAAGGGGAAAAATTCAAACAGAAGTACATGAGAAAATTAAGAAACAAACAAAAATACCTAATTACAGAAGACATTTCCTAAACTATAACTGTGCATGTAGAGTTTCTAACTCCTTTACCCTACAGGTCAGAAATAAGAGGAAAATAAAATAAAAAAAAGGTAAAGATGGTGAAAGGGAAAGTGAAGTTTTACATACACACATATATATAGTTTGCATTCTCTTTTCCCAGTACTCCCTCATACTCTCTTCTTTTCTCTTTCTAGTAGTTTTGTCACTTCCTTTTTCCCTTACATCTGTCCTACACTCTGACTCTCCACAAGGAGCAAGGGTGTTTGGACTGCAGATACCACTGCAGGCAATTAGAAGGGAAAAAAAAAAATTCATACAGCACAGGGCTTACAAAATATGATTTGCAAGAAATATTTTTCTGCAAATGGAATGATTTCTGGTAAATTTAATAGAATAGAACATTCTTACTTGTAATATCTTTCCATTTCTTGCACCAGCACAGTGTTCATACTTTCTTCGTATCTCACAGGATATTTGATTAGGCAACTCTCAATGTCAAAGTCCTTTGGAAGCTGTAAATGACAACACATTTGGAAATCATTCCATATATCATTATGATTTTACATTAAAGACATGCAAATGTGAAAATTTGCAGAGCAATAGAAATCACTATACTTTCTGATTAATATCTTAGCAATATAGGATTAGTATCTTAGCAATATAGAATTCAGTATTTCAATCTAAATAAAATATTGGGAGATTTTGATATTCACTTTTTAAAAGACACCTAGAACTTTTAATATAATGAAAATTTATGTTTCTTCACATTAATTTAAAGTTTGTTCACGTGAATGAATCAACTGTTCTTTCAAGTTCTCTCTGCTCTGTTTTCTCTCTCCTCTCTTCTGCCTAATAAATAAAATCTCTTTCAACTGAAATATAGCTGTGGTCTGTTACAGTTCTTACTTTCACATTGTACTAAATTCCTTTCAGAATGCTTTTCTTTCAACATGAAATCTACTTTACACTAAGGATTATGGATAAAGAATTTCTGCTTTGTAAAAGGATAAATTGAAGTCATTTGTATAACACAATACCTTGCTGAGAATATCATCTGCAATTGCATAAAGAGTGCTGTCACCACCCCCAGAAGTTCCCTGAGTGCCTCCTCCTTGTGTTAAAAGCAGAGATTCAAAGAGGGTCTTAGTCTGCTGAAGATCTTTTGCAATATCCACATTTTCATGCAAGCCAAATATCTCTGGATGCTGAGTAAAGGGAAGATTCTAGGACAAAATAAAAAAATGTCTGGGTGACATAAAGCAGGAGGAATCTGATCTAAGGTTTCTTTAAGAAGTCGAGTGAATAACTACCACTGACTTCAGCTGCAGGTGAGTGAGGACCTTAGGGGCAGATATCTGCAGACAGAATTACTGGTGATAGAGCCACCACCTCTCACACAGAAAATAATTTCCAAGGAATTCTCAATTATCCATGCAACACATCCTCCTATCTGCTCACTGATTCCCTCTCCAAAACATTTGAGATCATGGCAAGAATCATACAAGGACGTCAGGTAAGAATCTGAGCATACAATTAATTGTGCTGCAAAACTGCCTCTTTAAGCCTTAAAAGATTCCTTTCTTAGCACATCACTGTAACAGTGCAAAATCCTGTGGCTAATTTTTACCTTAATAAACTCAATGTACTCCTCATATGTGCCCTTGGGTGGAGCATAGTAGTTGCCACTGGGAGAGAAAATGTACCGAGGGTTGTCAATTATCTCTGGGTTGTAGAAGTCATCCAGCATGGTCAGCAGCAAACGTCTGTCCCAGTCATCTGTCACTCGGCCTCCATAGTTACACTCACCAGTCAGGTAAGAGACAGCTTCAAAAGGAACATGGCTGTACTCATTGATGAATAACTGAAACAGAAGTAAGAGCAATTCTAGAGACTTGCAGTATCTGCTGAACAACAGTGTGACCTAACAGACTAAAAAGCTGGAAGCTATAGCATGTGTAAGCTGCAGTTTATGGAGTTTTCTTCCCAGGTGCTGGAAATCCAAATTCTGCAATCTTATTTTCAGGTAAAAGTTACTGTTTAAAATCAAGATGAGTTAAGAGTATCAAAATTACTCAGTCATCCAAGTCATTCTTGAATTATTTACAAGTGGATGGTTTATCCAGTTCAAGCTTTGTAGATGGACACTTTTCTGCACCAGAAATAAACATGCCTTTCACTTAATTTATCTTTTTAATCTTCCTCCAATCTCATTCATTAACTTCTTGGTAACAGCCTCAACTTACGTAATTCAGTTTTAACTCGACTTTTCTACAGAGTGCCTATAAAAGGTTCAAGGTGAAGTAGTGCTCACCATCTCATCTTGGGGAAGGAGAATAGTCTGAGGTTTTGTTAAATACCAGTATACATGTACAAAAAATTTCATCCTACTAACCACTCTAATAGGTGACTGTCACTGACAAGTGCTACCTAAAGAACAGTGAGTTCTTGTACATAACAAATTTAACTTTTATAATACCCATATATATTCATTATATTCCATATGTCTGTAGAAATCTGAACTTTTTATGTCATTCGTAATTTTGAAAATATTTATGTTTGACATTCCTGCCTTTACAGCTGAAGTCCTGAATATCTATGAACTCTTGAGGCAGCTTGAGTGTATTGCTCCTTGTGACTCCCAGCTGTGCTTTGCCAGGGTTTAGGAGGTAAGCAATGACTTTACCTGCAGCTGTCTGATACTGATTCGCAAGTCGGATTCATTAAATCCATAGGGTATATTCCAGCCAAGGGGCCCAAACTTCCTTCTCTCCTGAACAAGAGCGTGGAAGAAACAAACTCCAAAGAGTAGTTTCTCCCATATCTTTGAGAAAAGAAAAGAAAAATGTATGATTACCTAGTCTATAAGCTCATGGTAGTGTGCAGCCTGTGCAGTGAGCACCCCTGGATTACCACTCTCCACCCAGGTATAAATCCAGACCATCACTGAGTACCTTGTGGTTTTTGCCTTGGGAACAATGCACACACAGTGCCACACATGCAAGCACATTCAGCCAGTTCCTCAAGTTACCATGATATTGTTTAATGTATAGGGCAACTGCCATCATAGAACTCCATAGCATCAGATATTTATTTTATAAACAAAAAATACAAATGTATCTTTAAAGCAAGTCCTTAGGTGCAGTCACACCTATGTTTATTGATAACTTTTATCTCTGATCCCACTGTTTTTCACTTCCTTCCCAGGTAATGATTAGCTAAGTTGTTCACCAGGTATCAATAAGATACACTGCAGTATGTAGTAGTAAGAAAAGGTCTCCTTGGTGTTTATCATCTCAATAATGACAGTCATGCCCTTCTAATCAGAGTCCTTGTACATTGTGTGCTATGTGTGTGTAGCACCTAAGTGATTTAATAAAGCCTAAGAAACCATTTAATATATTACATGAAATTATCTGGCAAAAGTACTTCTTAACTAGTTATCACTGCAAAAACTAAATTCACAACCACAGTAAAAATTTTAGCTTGTAATTATTCACTGGACAGAAATCAACATATCTGTGGATAAAAAAACCCCAAAGCTCAAAAACTCCTCAAGAGACAGGCACATTACCAGCTCCTTTCCAGGGCATCCAGCAAAGAACTCAGGATCAGAGATAGGATCAGAAAGAAATGACTGAAGCAGGTTTAACCGGAGGCCAGTAGGAGGTTCATTTGTCATCTTCACTCCATTCTGCAGAATGGTTACTGGAAACTAGAAACAAAAACCAGCAAAACTGCATTCAGAAAGCATGGAATAGATTCTATATCAACAATATAGGATTATTCTGTGTTTTTTATGTAAACAACTATCTGCAAGAAACTACATTTTAAAGGTCAACAGCTTATAAAAAATTCTCCAAGGCATCAAGCAAGTTAGACCCTGCTGTAAGTAACAAACCTGTATGTTAAAATGTTTTCTTGGTATTCAACACTTCACAAATAAAATGCAAGACTAAATTTTTGAATTTATGTGAGAGCAAAAAAATCTTCTTAATCATATATGCTGACAGATGGTAGTTCCATTGAGTAATACACAAAATATTGCACATCACACTATCAAAATATTACAGAGGAATTTTGATATTACCATGCTTATAATTATTTTTAAGTGTCCTTTCTTAGTTAAATTACCCCTTCAAAGCCTCAATGCAATTCAGAGAATTCTTATTAATTTTTTATTAACAGCTCATTCAGGTATACAAAAATTCCATAAAAATGCCATCAACTTTCCCTTTCCCTGAACAGAAATTATGAGGCCATGTATGTACCTTTGGTGAAGGGTAACTTGTAAGCCAAAGTCTGAATTCTGGGTGACATTTTTCACCATCAAGCTCCTCACATATTTTCTCCAGCATGGGCATCCAGGAGACAGCTAAATGACAATTTTGTAAACAAACCCATGTTCCTTCTTCCATTCCTGTTTGAATCATTTTTGTAGCTATTGGTCCTTGTCCTTGTCCTAATGAGATGGACTGAAACTTATCTCCTACCATCTCTCTGTCACTTGCCAGTTTCAGGAGGCCTTGAACAGAAAGCATAAGATTTTAGCACTCATACATTAAAAAGAAGTTATGTCAGAAAAAAAAATAGTGAAAAACTTGTATTACTATTTTGTTTACATGTACAAATTGCTATTTTGAAGAGCCCCAGAATTCTACCAGTCTGACATAATGCACTCAAATCTACTTGCAGAAAGTGCAAAATAATCCTCATTGTGTACTGATGGGGAATTTGAGTTCCCTGTTTTCTCTTCCTGTGTGTACTTACTAGACATGGGATCTGCTCCTGGAGATAGCACAAATATTAAAGGGACTGTAGCAGTTGAATCTAAGTAACTTTTTGCTAGATCAAAAGGTGGTGGCTCTACAAATTTCTTCCCCAGTTTCTCAGTAACAAATGTTGTTATAGCTGGAACAATCTGGCAAAAAAAAGGGCAAATACAAACCATTAACATAGACATAACTGCAGATCTGACAATATCTTTTATGCCAAATTCCCAAGCCTGCAGACACTTCTGATTTGCAGAGATTTGAGACCACTCTTACAGAACAAACCAGAAGCAAAGGTTTCACCTCTTGTTGACACCACTCTCCTTATTTTTTCCTTACAAGAGGAATAATAATGTTTTTAGAAAATAAAGAATAACATACCTCATATAAAAAAATATTCAATAACATTAAGACCTTGATTCAGGCTTTTCCTCACATGGAGGCCAAGCACAATCTCCCTTAGGAAATATTAATGTAATTATTTTTAATAAATTCAAGGGAGCAATTGCAATATGCCTTAAATTCTAACATTGATGGTTCCTAAAGAAAATGCAATACAATTTGTTAAGTGCACCAAAGGCAGAATTTGTTGAAAGTTCATCTTGGTCGTTCGAATCTATACATCTTATCTCTTTTTGCCTTAAAAATCATTTGCATGAAAGCACATTAGATATAACCTGTGTATGTTTTTCAGGCTAATGTATCCTGTTCTCGAGTATATTGGGTGAACCAGAAAACAGCCTAGCCATGAAAAAATACTTCAAGAGAACTAGAGCAATGAGAATCCTCCAAATGATTCATTAAATCACATAAGAATGAAAGATTTCAGCTGATGCTGGTGGTGTTTGTATTAGTCACTTAACAAAATAAGAACAGCATTTACTTTATTAATCAATATGATGAAGAACAGATTAATTACTGGAATAGGGCAGGGCAAACTATGCTACAAGGCTACAAACATTCCATAGCTGATCATCTTACCTTGTCTGGTCTTAAGCACCGAAGAATTATCATCTTCTGTAATTCAGTTAATGTATCATCCAACCCTTCTGGCAATGGAAAGTTGTGAGGCTCTTTGCTATCATACATTTTTTGCCATTCACCTATATTTTCAGAGACATGACTCCTAGGAAAAAAATCCACAGGTACTATGAATACCTGGAATTGGGATTTTTTTAATGTTTATCAAAGACAAATTACATTGCATTGTCATTCAAGACACTTCATATCTACATCAGAAAATAATCCCACAGTTGAGCTTCTCCATGCTGACCGGTGAAAAATATCTTTCCACCATGCTGCTGAGGAAAGACTCCACCTGAAAGGTTCCAAGTTGACAATAAGTTCTGTCTGTTCCTCCAGCCAGCACTGCCAGGACCTTCATAGGCCTGAAAGAATTTTCTGCCTCCACTATTTCAAGAAAATACCACACTTTAACTGAAGAAATCTACCAGGAAATTCCGCTAAGGAAAAAAATTATTTTCCTTCACACAACATGCAGACTATGTCCTTGGCAATGGGAGAACTCTCAGATTATTTAAAGGTGGGATCATCATCCACACTGCTATTAAAACTCCAAAGGGGCTGAAACACAAAACAACCTCAAAGAACTTCTTCTATGAGAGCAGTGTTACTGCACTCAGGTCCAAATGCTCCAAATATTTGCACTCAGCCAATTTATGGAAGTCTTGTACAGCCCTGCTGTCTCCAGAATTTAGTGTTAAACTCTATTTAAACCCAGGGTGAAATTGTACTGAGTTCAGAAGAATAGAGTTTACCAACTCTGGCTTTCACTGAACCCTTAAAACACTGTTTCTCTACCATGAAGACATTTCGAAAGAAAAGTTTCTTTAGGCAAGGCCTCAAATAATTTTGAAAAAACAGTTTTATTAAATAATATTATAATTAGTGATCTGACTGACTGGAGTAAGTGAAGCAAACATGATAATGAAAAAAGGGGGCTGGTTTCATCCCATTTGCATTCTGGTACTGATTTGGAAAACGTAGCAAACATTTCAGTCAGCATGTGATGTATGTGTTGGTCGAAACCAATTCAGACCAATTCACATAATTATTTTACCATACCTCAGACCTTCCATAGCTGGGAATTCACTTGCACGACATAATTCATCCCAGCTCTTATCTGATAGCCAAGATGGATCTGGATTCTTGTGCTCATTCTTGAGACCCACACCTCCAGTTAGTAAGAACATAAACTCTTGATGTTCTATTTCTTTATTAGCCCTAAATAAATAATTAAAAAAAATCAGTAATTGAGATACAATTTTATGTAATATAAACAGTCATTTAAAATTAATTACATTTCACTGCCCTTTAGGGGGTTTCTACTTCAGTAAGAGCTGAGATCAGGTCTCAATATTCTATATTATTAAAAAGCTGCATGATAAAAATGTCTGATTAAGACTAAAGTAAGGGTTTCAAGAGACAACTCTTAGAATCAATGAATTATTTAGGTTGGAAAAGACTTTTGAGATCAAGTCCAACCATTAACCCAGCACTGCCAAGCTCTGACTAAGCCATGTCCCTCACTGCCATATTTACACAGCTTTTAAATCTCTACAGGGATGGTGATTCCACTACTGCCCTGAGCAGCCCTTTCCAGAGCTTGGCAATGCTTTTGGTGAAGAACTTATTCCTAATACTTGTTTGGTTTAGGTTTGTTTGGGGTTTTTTAAGTGCAATTATTCCTGGTTTTTAAAAGCTTTGCAGAAAATAATGCATTCTGCAATTACAATACCCTTACAAATTGGCCCAGGAAGAGCATCCATGTACAGATGAGTGTACACTGCAAATAATTACGTACATTATGATTGTGTAATTTTGAACATATCGTTCCCTTCATAATGTATTCACACAAAATTAGGAAGAGAAAACTAAAAAGCTGGTGGAAAGAAGACTGCATCTGAGATGTCATGATGTTATGCAAAAGGGTAACAGAGAAAAAAAAAAAGAAAAATAAAGACAAAAACCTAGAAGTTTTTGGCATTACACATTCCAGCCTAAGTTTTCATTCTAAAATGTTTTCTTAAATAACAGCAATTGTTTTTGACATAAGGATGCTATGTAACACTACCCAGATCCTTAAAAGATAGATTTAACACTGACAAAACCATTGACAAATGGGCACACATTATTTTTTCCTAATGGGTCCTGTAGCATTGATGCATGCACTCACATACTCTTCCATTTGTTAATCTTACACATTTTAGAAAGCCCCAAAGTATTCATGACCTTACTCCAAAGGCATTACTATCAACACGTACAAGAACATTCCACCCCCTCAGTACCTGCTTCCACGATAAAATCATTAATTTCTGTTAGTAAGGGACTTCACAAAAATGAGCTTACATGAGCAGATTACAACACAACAAAAACGAGAAGAGCAGCTTGTCCGTTTCAAACAGGGAACGACAGACTTGGCAGTACAGATTGTAGGTGAAGTGGTCATTTAGGTACTGAAGTCGCTTCTTCAAAATTTTGGATTTATTACTAAAAAGAAAAGTGATAAACTGAGACCTCAAATTGAATAACACATACAATCCATTAAGAAATCTCATCTATTTTACATTGTAGAGGATTGATATTAGATCCACAGGCTCCACAGGGAATTAAGTGCCAAATTAAGTTCCCCAAAATTTCAACTATGCTTCCCGTCTTTTTAAAAGACTGTAGCACTTTCAGGAGTACCAAGCAAAACAATAAGCTGAAATCAATTTGCAAGAGTTAAGTGGTGGCACCCGGTCTTTAAAATGGAGCCTACTTCAGAACCTGACTTCACATTAAGTGACATTCTTAAAAATACTTAAATATAGCACATGCTTACAGTACATAATTTAACAGTAAGTAAAAAGAGCAATTAATCATTAATAAATCCTATTTTCCTTCAAAAGCCTGCATTTAAGGAGGCACGTTGTTTCCCAATGGAGCAAACTCACAAGAAGAGAATGAAACCCCTCAATTTGCTGCAGACAGACCCTGTTTACCTGTCGTGAATGGAGCTGATGAAGAGGCTGACAAACCAGCTGAGGGAGTACTGGTACATGGGGTCGATGCTGGCCAGGTCGGCGGTGGTGAAGAACAGCACGGCCGAGTGCCGCGCCACAGGCCGGTACGCCTCGCGCGACTCCGCGATCTTCAGCTCCGTCCTCTCCGCGATCTACAAACAACAGCTTCCAACAGCCTCAGCTCTCTTCATACTCCACAGAAATGTTACTACTTCATGACGCTACCGAAATAGCTCCATACAGCACTGTAACACCAGAGTAATGCAACATTTCTGCTCCAGAAGGCACCACCCCAGCAGGAAAAACAAGCACTTGGCCCTACGCCAGTACTGCCTGATCTATTTACCTGCACTACTGATGCACATACTTTAAAACACTTTAAAGACTGAATAAACTAGCAATGAAGATTCTAGAACAGATCCAATTTTATTTCTCTTCCCATTTAACAAGTGTAGAACTTGCTTCTTGTGCTATGCATCCAAACCAGAGACCTTCTGCTGGCTGCAAATTTTAACATTTAATTTCTCAGTCTTATTGAGGGGAGCACACATAGGCACTTCTTACCTGCTGCTTTCTTGTGATCTCATTAGCCATGACTTTGGCAGAATCCAAGACCTGGATGGCAGTCTCATCTTCCAGAATATCACCTTCAGATGACTGTAAAGTTTCTAAAATTTTTTTCTCAATTTCTTGTAGATTCTTTTTATTGGCTGCAGACTGAACAATGAGAGCATTTCTTTCCTCTTCTAAATCTGGTCTAATCAATAAAAACACAAAACCAAAAATCAGTCAAAGCTCATCTTGCACTGGCTGCAAAAGAAGCCCATGAAAATGACTCCCTCTTCCTACAGGAAGTTATTTGTGAATACTCTTTTCAGTTTAAGCAAGAGAGACTTACCTCTCTTCTGCTACAACAATACCTAGCAGCTGATCTTCAAGTCCCTCTGGTGTAATCATAAAATTGAGCAATAAAACTTTTGTAGCAAGTTCAGGCATATAGTGTGGATTTCTTAGTTTTGTGGTAATAAAAAACTTGAAATCGCTGGAATACTCAATAATGCTCTCACCAAGCCTGATACACTCCACACCTCCTAAAGTTAAGAGAAACATTAAGAAAACTTATCTACTCCACTTATTCATGAAAAAAAAAAAATACTTCTGTCATTAAATAAAAGCAAACTTATCATCAATGACAAATTTCCTGAAAAGTAAAATGAGTAAATACATCTGATAGTTTGAAAAATTCTCACAGACTTCAACAGGGCCACTTAACACCCTTAGCAGATGAAATCAAGTCAATCCAATTACTTCTGTACTTCCAATTTGCATATACAAAAACTAGAGATGGAAACAGAGAGCTGTGGAATTATCCCCAAATATATTCTTATGGACAACTCTTTCCTTAAATTACTTGTTTAAAAGTGGAAACTACAAAGAAAAGAAAAAGTTTGAGCTTTACTTGCCTTTTGTTTTTAATTCTGAACATGAAAACCAATAAAGACAAACTAGGTAAGAAGAAAGGGAAAACATACTTTTCTCTATGTGCAGTTTTCTGTCATCTAATGGGAGGAAAAGTTGAAAACCAAATTCATAGTTACTTGCTAAGTACAGTGAAAACTGTGCCTTAAGCAAAATACCAACTTGACTATTTTTCTTGATTTGTGCAAAATGTAGCCAACATTATTATTAGACTAAAACATATGAAAATTAATCACCAAAACAATTTCACTGATGAGATTTCCTTGACAGAATTTCTTCAGTCTCCTACAGTGATCTGGTGAAGGTTTTCACATAAAACCATTATCCTGATAAGCAAGAATGACTTTTCCTAAAAAGTAAAACTTCAGGCTGCTGTGCAATTACCCTTCTCTTACCAGAGGCAGATGTAAGGCAAGAAGAGAGCAGTATGAGAAACATCAGGTGGTGCCAGAGACTAGAAACTGAACAATATGTCCTCTCCTTCAGGTTCTAAATTAACTCTGCTGTACCTTGTTTAAATGTCTGTTTAAGCAGCAAAGGTTCAAGAGATGGGTCTAGTTCTTCTCCAACATTTTCTAGCAGCAGGGGAGTCCCAAACTGAATGCAGTTCTCCACAGTTCTCATATAATCTGTGTCACTGATCTTGATAACATTCAGACGGTTGTCCTTCTCAAAATTCTTAACCCATTTATTTGCCTGACCTTGAGGATCAATCATTAATGGCCTAGAAAATACAGGACAGTTTTTTCAGGGCTTGCAGGCATTTTTCAAAATTTTCAACTATTTTACATGTCTCTGTATCAGACTGCCAAGAAGAAGTGATACAATTTAATTACAATATTTTAAGATATCAAGGAATAATAGATGCATAGGTGTTTTACAATAATTTGAAAAGTAATAGCAGAAATAGCTTTAAAATGTGCAAAAAATGTTTAACATTTTTCATAAAATAACCAGAATGTAGAATTCTTGTGAAATACTGTTCTACCTCCCCCCTGGAATATAAAGATTCCACTCCTTTTCCAATTATATTGCTCCACAGAAGCTACATTGTTTCCATATATATTCTTTTTTTATAAGGGGGAACTTGTTTGGATTTGAAAATTAAACCTTTTTGTCACCTACCAACGTCTTGAATTGTCCACAATGACCCCATTGTCTACAGAAAATACATCAGTTGGCAAACCAGCAATATTCCAGGCTCTTATTTTTATTGGGTCACCAAGATTCTTGCTCAAAGAGAAATTTTCAGAACAAGGGATTTCTTTCTCCTGAAAAAGAGAGGGGAAAAGTCTAACAAAATAAATGTTTTTCTTTATTCTGTGTTTCTTTATATCATTATTAAATGCTACTTCAATCCAAAAATGACAATGTGCATATTATTTTAAGAGACTGAAATAAATCATGTAGAAGGAAAAATCCTGGAGAAAATAAAACCATAATTTCAGTAATTAACTATATTTCCCCACTAAATATTTGCTCTCTCCTCAAATTTTGTAAGATGTGTCAAGTTCTTGGTACATTCATAATATGGGAGGTTTATTACACAAAGTTATGACTTAAGAAATTCATATACAGTTGGAAATATCTAAGTATATCTTCCATTAACTCAGTACAGCAATTCAGTGCTGATTTGTTACTGTTAATGCATTTTCAAGTGATTCCACATCACTTGATTTATGAGTTGTGGCATTCATATAAGTGTCTCTTTGCATCACACAATAAACTGTCTAATTAACATACAAATATTTGATGGTGTAAGTTATAGAAAGTTTTACATTACATATAACTGCATTTTAAATTTAATTATTTGATTTAAAGGCAAAATACAGAAAACAATGAGATTTTACTTCAGAAACAATCAAGCCTTACAAAATCAATGATTGTCTCTAATTTCTGATATCCTATTGTGGAGTAAAGTATAAGTGCAGAGTAAATTCACTGATTTACTTAAATTCAAATCTACAAAATATTGGTTCAGCAGAATTGACCCCACTGGTTTACCAGGTTTATATAAAATAAATTACAAGGGATTTTTGAAGCCTCTTGCAGCAGTCTCAAAAATCCAAAATAGTTCTTTAAGATAACCTTCTAACCTCACACAGTCTGCTCCAATCTTTGGTACATTCTTGCCGAAATCCAGCAGTAAAAGCTCCCAGATATGCTATTACACCAGCTGATATCAGAGTATCTCCTGTCAGATTATCATATTCCTCTTGAAGATCACATGCAGCTTGATTCCATCTATGACAAGCAGAAAAAGGTCATGCTGAAACCTCCACATGAATGATATTGATGTTAAAAATCAACTTGGTTTTGTTCCTCTTAGGTAAGAATAGGTAAAAAATATGAAAACCTCATCCATGTATTCTATTCTCATTTTGAAGAGATTCCCTCTGCAATTCTCCCAGTGTTGCTGCCCATATTTTTATGCTGCAAACAATGAGGACTATTTCAAGGTGCCAGACATTCTTTAGTGTCACAGCTCTCAGACAGAAGCACAGCATGAAAGGCTTAGAGAACAGAATTTCAAGCTCTGTTTCTACAGTGGTTTTTCTATATGACATTGGAACTTTAACCTGACCTTGTTTTCTCTCCACCAAGACCTCCAATCAACTTTTCTGCTCGTTCCAGTTTTTTAGCACACATCTCAACCTGGAATTCTAAGCGAGCCTTTTCTTCTGTCTTTTCAGTGAAGGTTTGTTGCAAAGCAGCCAAGCGGCCTTCAACTGCCGCGAGCTCTCCTCTCTTCTGATTCAACAGCTCCATTGTCGTTGCCAACGACTCCTCTGCCACTTTCAAACGTTCTTTTTTGGGTTCAATCTCCTATTCAATTACAGCCAACACACAAATGCTTTTAGTATGTTTTTGTAACTTTGTTATTAAGCACAATGCTTAGGATGAATACCCAGAGCAAAGGAAGATTCCATAGCGCTGAGAGGCAAGGAACAAAACCACACCTTTGATACCCTGTGAAAGACCTCCATTCCCTTGATCCATTTGCACAAACCCTCTGCTGCTGAGGAGGCTTTGGCCACCACTTGTGGATCAAACTCTGGGTTAGTCAGGTACTCAGTCCGAATCTTCTGCATGACAGCTTCCTGGGTAACAAGAGCATTACAGCCCATCAGATCTCATGGCTGACACTTCAAAACTGAACATACTCATTGCCATTTCTCTACACAGTGAAAGAAGAAAGAACTATTCTGTATTAATTGTTGGAGAAATCACTGCTCATTTGATTGTTTTGATCTTCCTATCATGTTTCGTAGTCTTTTCCTGTTTTCATTCTAATCCTATCCTTATCCTTTTTAACCATGCATTTGCTGTCTTCCATGTGGCAGCTACCTAAGTGCTAAGAGCATCACAGTCACATAGAAGCTTTAATTTACACTGTCCTTTGTGTAAAACACACCAATACCACTATTTATTATCTTTTTCTCAATACACTACTTTGGGGATCACTATAAAAATGCATTTCTTCTAATATAATATAAAATCTAATTGCTTATGCCTGCTTTTAGGGATCAGTTTTAGAAAGGGCAAAAGCATATTCTGTAAAAGACAAAGCATATTCAATTTCCAATTAATTCAGCAAAGGGCAAAAATCACACTCTTGGGTAGCAAGACCTTTGGGAGAAATGGTCATATTTGAAAGGTTATATAGCTAGTACATTTCTGCATTTATTGTTTATCTGCCAATATAATTAACAAAATATTACCCATTTTGTCATCATCCATTCATTCGTTTAATCAAAATAATACAATTAGAAAAAGGTGTTAAGAAAGCAGTAATGGGCAGTCAATTATAAAACAAAGTTTATAATGCTGAATGGTTGATCTAGTAAAATTAGCAAAATAAAAAGGCATAGGAAAGCTGGACATGGATCAAATGTCCATTGGTTCCACTGAAAAACCCCAATCAACTCCCAAAACAGAATATGTGAAATGAGGTTAAAAGGACACAGGTTCAGAAGAAACTAATTGATTAGGACAAATGATGTTTCCAACAGAGTATTTTCTCAATTATTTTTTTTTCCCTGCATGAAAGTGCAGGGAAATGAATTATGCTATAATGTATATGGTAATATGCAATATGTATATGGTAAAAATGACTGAAAAAGCCTTACTGGAATGGGTTTCTCAGAACAGGCTTTCAATTCTTTTAAGAAATTGATGTTGCCAAGCATCTTCAGGCTTGCAGACCAATAATCCAACATCTACAAAACATAGTAGGAAATACCTTTTCAGGCTTTAAAATAAACACACCTACAAAATATAACAAACCTCATTTAATTAAAACTCATGAATATTTAATACTGATAACCTGGTATCTCCTTGAGATGCCAATAGAATAGAAAGTCTGTCAGATCAAACCTTTCCTTCCAATAATACTTTAAGCCAAAAAGTAAACAGTGTCTCAAGGAAGTTATATATTTATTATCTCTATTCTAAAGAAATTTGTAAAGCAAATTAAATCTGGCATATTACAAAATTCGGAAAATAAGGCATTCTGAAATTTTTCAGTAAAATCTGGGTAGAGGTTATAAATACTTGCCTATTTAATGGACCTTGGGTTATCTTGTTTATTGGATAAGTGTTGAGAAGAACATTAATTATATTTTTATTTCAGACTACTGTCTGCTATTTTACCTTGCCTCCAGACCCTGAAGGATCAGCAATTCTTTCAGGTTTTTTTTCTCTTATGACACAGACAGCAGCCATGACAAGTTTGACACCAGATGGAGGATTTTTCATTGCTTTGACAACTGCTATATCAGAAGGCTAAAATAAAAAATGCATTAAGTGTTATGTCTTTCTCAGCACTCAATAAATGAACTGAGAGAAAAGAAGAGGAATTACAACATCATTACCAATGAACATAAGTGGTAATAGAGGACTTTTAGAAGGGATGATACAATGTTACCATCACAATTAACAATATTCATGAATATTCTCTATATAGAGGAAATAAAAAAAAATAAATACAATAAACCGTAAATTAATGATTAAATAAAATTATATTTTAAAAATTCCAGGGTTTTTTGATACAGATTTTGATTCAAGATATTTTTTATACATTTTTGTGTCATCTAAGATATCTCATATTCTGTTAAATTCCTACTTTGTTTTAGAGAGTTAAATAACACTTTCAAATTACAAAGTCTAGATCAGCTTGCCTTCAAAGTGTCAAGAGCACCAATTGCAGCCTCCATGACAGGTATTGCCTCTGCCAGGTCACTCTCACATTCATTTTTCAGTGCCTGAGCTTCCTCGGCTTTTGCTGTAGCAATTTCTTCATCCACTTTTACAATTTTTCTTTTTTCTTCTACTTCTGCAGATTCCACTTCTATGATCTAAAGAAAAACCATGAGTGGGCTTGATTTATATTGTGCTGTGAATGATGAAATAAATCGAAAATATAAAGGGAATATTGAAGTTTTTAATACGTTAACATCATTTCAATTTATGTTAAGGAAATAATTTCTTAGCATATTGCAAAGTCACCATGGAGTTTTAACAGTAGATAAACTGCATGATACCAAATTACTCTCAATAAAAGCTATTTAAAACATGTTTGAAGTTCAGGAGACAAGAAGTTCCTCATGTTTGTGCATCATACTGTAACTCAACTGGATGAGCTTTTACAGGGAGTTTAAGCTTCATAGTCTATAACACTGACTATTGAAATTTATTTTCTTTTCAGGGATTAGCCAAGCCTTTATCCAAGTCCCTTTGCAGCTCTAGGGAAGTGGCAGTCAGTTTTCTTAGAGGTAGAAGAAAAGGTATCCCTGTATCTGTAATAACACTTAGGAATCAGAAACAAGTGCATAACATGTCAATTAAATCATGATTTTTGGTGATGCAACAGTCACTTACTAGATGAGTATGTGTATATTTTCATATAGTGAAATTTTCAAAATACCCAAGATTTTTGATCCTAAATCCCACTAAATTCCCATTAAATTAGCTGGGTTAAGGATCATTTTATAAATCAAGCATATAATCCCTGTGCATGCAAAGACAGACTGTACAAAACTGTTCTTATTTGCTTTGTCATATCTGGGCATATGGAAAAACTATTAAAGGCTTTCACAATATTTGTGAATCAACTTGGGAAACCTGATTTATTCACCATTAGCATGAAAGTTCCTCTAACATCCTTCAGCATGGAGCCTAAACAACAACTGTATATCCAGAGAATGCATTTTATGTAAAGAATGAAATTTTTGTTCTAAGGATATAAACATAAACAAGTTTCAGAATACTAGAAACCTCTGTAAACAAGAAGTAAACTCAAAAACCTCAATTCAACTCTTCTTTCTGCAAGTCACACATCAATGAAATAAGACACATATTTACATTAAAAGCCACAAAGCTATATTTGTATAACTCTACCTTCATCATGCTTGCATTTTCCACTTTAGCCTCTTCCAGTTTGGGCTGCAGCTCAATTAATTCTACTTTCATCCTACCAACCTATGCATACACAAAAGAATCAGGTGGGATGCAGAAGGGTCAAGCACAATTTCCAACAATTTCTTTAAGATCTAGATTTTACCTAATAACTAATTTATTGATAGAAGGAGGTAACATTCAGTTTCAAATCAAAACATTTCTAAGACTTATTTTATCTCCTACATACAGTGTTTAATTTTAAGGACTATGCTCACTTATAGTCACCTGTTAACCACCAAGGAAATGACAGCTCATATACTACCTGACAATATATGCTTAGAGATGTATGGCTCTAGCACAAGTTCTGTGGTTGTAGGAAAGAAAAGGCAAAATGCATCTGTTAGTCTTACTGTTGAAGACTGAGCTAAACAAAATCTGAAGTACCACTTTTGACTGACTTCTCCAGAAAAAGAAGAGCATTTGACATTTTTTATTTTCAGTTCCATATATCTCATAACTCACCTGTGACTCAGCAAAAGCTAGTTTATCTAGCCCATTCACATATTTCTTCTTGGCTTTCATTACACTGTCTCGTTTCTCAGTGAGAAGTCTCTGAAATGCAGCAATAAGCTCAAGATAAGAAGTAGGAGTAACATAATTATGGCGTCCCAGACTTTGTAAAAACCTATTAAAAAAGTAAAAAAGAGTAACTTTAAATTTTTATTTATTTTGTAAATTTTTTTTAGTTTATCATTAGTAAAGTTATGTAGCTGTTTGATAGGAATTAACAATTTCAACGATTTTATATAATTTTTATGAAGCCAAATAATTATGTTAACTTGTAAACATGTAAATGAGTAGCATTGAAACTCAGTCACCTAATACTTTATGATTGTTTGCAAAAGCCATAGACTGACCTTTCAGAGAGTGACAAAACTGAAGTATGAAAGTATTTACAGATGGGCACAACTCCCTGACGCTCAGTGTCGGTCAGCTGGAGGGTTTCTAAGAACTTACTGGCCACACGTTCAAGGGCATCTTCAGGCCATGGCTGAGGGAGANCCATGGCTGAGGGAGAAGTGAGGAGGAAAGAACTTGTAAATTCAACTGTTAGCAGCCTTCAAATGTTAAAATCAGTTTTTACCATTCAAAGCACGAGGATGAGACACACTAGTCCCAGCTGTGTCTCAAGAACAATGAACTGATAAAAGGGTTGGCTAGCTCAGGCAGCAAGGTCACCAGCCATGCAATCTTTTCTGGCAACTCTTGGCTGATCTTCTAACTCAAAGCTACACAATATTATTACTATTATTATTAT
>VZTB01004485.1:0-27783 GCA_013397245.1 Thryothorus ludovicianus
TGTCTTCAAACTAAGACACAGCTCTATGGTGACTGCCCCCACCATCAGGTCAGACATTTCCTCTTAGCTCTAGAATGAATAAGATGAACCTGTGAAGGACTTGTCAGTGTCTATGGAATTTTCTTGGTTTTGTAAGGGAACAGGCACCCTCTCTCTAAGTTATCCATCTTCCTTCACCAAAATATGAAATACATGTGATAAATAGTCCAGTTTGCTATTTAATGTATTCCCACCCCTGCATTTTGACAAGGGCTTCTTAATTTGCAACATCTAGAAAACTACTGAAATGGAGAACTAATATTTATATCAATATATATCTGTTCCTTGCCTTTTCTAACAAGGAGGAACTCTGCCTGAAGTTTGTAACAGAGTCCATTCATTTTTATGCATCTGTTCACTTCTGGATTGGGCTGGATCTGGAAATTCAAGAGAGAAAAATGTAACTTCATATTTATATGCCCAAACAGAAGGGATATATTGTTATTGAATGATGAAAACATGGTGCTCATTGCTCTTGTGGAAACTAAACCTTTAACATTTTATCTGTTAGAAATGTGCTGGGCATTCACACTGTACTGTATTTTAATGACTGAGTGCTGGCAAAATTTTTTAGATAAAAAAGCAGTTAAATTATGGGGTCTGGCTTTCTTTATTTCTCTCTATAAACAGAAATGAGTGTCTCTAACCTAAAGCCAAGGGAAGGAGGAAATTTTGATTATTTGTATTTATTTGCACTAAAAATGATATAAATGTTTTTCATACACCATTCATGTCTGGTTGACACAGCTGGAGTAGTATAAAAGAGCTTTAGTGTAAATGAGAAATAGGGATCTTGTAGTTTAAAAAGAGATGGTTTAAGAAAGGTATGTGTTCTTCTTTTCTCACTGTTTAAAGCATTTTAACACGCATATCATTAAAGTTTCTATTGCAGCCCAGACTCTAAAAGTGAATCATAAACTGAACAATAGAGTCATAAAACAAAATTACATCAATTATACAACAAGGAGAACTTGAGTCTAAACCACAGAAACATAATTTAATTGTTGTTTTCCAGAACTACTCATAAGAACTCCAATAAGCATGACTTTTTTTGTTTCAATTCTGAATATGAGATCATTAAGAAAAGTTGCAACTAACTGATGCTGCTAGGACAGTAGCAGAGAGATGGGGAACAGGCAGGTGCAGCAATAGCAATTAAATGCTCTGATCTCCCTTTTGCACTCATGTCAGGACTCATACTCCTAACGTGAAAGCAGTAGAAATAGATCAACCTGCTTCCATCAGAGCCTGAATACTTCCAGAAGCTGCAGAAGAACTTAACGCCATGTGAGGGTTTCCAAGTAATATTTAATATATACAGATAAAATGGAACGTGCTTCTAGTGTCATTCCATTAGGCCACTTCTCTGTGAAAATGCTAAAGAGAAAGAATGAGCATAAATAGTTGCAAAGGATGCAGAACACATCTTTGAAAGAAATCTGAGAATGTCTTGAAAAGCTGAGAGCCCAAAGTCTCAATTCATACTGCACTACCATAATTTATGCAGGCTGCACAACTGGTTTCCAATCAGCCCTAAGCATCTCTCCTTTCCAACAAGGAATTATTGCAATGCCAAATGTAAAATCTAGACATAAAATCTGGGACATATATGGGATTGTGCAAAGATGCTGGCCCAGAATGAGCTCCATTATGTGGACTTGTTACACTTAATATGGTTCCAAACAGGAACCATAGGAGCTGAATGACAGCTTCACTGACCTGAGTATAGATCCTTTCCTTGGTGCTGGTATTTCTCCTCCATTTCAAAGCTGTAGGATTCTTCCTCAGCTGCAGATGACCCCAATTTTTGCCTTGCCCCATGTAATTTTTGCCATGCCCAATGTTGTTCTTCACTGCAACTTGAATTTTGGGGATTTAAAAGTCCTTCAGGAACATAAAGGAATTTCACCTTACAATCTTCTCTGAGGGGTAAACATTCCTACAGGGATTTTCTAACTGTGATTCAGGCAAAAGCAACAAATTATTAGAGAACAGGACATGAGACAAGGGCACTATTCACTGCAAAATGTAACACAAACAGCAGAAGAATATTCCTCAGGCCTAGGCAGCCACCACAAGTCTTGTATCTAATTTCTTTTCCTCTCCAGGCTTCAGAAATAAGTCCTTCCTCTGAAAATATCTGAAGAGCTTTGGTGTTTCTCTCCCAAGATGAATGAGAAATAAACACATTAGGAGGCTGTTTTATTATGTCACAGAGTCTTTTTCCTATAAAGTTCTTCTTTTAAAATCTAAAGCTACTTTCTGCTGCTCTCCTAGGGATCAGAATCCATGTCCATCCCTGCAGAGCAGGGCCAGCTGCCCATGCTGCCCGTTGGTAAGCACAGGGATCTCCCTGATTATTGGAGCTCTGATTGTCCCTGATACTTCCAACACACAGACGCAGCAAGGGTTAGCCACCAAAAAACACCAAGGACATAACTTTACTACTTCCCTTTGTCCCTTGGAGCATATCTCCCATCTATGTCTATGTAAAGTTCACAAAAATGATGTATGGAGGCACAGGTGAGTATCCAAAGCTGCATCCACTAAAGACATTAAAAATAAAATTTTACATGATAATCTAAATTCTGCTTGAATCTCAATGGCAAAATTAATCTCTGAGCTTGCTTAAAAATGGATTGACAGTCACACATCTCTCAAATGACTTCTCTCCATGGGAAAAATTGTTCAAAATTTTCAAGGTTTTTGGGAGGTGATTTTGTTTGTTTGTTTGTTTGCTTTGGGTTTTATTTCAAAGGAGTTTTGAGTATCTGTGTGAAACAAAACTGCTTGATCTAAAGAACTACTAGCCTGAGTGGAAAACTCTTTTTCTTCTCAGTATTATTTCCATTAGGCCTGTGGAGACACACTTATTCAACAATTTATTCAAAGAAATCTGAGTACAGCTATAATATTTGACAATTTATAATTGATAAAAAACTGTGAAAAAAACAGATACCTACAATGTCTTTCATGATTTTTGCTAAACCTGTCATTCCTGTAAAGTTCACATCAGTCAGGTAACCTCAGGGTCTTGTGCTGAAATCATTGCTGCCACCCTCAACTGTGTACAAAAGGAAGGGCAGTAATTACCTTCATTAGCCTCATGACTGAGGAATGTGACTATTTAAGTAATGACACCTAACTAATTATGAAACACTTCATATCCCTGTCATCTAAGAAAATTACCTACATTTAGATGAGATGGAGTAGTCAAAAGATTATCTAGCACCATGGATTATGGCTCTAGCCCACTGTGATAGGAGTCTGCTCTCTGTTTCTCTCCTCTCCCTTGCTATTAATGCTAGACTGCTTTGCATTACACATTTATCACTGGTTACTCCTCCATTGCATCCCAGATTGAGCATGACCTGTCTTAATGCACACAAATAACAGACTACTGCTTGATTTGTTGTGTTTTAGAGTAGCTGCTGGGCAGAAGTCCACCATAATGCTAAGAAGCAGTTAAAGTAAGATCAATGACTAAGTAGACCAAAACCACCTTTCCAATGAATTACACGAAAAGAGTACGATAAAGTGAAGATGCAAATGTGGGACCAAGTATGGAGCTTTTTCTTTTCTTTTACTTTATTTTTATTCAGGCAAATCCATTGAGCTATTTGGAGCAGCAGCTTTTAGCCTATCACCAAATGCCATGTTTCTTTCCTCATCTGATTTAATATAAAAAAATCACTGGGAGCTTTCATAATAGAAATGTATTTGTTGACTACAGGAAGCAATCTCTAACTACCACCTGCAAATTTAGATTTTTTCATTAAAGAAAGCTTTCCATAGATAGAAAATATAGCAGATCACAATTACACATTTCTGCAGCATCTAACTCTTGCTTGCACAATGGTTCTGCTCAGTAATTTGTAATGAAAGATGTTCCAGGAATCCTACATATTATTGATGCTACACTGCAAGTGGACAATCACCCTTATTTCAATTGATTTTTGACACATAGAATATTCCCCTGCAATTTCTGTTGAAGAAATCTCCCTTGTTTCTTTTATTTCAGTTATTGATTCTCACTCTTCCAATGTGAATGGTAACCCTCTGTGTTTGTGGCATTTCTGGAAACCATAGGAAACTGGCTTTCTTTTCTTTCAGCCTTTAGACTTCCAGAGTGGGTTGTTACCCACCCCATGGCCTTTTCTTCACTAATGGGTAGAGCAGCTCTTTCTGTTCTGCACAGCTGGAACCAAATAATAACCTGTGGGAGAAGGAACAATTCAGTAAAAATGGTGTGAAACAACTGTGCAAGGCTGTTGCTACTACAATAGCTTTCTTTAGGATGAACTTTAACTTCCTTGAGCATAAACAGGTCAGACTGTCTTCTTGAGCAGCAAAGGTGCACCATATTGCTGCCATATGCACCAATGTCATTACTGAGAAATTGAAGTGTGAATTGGAAAGTGTTAGAAGCATTTTAGTCAGCTGCACTTTCTTCAGCAACTCATGGGCGAAAGTAGAGTTGGACATTTTTCCTTAAAATGTCTTTACTTACTGCCATGCATCCTCTGTTAAATGTGGCCATTAGCAGTCAGAAGCAAAGCACAAAATCCTGAAAGTAAGAAGTACTCTCACTGTGTTAGAGATTTCTTTTGTTGTTTTGACTTAAATAAAAACTTGTTCACTTTTAACCTCTCTTCTCTGCAAGTTTATTTGCCACCACTGGCCTGTGAATGGGATAGGGAGCAGAAAGTTATTTTGATGAAACAGAAACATTAGACAAATCTTCTATAAAAGCTTAATGTCACTAGAAACTATCTATTAAATTTGGGCAGGGTGGAGAGGGGCGTGCAATGATACACAAAACCGAGTAGACAATTTCCAAACACAGCAAAAGAGTTCTTTGTGGAGAGCTCCTCTTCTGTTCTGTTGAAGCCTGGAGATACTCTGGGAACTCTGGGAACCTGTTCCTGACTGTATTAACCAGCCTAGCACAGAATGAACAGGTACACCATTACATGCAGCATTTTGGATATCAGTGGTGGCAAATAAACTTCTGAGGTTTTTGTGTGTGGGGTTAGAAAGAGACCTGACACTCTCTCCATTTGTTCCAGTTGAAAAGAATAATTTACATTTGCAATGCCAAAATTTCCTCTCATCTAGAAAATATTAAATCATAATAATTTCCCTGTTTAGCTGACAGCAGCTATCTTTGCAATCTGTTGCAACAAGGTGTCAAAGCAGCAGCTCTTAACACTCCTTTCAGCTAAGCTGTCTTAAAACAGCAAACACTTTGGGCTGGACATTGTAGGAGATATTCAAAAGTTTCAAATGTGAAGATGCACATGGGCAGCTACAACTGCTACAACTAATTCCCTCTTGTCCCTTAGGATGCTTGTATCCCCAGTTGTCTGTTCTGCTTATGCTGGATATTGAGTTCTGCACCTTTAAGGCTGGTTCTGACAGTGAGAGGGGAGAAGAAGCTCACGGTTTGTTTGCAGAAACTTCACTTCCCCCATTCCTGCTCCCAGACTGTGCTGTCTGCAGCACCAACAGCAGCAGAGAGCTCTCCTTTGATTTTAGTTGTTTTTCTCAGCTAGCTGAGGCAGAGAAGTTCCCCAGACTGTGGCTTTTATTTTTCTTGGAACTGACCAGCCTTGCTCTGGACCGAAACCCAGAAAAACACCAGTAGCTCACGCCTGTGTCCCACTGGGGCCAGGACGTGGCATTGTCCAGCACAGGAGGGACTGATGAGAGTCTGAGCGAGCAGAGCTACACCCCATGACAAGGACTCGGAATTTGCCGTCTCTCCAGAACAATGAGATGTTCCATTGTTTAATATTATTCATTTTTCCATATTTGTGAGTATTTTACTTGTTAAATAAACAGGTTTTTGCACTTTTCTCAAAGGACATTTTTGTCTCCTCAGCTGATACAGGGAGGAGTTGCTTGAATTTACTTTCCAAAGGGACTTCTTTGGAAGTTTCCTCCCAAATTTGCCCTAAACCAGGACAAATACTTTTTGACACCCAATGTGGGACTCAAGAACTTGGAAAAAAACATGTACTGATTGCATTTATTTTTAACATTGTATTGGGATAAACCAGGACACTCTTCTTTTTAAGGGGCTAACAAAAGAAAAAACAGGTAAATGGCAAAAGTAACCAAAAGTGATAACTGTCAGCAGCTTCATCTCTTGCATTGTAATCCACAGAAGCCAAGAGAGAGGGTGTCTGAAGGCTGGCTGACACCTGGAACAGCCACACAGCCCTACGGGGTGTCACTAGAATTTACTGTTACATTCCGTAAATATTTCTGTCTCTCTAGAATGTGTTTCCTAGAAGAAAATCTTCAGATAAGTCCTGGTGAAATAATTCTTTTGTGCTGGTTTACAGAGAGCACAGACCATAACACCCTGAAGTTTAAATCTCTGTGCACCCACCAACCTTTTCATTTATTCTGGCATCGTGTGTCTCATCTAGGATTCAATTAATTCCATGAGGTAGTGCTGTCTAAAGTTTATCTGCCACTTTTAAAACTGTACTTTTTCTCACCAATAATAAAAAAGATAAAACAAATTAACAGAGACAAATAGTTATGGAAATCAGGAATCTATTTTAAACTGGATTAAAAGAGCACAGTTTGGGGAACCTGGCAAAATGGTGACTGAGTGGGAAATGCTTGAATCTGGGAGCTAATAGAAAGCAGTAAATTTAGAGAACTATCTTCTAGGAATAAATTTTTTTAAACTGAAAATTAGGACTCTAACAGCAAATGAAGTTCTGTAAGAAGGTCCTAGATAGTCATTGAGATTATGAAGTTGAAATATTTCACTAGAAGAGATTAAATCACAGAAACTTGGAGCGTGATTTGCTCAAGGGGAGATTGTAAGATAGGAATAGGGTGAGATAGGAGCTTGAAATTAAACCATACATTATCAGGATCAAGATCATTTGTTTGGCTTCCTAAAAAGGGGGATGAAATGAAACAAAACATGGTGAGTTTGTTATGCTCTGTTCATAGTAGTGCTTAATTAGTTCACGGAATACTTCCCAGCTCTACTGCTGCCCCTAGGCAGTGGAAAGAAATATTATTTTCTTGCTTGTTGTCTAACTTTGCTTCTGGGAGACAGAGAAAATTGGTTTTCTTCTGAAATGTCAGCGATTAGATGCCACTGGAAAAAGTCCCCTGGGCAGAATAGTTTGGTGTACCAGTGACAGCCAGAAGCTTTCCAATATTAGTGTTGTCTCCCTCACATGTTCCTGGTTAAACAATGTTCTCATGTTGAGGTTAGGAAAAATTTCACGGAACCAGAATCACAAGGATCTTAGGTGACATGTAGCTGTGTGAACATGTTTCAAGTCTCATCCAGATCTGTGGACTTAAGTTATTCACCTGATCAAGTTCATTTTGTACCGAAAAACCTCACTCTACTCTGCATCTTACACTGCAGGAAAGCAGGACATTGATCAGACACATAAACGACAAGAGGTAGGAACTTCTTGAGCTCCTCATGAGTAAATATGATGGATTTGTGGGTGTTTTGAGCCTTTTTGTCTTCGGTTTATTACATTTTTTCTTCATTCTTCCTTCACAATATTTCCTTCAGAAATCATAGGCAAAACTTACTCTTCTTCTCATTAAAAATTCGTTATCATCTCTTTGATGGATCTAATAAGAGTAGACAAACAGAAAGCAAAGGAGGATATCACTCAGCTTTTCCAGCTGGTTGGCAATACCAAATATAAAGTCTCTTGTTCAAGTAGAATATTGGGGCTAATCTCTATTTTCCACTGACAGTGATAGGGAGAAAATACCTTCAGTTTATTTTACATTCTAATTATATGATACAAAATTAAAGAAAAACAGAGTGCATGACAAATTCGCAAAGTCCTTTCTCTCCTATGATTGATCGCAAAGCCCGTGTTAATCACAGCAGGGTAACAATAAACTTTTGATGCATTTTCAGCTTAAAATAGGCACACCCAAGTTTACATTTTAGGATGAATAAATTGACATCTTCTTTCCATTAATTATGTGGGGAATAAAAGGTGATTATTCTCGAATGGAGAGTTTCTCATTGAAGACCCAAAATCTGAGCTAAGTCTGAGCAACCTTCATCAGCTCCCTGATTCTGCTGCCTAAATAATATTAATTATTCAGGGGAAAAAACCTCTTATTTCTTTTGGGTGTCTGGTGGGTCAGGTATGAGAAGGAGACACCCCAGGGTTTTTTTCATGATCATAGTATTACCCTTCCTTTTGGGCCAAAGCAAAAATACTCTCCATTTTGAAATTCAAAGCATCCCTGGATCATGGTTGATTTCTCCCTTTATCTTTACTGCACACATCTTTTCTCAGTGCAATGATAAGGAGGTAGGTTTGCACATATGCGTAGGCCCTAATAGCCTGTGACAATCAGAAATACGGAAATCTAGCAACATGTTTTACAAAGTCTGTAGCTGGTACAACATCAAAGTGATCTAACAAATTTAAAAATATAGAAGTTATAATTAAATCTTATTTTGAATGTAACCAGCGTGACATTTTCACTTAAATAAATTTCATGAGACAGAACGTGTTATATTGAATTAACACCTTTACAGGCTATGTGCTTTTTAAAGCAAGTACATAAATTAAAAATATCCTTACAGAGCAAATACTGCCTTCCTTGAAATTAAAATCCAAAATTTTGTTTTCCAAGTTTTTTCCTTTGTCAATGGCTTTTTTTTTTTTTTTTATTCTGTGAGAGATTGACTTTAATATTCCCTGACAGTGACAGGAAAAGCCCTCAATCATTTCATCTCATCCAAACTCTCTAGCTCCTGTTCTGAGCGTTTTCCTTTGCTGATAAACATTGCCTCTGTTGCAAGCATGCTGCAAAGGTCAGGCTCCATGACTGCCAGGCTGCAGGCCATTAGTAGCTGGCAAATTCATTAGGAACAAGAAAAGAAAAATCCCTGTTTGCCTCAGTGCCCGCCATGTGCTCTCTGGCCCCAGTTGGCCATGCCAGGCCCTGCTCTGATGGTGGCACTCCTGGTCCCCAGTGCTCTCCAAGGGCTTCTCCAGGAGCATCTTCCTGCAGCTTTTCAGTGCCTGCACGGGGCCCAGCACAGACCCGCAGAGGGACAGCAGGGTCACGGACCCACACAGGGACACAGGGACCCTGCAGGGACAGCACCAGGGCCAATGGCTTCCACTGACACAGGGCAGGCTCAGGCTGGTGGTGTGGAAGAAATTCTTGTTTCTGAGGCTGCTGAGGCCCTGGCCCACAGTGCCCATGGCTGGCAGTGTTCCAGGCCAGGTTGGATGGGGTGTGGAGCAACCTGGCTCAGTGGAAGGTGTCTCTGCCCATGGCAGCAGGGCTGGAGCAAGATGATTTATAGGGATCCTTCCAAGCACAGCTGTGATTTTGTGATCACAGGGGCTGGGAGCAGCTGAGCCTAATTTCTGATTAGAACCAGTTCAACACTGTAAGTTTGGTTAAGTTCAAGGAGATTGATCAACACTATAGGTCTGGCTAAGGTCAAGAAAGTCTTCCATGCACCAGACTCTGCAATATTGCATTTTATTGAAGTAACAGCAGAGCAGTTTCAGACTTTTCAGTCATATGTATTCTAGCTATGGAGCATTAATATGTGCCCCAACAGAAAGCAACACTATCTATGGCTTCAATTCCATACGAAAATATTAGATATGTGGTATGCATTATACCTGTTTTAAAAGTGTATTTATGTAATAGAAAATTTGCCTGTCATAAATGCAGTAACTACGGTCTTAATATGTGTCACTGCAGATAGTACAGAGGATATATATGGGAAATTTATATTGTTTTATTATTATATTTATGATGGTGATCATACTTCATTATATAAAATTATATGTATTTAATAAACTTTTAGTTTTAAGGATATTTTTCTCTGTATATAGAGCTGGTTTTAATTTCATTTCCATATGGTTAAATTAATTATTGTTTTGAATGGAATGCAGTATGACTATGACATATATGTTATAAAGACACCTTTTTGTTCTTTGTCCTGAAAGTTGCCCTTGGTATCGAGGTAGAGAAGGATTTGTTTTGTCTATCTACCCTGTGAAGAGATCTCAGTAGCACTTAATATGAAACCTAAAGCTACCCACTAAAATCTAGCACAGGATCTAAAAAAAATAAAAGCTAAAACCTATGGCATCACTAAAACTTAAGCTCCACTAACAACGGCCATAGGACAGCACTCTTGCCAGGTGATAGCACAGATCAAGGTAGGCTTCCATCGCCTGGCAGTGGGCGGCTGGATCCTGTGCCAGCTCATGGAAGAGGTTGGGTGGCTCTGTTGTGATAGCACAGATCAAGGTAAGCTTCTATCACCTGGCAGTGGGCGGCTGGATTCTGTGCCAGCTCATGAAAGAGGTTGGGTGGCTCTGTTGTTTGTACATCTTGGGGCAAACTGATCTCCACCAGAAGCCACTAGTTGCCCACAATAAAATTCTCCAGGTGTTTCTCTTTCAGGGATAAGCGCAGCTGCTTCAGGATATCTGCAAGTGGAAGCACAAAGTCTCTCCTGTGCCACTGCAACACTGGTACAGTGTTCAGCAGGCACATGGTAATGGCCTAGATGGAATAGACAGAGAAGTCCTTGTGTGCAAGAACACCAGCCAAGAGCTGCAGGCATTTGAGGTATGAGCTGTCCTGGGTGGAAGAACTTGACCTCTGGCATGCTGTAGGTCTCAGGCCACGATGAGCTTGGGGTGTGGGCCCCTCGAGGCCAACTGCTTACAGAGATGTCTGAAGTGCCTTGCTACACCCCA
Organism: Thryothorus ludovicianus; assembly: GCA_013397245.1. Lineage (NCBI taxonomy): Eukaryota > Metazoa > Chordata > Aves > Passeriformes > Certhiidae > Thryothorus > Thryothorus ludovicianus. The sequence continues at coordinate 10,800 of VZTB01004485.1, forward strand.
AGAAGCACCTTAGCCTGGAAGCTTCCTTCCTCATTGGTCAGCCTGAATTTCCAGGAGCTTTTGGATGGGAGCAGCATTAAACGTCGACTGCATGACTGGGGCAAACGCTGTCAGGTTGATCTCATCAGCACACAGAAGCAGTGAACAGTTTTCCTCACATGCACAGGGTGTCTAGGAGGTTGAATTGCTGAGTCCTCCTCCCAACCGCTGACGGTGGTGCAGGAGGCACAGCAGGTTCACACCTGGATGCTCCCTCGGGCAGCTGCACTCCAGCTCCTTGCGGACACTGAAGTTCCTCTGCTCATCAGTGTCATGCTCCAGGTGGAAGGTACGGCCTCAGGGAGGAGTCAGGGATACAACCACGAGGTACACCACTTCCTCCTCCTCATGGGCAGTCCAGCCTTCAAAGGCACTGCCAAAACCAATGGCTCCTTGCAGCACTGAGAAGAAAGTCCTTCTCAAGACAAGCCAAAGGACAGTTGTGAAGTTTTCCATCAGGGACGTGTCGTCTCCTGGTGTGTCTGCAGGGTGTGTTTGAGCCATCAGCTGCACTCTTCTGGAAGCTGAATCAGATCATATTCTGGTGTCTCGTCCTCTTCCTCTTCCTGCTTCTCCTCCTGGCCACTGCTCTGGGCCTGACAGCTTCTTTGTCTCCACGTAAACCACAGTGCCAAGAGGAGGACCAGGAGCCCAGCACAAAGCCAGAACTGCCAGGGCTGCAAGGCAGACCAGAGCAGGTCTCTCCAGGATGTGCTGCTCTGCTTCATCATGATCTGCTCCGCATCTCAGTCCAGCCAAATCCTCTCCCATTCCTGGAGCTTCACATACTCTCCTCATCCAAACCATCACCTGCAGGCTGTGGGTACTGGGCAAGGCTTTGCAAGAGCAAGAACCAGGGTACCCAGGGATCCATGGTCTGCAGGAGGATGGAGAGAAGGCCTTGAGAGGTGTTGGGAGACAGGCAGCTTGCAGTGGGGGCAGCAGGGATGGGATTCCAGGGATCAAGGAGCAGCAAGGACAGGTCCCCAGAGAACTGGCACTTGGCAAGGCCTGTCCCACTACCCCAGCAGCAGCAGCAGCGTGTCCTGCCCAAGGCTCTCCAACAAGGGACAGGGAAGGACTCAGCCCTGGGTGCAGCATTTCTGCCCCAGCCCTTGCTGTCAGCCCAGTGTCTCTGCCACATGTGTGCTCACCGCTTGCCCAAGCAATGCAGGGCCAGCATTACCTGCTGGGGCCTTTTATAGCTGCCCCATCATGACATGTCCCCCATGATGTTGCAGGTGCCACAGCACATCACAGCCAGCCCTGCCCTTCATCCCCACTCTGGCTCAGCCACTCAGAGTGGCCTGAGGCAGACACAGCCCTGACAGTGGCACAGTGCAGGGCCACCAAGTGCAAATGGGCCCACAGGGGCTGCATCCACATAGCAGAAGAAGCCCCTTGAACTCTTGTCAAATGTAAAATGGGCTGACATGACCCTTGGATGCTTTACTTGCTGAAATCTCCTGTTGCAAGATGGCATCATTTCCCTCAGCACTTGTGCCTTTGGGGTCTTTGTGACTCCCCTGGGTGTGTGGCTGGGAATATCTTGGCGTTGGGAAGGGGCCTCTTCCTGGCAGCCTCTCTCTTCCTCTTGTGTCACTGTGAGAGCACACTGTTTTACAGTGACTTTGAAATTTTTTTTTTGAGCAAGGTCTAGATTGATTATTGAAATCAATCTTTTGATCAATGTGGTTTTTATTCTGTCTTTTATTTCTCGCTTTTTTCAATATAGAACTGGTTGAGAATTGACAGTCCTGCATAGCTTTAGTTTCAGGTTTGCTGGACATATATTGGCTCTATTATATTGTAGTGGTAGTAGAAGCAAGTCCAATCAACCTTAGATACCATTCTCTCTAATCATTGCTATTATTGGAAAAAGGATATGCAGGCAAAAAATCACAGACCATCTTGATCTTCTTTCTGACAGAAAGTGGCATTTTGTTGTTCAGCTGTCAAGTTGCCAGCTAAGAGATCAATGACCATACCTGTTCCCTTGCTGTTCAGCAAGGAGCAGTAATTTCAGCAGTGAAGAGAATTATGTTTCTCTTCTATATAAAAGGATACTTCTGCATCTGAGGAGTCTGTAAAAATATGTGGAATAAAAATTTAAAAGTCATCTACTCACTGTTACTGCTATTTCTACTTGGCTATTTTCTGTTTCATAAACAGACAACTCTTTCCAAAGAATAGCTATTGAACAAGAGCGGCATTGTTTTTCATTTCCATCACATAAAATGCACAGATCATACTGTGAAAGTTTGCCTGCTGTATTTCGTTGGCTATAATCTTTACCATCCAGACAATGCAATGGCTTCTGTTGTTGTCGCTGTTGAGTGGCATTTTTAATCTCAATTTCCAGCTAGAAATAACATTTTGAGAACCTCTTGAGTAAATAAAAAATTCCTGGTACAAGTGTCAGAGAAAATAGACTCAATCAGCAGAAATTATTTGCAGAGTTTTGTCAGTGTACAAAATAAAAAAAAATTTATTGTAGTCATTGCTTAAATTTCAGAAGTACATAGCAAGTCTTCCAGTAACATGCAAAATTTGATGTTCCTATAAAGACATAAACATTTCACCAGTATTCAAGAGCCTTCATTAACTCTTGTGTTTACTTCATTTAGTAAGCTGTATTCTTCTTGCAGTTCTAATGAACATGTGCTTGGACTAAAACTTCTTGAATAAACTGAATTTCATGATTTTATAAATCTTTTGGAACTGAATTGCTTCTAGCCTATTTTGAGAATTGCCAAATGTTTTAAATTGTGTACCAACCAGGAGGATATCAGTCCTTACTGCAGCAAACTTTTTCTGAGCTATATTTAACAAACAATAAATGACTAGAAAAAAACATGTCTAACCCTCCAAGACAACATAACAAAACCAGAAACTACTGCAAAATGAAACAAACAAACACACATGCACAGACACCCTGCTCCCCACCCTGCCCCCCCGCCAAAAAACCCCTCAGAAAATCCAAAGGGTCAGCAATAGAGTTTAGACAAAATCCAGCCCATGGTGGCGTCCATCCCCAGTGCATATCACTGATCTACATCTGCATATTTGCAATGGCAAGTCAATGAATGGTACCAGGATGACATATTAAGATTTATCAGTAGCTGAATGTAATTTCTTATTTAGTACAGACTGGATGCTTCAAATACCATTTTTTTTTTGTGCACCCAGAGAAAAACTGTGTATAATTACTGCAGTATTTTCTTGTCACTGAAAGGAGAACATTGCACTTCCATTTCTTAGTCTGAAATTTTCCTCTTTTGGATGACACAAGCAGGTATTTGAGATGAGATTCAAAGACAAGATACAGTCTGTAGATGTTCTTGTTTGGATAACCTAGCCAGAGTATTAATTGGGCTATGGACTCTGAAATATTCTTTGTGTATTTTCCAGAATCCACTGAAATTGCTGTTAGCAACTCTGTTAAACATGAGATGGAAACTGCATGTGTCAAATTACTTTTAAATTACCTTTTTTTAAGAGAAGAATTTTTAGTTTTGTTATAACTTTTTAATGTTGTAAGTGTGGCATAAAGATAGGTTTGATTTTTGAAAGAGAAATTTACAGTGAAGATCAGATTGTCCGAGGTCTTTACTTCAATCCATCCTATGAGATCAGAAATACCTCACCAGTTCCCACTCCTGGAAATCAAGTTGGATGTCTATTCTCCACCCTTTGCTGTATTTGAATGTCAGTCCCTTAAAAGAGAAAACTTCAATTCAGGGGGCTTATTCACATTCAAATCAACAAATGAAGTGAATGAAGCTGAAACTTCTGGATTAACCTGGATCTAAAATTTCTACTAAATAGTAAATACTAAATAAATTTGTTATTTTGGAGGATTCGGAATTTTTTATTGGTTTCGGTTTTGGGTTTTTTTAATTGACAATAACATGGAAAGGTTGTTCGAACAAATATAATATGTAAAGTAACATTTGAATGGTTAATCTTTCTAAGAGGTGCCAAAGTTTTTCAGTGTTTTGGAACATTTGACTGGTTTACACAGCTATTTTTTTTAAGGAAAAGGGCCCATAATCTACGGAAAATAGCTTTGCTCTTTTTTCCCCAGACAGTGGATATTTCCTTCAGGGGAAACCAGCTCTTGTTGAGAGAAAGAATAACGAGGATGCAAAGAGATGAGCACTGAAAATGCACAAACAATGTTTTAAAATGAGATGCTATAGCAGATAGGCATTTGTAAATCAGTAATTACTTATATTCTTGTGTAAAGATAAACGTGGAAGAGACATTAAGACTTTAAGAGTTTGTCAGTAACAGTTCCTAAAAATAATATAGGAGTCATAAACACAACCTACAAGAAGTCTTTTTCATCTGTTTGACAATTTGCAAACTCCCAAGGGATTTGTGGTACATTCTGCCTTGAGCTGTTGATCATCAACCCAGTATAAATCAGATCAGCTCATTAGGAAAGGCCCATAATCCAGGGAGAGCACCAAAATGTGGGATATGATCATTAATTTTGACAGAAATATGAAGCAGGGGAACAGAAATAGAGGTTGTTGGAATTTTTTATCAGGAATAGTGTATTTGCTGAAAAAGACAGTTTTAGAATAACAGAATAAATATGAATTCTATTCAAATTGGACAGATTTTTTTTTTAATTAAAAAGATATTTCTTTTTTTAAATTTATTTCTCTATAGAGTGATGGAAACAGTTTGACTTTTTATTTTGAAATAGCATGTATTTTAAAAATTCAGTTTTGTTTGTTTAGAAGTATATTAAAAAAGCTGAAAAATTAAGACACCCTTAAATTTGTTCAAAACTGATTTATTTGGGTTATTATTGTTTAAAAGAGGAAAAGAAAGATTATTTCCTTTAAAAGAAATTAATTTTGTTTGTAGATTGTTTTATTTCTCCCAACACCTTATGTTTATTTGAGAAATCGTGTTCTGTGTTGCTGAATGTTGCAGACTTCCACCTTGATTACCCATTTCCAGGAAAGCAGTGCCTGTAATACAAGTGGACTAATTCAGATGATGACAATTCTGGTGCTTTTAGCAAATTTTTCCTGATTTATAATTGTTCATAGAGAAGGAACAGTCATATTTTGTTCTGATATAAAATGTTTTGCTTTGTTTTAGTACTGTTCATTTAGGTAGAATTAACAGTTACTATCATGACCAAACCTGGGAAAGGAAACTGTAAATCACTTGACCTGAATGTATAGCCCTGAATCTCAAATAATATTTCTAATAATACGTTATGAATGATGCCTCGTATTTATGGAATTAAATGGAATTTAAGTGCCAAACAACTATTCTTCTCTTGTTTCTGGTGTAATGAAATTCTATTTATCTCTCATCAGAGCAGAGAGAAGAGCTGATAATATGTCAGCTGTCTAATGAAAAGGTCTTGATAATGAATAATTTACTATTCTTGGAGATGTTTGTGAAAATTAAGTCTCACCTAGGGTGTAACTGTGCAGCCACTCAAGTGAATCAGAAAATACACTCTGAGTAGTTTTGAAATCTGGCTTAGAGCAAAGAGAACTTCATCTTTCTGGATGACAGTCTGTTTTCACATAGCTAAAGGCTGTCATTCACGTTTGTACTGAATATAATTCAGCTAAACAACATTAACATGGTTACAGAGAGAAGTACAAGACAGCACCTCCATCACTGGGAAGGTAAAACATGCTAAAGAATTCACAAACCCACAGTATATATTTCCAACAATTATTGTAAATGATTTTGGATGCCTTGTTTACTGAGCACTGTGTGTTCAAGACAAAAAGTTAAGGGAAAAGTTAAGTTGCCCTTTAATTTTAAAGAAAATTAGGCCCTTGAGAGTCTGTCCTTTTCAAATTTTGCTTAACTGGTACTCCAGTTAGGTGCTGAAAATATCCACACACTTTTGGAAATACTTGGTTTCGATAGGGGTGGGTCAAAGGGAGAGCATCCCCATCTGGCTGTTCCACAACAGGGCAGATATCAGCCAGTGCTGTGAGCTGCTGCTGTGTGCCTGCCCAGCACTGGGACACTGCAGAGCCCTGGTGCCCAGAGAGGCAGGGAGCTGGTGTGGAGAAAGGGAGAAGCTGCCCCAGTGTTTGGCCTTGCAGGCAGTGCCATCAGCAGGCACTGGAAGCTGAGGGTCAGCTCAGAGCTCAGCTACTCCCTGTGGGTGTTGGAGGAGGTAACACCCCACTGCTTCTGGCTCAGTTTGTTCATACACACATCAAGAAACCACAGCCCAGCTGCTCAGCCTGGAGAGGACTTCAAGGAGACCTTATTGCAGAGGGCCGGTACCTAAAGGGAGATAGAAGAATGATGAAGAGGGGCTTTTCACAAAGACATGCAGTGACAGGACAAGGGAGGATGTCTTTAACATGAAGGAAGGTAGGTTTAGATTAGATGTTAGGAAGAAATTCTTTACTATGAGAAGTTTTTCAATATTCTTTACTACTTTACTGAAACACGTTGCCCAGAGAAGCTGTGGATGTCCCATCTCTGGAAGTGTTCAATACCAAGCTGGATGGGGCTCTGAGCAACATGATTGAGTGGAAGGTATCCTTCCACATGGCAGGAGAGTTGGAACTATATGATCTTTAAGGTCCCTTCCAACCCAAACTATTCCATGACTATGGATCCTATCTACAAACACCAATTCTGCTGCTTCCTGATCTGACCAGAGCTAGCAAAGGTGAGTGGAACAGAATTCCTCAAGGACCCTGCTCCTACTCTGGAAAGGAGATCAAACACCACAGCTGCTCCACTCTTAAAAGAGTCTGCTGGCCTGGACACAGTTATTTCTTTCTTTTCCATTACCTGTATCTTGAGTTTGAATAACTTGCTACTTGCTCCACAATCATCTGACCTCTCCCTGTCTTCACAGAACCAATGTTGTAACTCAGTCCTTTCTCACCATCTTCTGCATTGAAATGAATTATTTATTTTTTTCAATGTCAAAACAACAGTTCTCACTCATTCGAATATGGTCTCTGCCATAAACTCTCCACCTTACTATTTTTTTTGTCGCTAAATTCCTTCCTTCACATGACCACCATAAAAGTCAGGGGTGCAGGATTCCAGGATCAGCATTTTATAAAACTAGCAGTTCTTAGGCTGTTCTCATGTTTTGTCAGCCACCTTAGGCAAGGAGTATAGGAACAATTGCTTAAAAGAATGGCTTAACATCTCACTCTGGAGTCCAAACTGCCCAATTCATGCTTCTGATCCAAACAGCAATTTACAGCTTCTTTCCTATTTCTCTAAAACATATTTCAGAACTAAAAACCTGAATTGCTTACAACCATTACTGTTCCTGCCAAAAAATAAGAAGTCTTCAGCCAGCTTTACTAATGTCATATGAAGCATCACAAATACTATCAAATTAGTGGCATTTCCTTACCATGACTGAATCATAGCTGTTCAGAAATGGTTTATCTTCATTATTTTAAAATGTGTTCCGTTCCAGTCATAAGATGAAAATGTTTCAGGTGTGATTCATTTTCCATTTGTAGGAATTAAAATTCAAAGCATGACCATAGAGGGACTCTAAAATTGCTTCTTGTTTTAATATTTAAATCAGCATTCTGGGGTTTTTCTTAATCTTCTGAGGCAATATCGAGAACAATGACACTGTTGAAAACATGTGAATAATGTGAATGCCACTTCTATAGTCTTTGGCTTGGTAAAGGAAAAGGTTTTACTAAACACAGAAGAGTCCAATCTGCCCCAAATACAATTGTTGCAAGAATCAGGGTGAAAAAGATTTCTTGTAGTGTAAGTAAAGGACAACCTTATCTTCTGTCTCACAAGGCAACAAAACTGTTGTCTAGTCACTGAACAGATCTTCAGTCAAGGAAGTACACATTAGATTTGAAATTAAGGGAATTGTTTCATCCCAGATGAATATGTTGCATTTGATGCAAGTGGAAGAACCTTGAGAGATCAGTTACAACACCACTTAAGTAGGAAAACATCTCATTTTCCCTCTCTTTTCTCTCTTTCTCACCTGCAATGACACGAGCTCTGAACAATATGTCAGGCAGCTAAGAGCTTTGACAAAATTTAATGTAATTTGAGTGCTGGAGTAGCTCAAATGAAAAATGAAGGTGTCTTAGAGTTAGGGGCCACAAATTTGGTCTAAATGACCCAGAGGGATTCTCTGTAGCACTTGAAAACATCAGATCCCTTTGCAGTTCCAGGAATGACTTAGGTTTTCTCAGGATATAATAAGAAAATAGTAAAAACAAGAGCTGAGTTGTTGAGATGCCCTGGCAGGGATTCTTAACCAACAGGATAAATCCTGGACTCTCAGAAGATAATTAGAACTGTGTTTTTTGTTAGATTTTTTTTTTTTTTTATATCTTCAACAACACTTTACTGCAAAATATTCACAAGTTCTTGACAGAAATGAGACCTTAGACTTCTTTCCCGGGCTGGAACCCAGCCACAGTCTCCTCCCAAAGTCACAGAGAGCCCTGTAAGCTCAACAATTACTTGGCCTCTGCCAGACACTGTGATCCAGCTACCCCTCCTTCAGGCTACAGAGAGAGCTGGGCAAAAACCACCAGGAATCTGAATATCACTGAGACAGTGAACGATGTATTCATGCAAGTAAAAACATGCAGCAAGAATAAAAAGTAAGACCTCTTGAATAAAAAGCCTTTTGACACAATGTGTGAGATGGTATATTCTAGTCTGCTTAATTAAGAGGTTTTTGAACAATAAGCAGAGGCACCCAAAAGAACATTCTGATGGTGATAGAGAACTTCAACTCTCTTTAGAAAAATTTTACAGCATTATAACCATCCATCAGTTTTGCAATGTGCTGGTTTTGGTGTTGGGTTTTTCCTCTTTGTCTCCTCCTCAGAAGCTAGAGAATAACTGGAAGAATGACTGTTTCCGCTTTCTTTCCAACTACTTAAGAGGAACAGAAAAAGAGTCCAAAGGTAAGTGGTAATTTTTCAGAAAATGAAGAATAGCATTCACTACTTCTTAGGATGTGTGAATGTAGAGCAAAGCTAGGAAGGATCTTGTTTTCTTGGTATGCAAAGGGGTAGGGGAACACAGTCCAATTCAAAGCAGGCAGGTGATCTGATAGGGGTTGTGGCACATCTCTAGAAATAAAATCCCCAAGTGAAAAAGACAGGTAAGAAGCAAAGTATAGTGGTTGAATTAAGAGCCCTTAAAAGGTTTGAAAATAACATTACTAAAAAATTATACAAGTGACTAAGAATGAACATAAATGGATAACATATTGTGAGAAGAGAGAAAAAAAAGGAAAACATACAAAGTTATTCTTAGTGAAGGAAAGGAAAATATGTATAAATACTTCTGAGGCAAAGAAGAAAAAAAAATCAAAGCCAACAAGGAAAACAGACGTTCATTACCAGATGGGAAAGCAAATCCTGGCAAAAAGCTAGTGAGACACAGTAGGCTACAGTGCAGTTTGCCTTCTCTGAAAGGCTTCATTACAAAAGTGGCATATGACACAAAGTCAGAATGAAGTTCAATAAAGAGAGAGTGAAGAAACAGAGGAAAAGCATCAAGGATTATTTAAAGAATAAACAGCTCAATAATTCATCTGCAATTCACTCTGGGGTACTTACAGGAGTAGCAGGCTAAGACACCTCATCATTTGTTGTTATCTTTGGTGCCACATAAGGGAAGGGTGATTGTGAGAACTGAGGAGAGAAAAGCTTCTGATCATCTCTAAAAAGAAAGAGGAATCTCACAGGGAAATTCAGGTGGCTCACCCTCACTTGGATGGTTGGAATGAAACTTTAACACATCATTATTATATAAACTCTTATAATAATAATGTGGCATAAAACAGCCAGCAAGGAATTTTCTAAACAAAAAAAATAGAATTATTCTAATTTGTTGTTGTGGGAGGAAGACAAAAGAGGTGCAGATAGTCTATTCAATTTGCATTGTGGATAACTTATAAATTTGAATTTTTAAGGGTTTGTTACTGTCGCCCTTTATATTCCTGTAAAACAACATGGGGAAATTTTTCTAAATAAAATCACTGCATTTGCACAAGAGATGGGTGAAAAAATGCATGTAGAATATTTTACGGGAGGTACTGCAGTCCATTTGTTTCTGTGTGTAGGATTTCAATTAATAAATGCTGGAATCAAGCACATAGTGACAAAATATTAGGATGTTCTCCCGATGGAATGAAGCCAAACTGTGCACAAACCCTCACATTGCAAATTAGATGTGAGCCAATGGAGTCACACTGGTGCAGAAAGGCTGAGTGGCATTTTCAGCTGAGCTGCATGTGAATATTCCCTGGGACTCAATGTTTATGAGGTCCCAGCCGTAGTACTGGGAAGCCTCGGTGGAGAAAAGCAAAGAGAGGTTTTTTGAGGGAAGGTTAACAGACCTGGGTCTGTTTTTCCAGAAGAAGTGATGCAGAGCTGCAGAGCTGAAGCCACCCACCTTTCTTTGCCTAAGGCAGACTGTTGCTATCCTTTTGTTTTTAAAGGTTAAATTGATAAGGATACCACTGTTTTCCCAAGATGTTTATTGAAGGTCTCCATTTTTTTAATATTGCATTTTTCCTCAGCCCCCTTAGTTTTAGGTTAAATCTCATTGTTTTCTCCTCTCTTGTAGGCTTTTATAAAATCTCTGATAATTCCTTTGATTTTCTTTCTTTGAGTTCTGTGCAACTTCCCTAAGCACATTGCCCAGTCCTGATTATCCTCCTTACTATATCTCTTACTGCCACTTCTCTTTAACACTTTCTGTGTGCATTGGCCTCCCATAAGCCCTAATTTGTCAATTCTGTGGCTGGATTGAAGTGTACTGTCTTGCACTCTACTGTCCTATCTCCATTTATCATTCTTTTTTTATGGTGTCAGGGTTGCAAGACCTGTCATTTCACTGTCTGTACTAAATATTTCATTCTCCAATCATTATTCCTTCTTTATTAGAAAAAGATCTCATAACACCTCTAGGTATCTGCTATTTTAAATTTCCCTACTCAAAACAAAATAAACCAACCAAACAAATGAAACAAATCAAAACAACAAAAAACACCTCACCAAATAAAGAATTTCTCAGTGTATTCCAGGGACTGGATGGACAGACTTCTTTTTCCAAAAGACCCCAAGTGTGTGAAATTTTGACAATTTTAATAATTTCAAGCCCCATTTTCTATGAATTTCATCAGTTTCTCTCAAAGAGTTTGATCCACTTAGATTTCAGTTTGATGTTCTGCACAAGATTTCCCCTATGATAGCCACGATATTCTCTTTCTTTCTTAATCACTCAGACATTTTCAGAAGTTCTAACTCACTGGGTTTCTATTATATACTTCTGAACACACAAAAATATAGTCAGAACATAAAAATTGTGTGTCCACAAATGGGTAAAGATTTGGAAATCTGACACAGCTTTAGCTTGGATGAGTGACTGTGAATAAAGTGAATTTCTCCATTTTTTCCTCCATTTCTACTCTGTCAATCAAAAAAACATTTTCTTTTATTAACCTTTGAATTTTTCATGTCCACACATATCTACAGTACTTCATATCAAAACATCTTATTTCAAAACCCTTTACAAGTTTTAACAACCAGAGCTGACCTCCCTTTCTTTCTGTCTTTCATCCATGACATACTTCACTTTAATTAAAAAGTTTACAGGAAATCTGGGGCTTGAAGAAGCAGCAATATCTGCCAACTTCTAGTATAAGTAGGACAATGATAAATAATTCTATGTATTTAGGAGAGGAGGAAAACAAATATTTCATAGAATCATAGAATTGTTGGAAGGGACCTTAAAAATCTTCTTGTTCCAACCCCACAGCCACTGGCAGGGACACCTTCCATAGACCAGGTTGTTCAGAGCCCCATCCAACCTGGCCTTGAAAACTTCCAGGGATGGGGCAGCCACAGCTTCCCTGGGCAACCTGTGCCTCACCACCCTCACAGGAAAGAATTTCTTCCTAATATCCTGTCTAAACTTCCTCACCTTCAGCTTAAAGCCATTCCTACTTGTCCTATCATGCCCCTGTGAAAGGTCCCTCTCCAGCCTTCCTGTAAGCCCCCTATTTGGATCATTATTTTAGCAAGAGACACAATACTTATTAGAATTTTTTTTTTATTATTCTAAGACAGATGAAATATAGGGATGGAATTTGTGGAATATGCTTCACTAAGAGGTTTTTAAAAAAGAGTTAGATAAATGTCTGTTGGCAGTCATCTGTTTGGAAGATTAATATTGTGGTGACTTATGAACACAGAGCTGCACAAAGGTCTTGGAGACCATTTCATAGTGCTGTAAATATAGATATAATTAATGGTTCATGTCATGCCTTCTCAAAAAATAAGTAACCTGCCTAGAAACAGAAGGCATTGCCTCTTCAACATAAAAATTATTGAAAGAAAAAAGAACCCTTTAACATTCAAATGAGATTTCACTGTTGTGATAAAGAGATTTCACAAAGAGTAATAAAGAAAATGTGAAATGTCAACACACCAAATAAAATGTTCTCCAGACTATTCACAAGATCTTGATTGAGTTTGAACTCATTATATGAAAAAAGTACCTTCAGCAGAAGCCAGAAATCTGCACAGAAAAGCCAAGTAAAAGAACATTCTACTGTTACAAATAACTCTAGACGGCAAGATCAGCATTGTATTTGAATCTAATGTTCAAACCTCTCAAAGTTTATAGTTAAAGAAAAATGGCTGAAGGAAACACTCCTCTGGCTGATCTGGAATTTTCATTTTAACATACTGGGAAAAGAATTTCTAAGACCTGAAAACAAAAAGATGTTGCAAGACTGTCGTGGATATATGGGATATATGACAAGGTTAGAAATAAAGCCCATTTTTTCCTCTTGTACTTTCTTATTGGCACAGGTAACAAATACAGGGCAGTGTTTTATGGCAGGTTAAGCAAATGAGACATGATGTCTTATTTTTCCTCACCCTTTACGCATCAAAATTATAGAGATATCAAAATATTTGGAACAAACTTCTCAGCCAATATGTATTGTAAAAAACAGTCCTTGGTTTTGATGTTTTTCCAGTTTCTGGACTCATAAAAAGCAATCCACTAAAGAAGTAGGACCCTGTTAGGTGATTCAGTTTTACTGAAAATAGACCTGTTTTCTTTCACCGTTTTTTTCTCAAGCCCTTTCATGCCAATCTCCACAAACTAATAGTCAGAAGTCCTGTTTATAAAACCTGAATAGCAACCAGAAAAAATATGCTTTCAACCTTTTTCTTTTTAGTTACCTTTAACAATATTTGTTTTGCTTGCTTGTCTACAAAATCAAGCAATTTTGCTAACAACCTCTTGATGTTTGGGTAATGGAAATTATCATGAGCTGAATTGTGGTCACTGGGTAGGAGTTCTGCTTTCAGCCTCTGGCTGCTCTCCCAGCTTTGCTGAAGGTGTGAAATTTGTCTCTGAATCATGGTCCTTCTTGACTCACATCTTTAGCCCTTTTGTTCTTAGCATTTTTTTGCTTTTTTACCTTTCTATTCTAATGCAGTAATATAAAAATACATATAATATAGGCATACAAGTATATGGCACATAATATAGATGTATTTCAGATGTATACGAATGTTCAACAATATTTGGTTTACATAGGTTGATCATAGAATATCAACATGGATTTCAGCAGAATTAATCTTATTTTACTGCAATGTTTCAAAAAACATGATTGAACTTGTCCTTCCATAAGAATGAATTCCACCATTAGGAAGCCACTTTTAATAGATTTCCTAGAGAGAGATGATGCTAAAAACATTGATTATATATGCAAGAAAAGAAAATATGATTACTTATGTAAGGATACTTTGGGTGAATGAATGTGAAAAATCCAGTATTTTTTTCCAAGAGCTGAAAAGTTTAGTCTTTTCACACAAGTAAAGGCCAAAATATTGGCTTCTCAATGTAAATGTATTTTTCTATCCAGCCTTTAGTTTTTTGGAGCCAATCTCCAAATCATCTTGTTGATTACATGGAATGATGTGTGCACTAAATAGAATGTTAATGTTGTTTTCTGTGCTTGCTAGGAAGAAAAGGTTCCAGACACCTGTCTCATTTTATCCAGACACATCATGTGGAAAATGGTATGATTTGTGGAATTGTGCTCAGAAGGTAATAAAGAAGCCTTTGGTTAAAAGGTGCTTTAACCCAGACTGGAAAAACTGAAGTGGTTTTTGTCATATCAGGTAAGGTTGTTTCAGTTTGTTCAGGGAGGTTTTGTTTGATAAGTTGGGGTTTTTTTGTCTGTTTGTATGTTTTTTAAGAAATAACAAAGCATGTCATGACTTTTATTTCTGAGAAGGTGAATATCAGCACCAACAGACAAAATGAGACTTCCCTACATGACAGAGAGCTGCAAATGACCAAGGATAGCTTAGACCTTGGAAATTGCTACAGACTTACCATGCATGGCAGAAATCTTGGAAATTCAAATTTGTGAGTTTCCTCCAAATAAGAACATATAGATTAATACCCACGTACATGTATTTTACACCAAGCACATATTTACCTTCTGATCCCTTAGCAAAAATGTTGTCCTGATGGGGAAATATGTTCAAATTGGTATTACAGCTTGAGGCAGGAATATCACCTGAGCAGGTAATCACTGTAGCTACATATCATGTTTGTTTGGGGAGAATACAGGAATAATAAAGCATGAAGACTTCTGAGGGTTGTGGAGGCTCTCCAAAGGGCAGTGAAATCCCATTTCAAGCACAGCTGGAGACTTTGTGAATACCAAGAGGGTCTAAGAAGGCTTCTGGTGGGAATACCTACCACTTAAAGGGCTGTAAGAATAGTTTAAGTTTCATTCTGAATAAAAAAAAAATAATCTGACAAAGAAAAGTCTCAGGATAACCATGTCATTTTGTTTCTTTTTACTGAATAACTCTGAATAGACTGTGACCACGAATGCATCTATTGCTTGAAATTTGACATATTTAAGCAAAAACTGAAAATAGTTGTATTTATAAAGTCAGACTGAGATTTAATAAAACAATTAGCTAGCTTAGAGTTCTCTTAGAATCACAGGTAAATGAAGTCAAATAAAATAAAACAGAGACTGCAGCATTTTTCAGTTCATATTAGTTGTATTTGCAGCAAAAAGAACAGAAATATTTATTTTAAAATGTAGTCTACTTCCATGTTCTGCCTCTCCTTCCCTTTCTCTCTGAATAGAAGACAGCTTTGTAGGCAGTGAGTGGAAATTTTCTTCTGGTTTTCTCCTCTGCTGATATTTTATTTATGACATTTCATTTTTATATTGCATCTTGTTTCAATTGAACAGTTCTACAGCAAGCTGCACACAGTAAGCTCCTTGGAAATAAGGAACCCAACCTATTCCAAACCAATCTATCTGATGAAAAACTGAATATTAACTGAAAGTACTTATTGCCTCTTTGTTAATATAGCACATGACAGATAATTTGAAGTTATCTGATGCAGTGTAATAGAAGATGAACATTTCAATGGGGATCAAGAACATCTTCACAAACTGGATGCAAGTGTAGAATGTGATCCTCACATTGAGCACTAGGAGTTAATGTAAGTCCTCATAGTTTCACAGTAGAAATTATTAGTCATATTAGGCAGCCTTGCTTTGGATAAAATGAAGTTTTTTTGCTCTGATAAAAAGCAAAAAGTTAATTACATTTTAAGTTTTTTTCAAACTAAAAGATGCTACGAACACAAAAGACCAAAATTAATTCCTGGAAGATTAATGAAATAACAGAGTCTCAAATCAAGAAGGAGACTGTTCGAAAGGAATTACATTTAAGAGATCTCAATGCAACAGGCTATAGGAAATGTGGCAAGCAGTAATGGGCCATGGAGGTTGGGCAGACTGGTTTTCAAGGTAAAAAAAGATGTTTTTGTGTATTCTTTTGAGATCAGAGGCCAGACTACTGGTCAGATGACAGGTGTACAGGAGCAGCTCTAGAAGAAATCTCAGGGTATCTCAAAGTCTCAGGACTATTTTGTCCAAACAGCTTAAATTTGGAAAATTTGGGGAAAAAAAAAAAAAAAAAAAAGCAAAATATTTCCTCTTTATGCAGCACTCCCATGCTGCAGTTTGAGTCCAGCCTGCTGTGGAGTGTAGTACTGACCAACAAAGTCATGGGTTTCAGAAATGACACAAGAAAAGGCACAACTGGAGAAGACAAATGGGCATAGAGGGCTTCCAGAGCAAATTGGACAAGACCTGTTAAACTTCACTGAATATTTAGTTACATAGTCACAGAAATAGATGTCCTATACCTATGATTGCAGTCACATGAAACTGATAGAAGCTTATTTTATGTGAAAGGTACTATTTAATCCATTTCTGAGGTTTAAAATCCACATGAGAATAAAGATGGAGGTGCAAAATGTTCCTGGAAGCTTAAAACTCCTTTCTTATACAAAAGAATAGCATACAAAACTCACTCAAACCAGCAGATTATCATCATCCCTTTTTCATCATGATTTTTTTTTTTTTTAAGTCTCTGAAATTCTTAAGCTGATATTGAATACATCATGAAAGTCTATTTTGAAAGCAGCCTTGGTCAGACACGCTTATTCCCTCTCAGTCCAGCACCTCCTGTGTCCCAATTAACAAAGAACACAGATTTGGGGTAGGTTTTTTATTTTTTTGAGACCTTCTATCTCTCCTGCAGGTGCTGGCCATATCCGTGAGCCCTTGCACATCTGTGCAGCCAGGGCACAGTGTACACAAAAGAGCCTGGGAATGGCACCGAGGAGATGATGACGGTCTATAAATGAGCAACTTGAGCTGATTCTCCTCAGGACAGTGAGGATGTGGAGACTGGCAGGAGCAGCTGTCCCTGATAGGTCACAGCCCAGGGAAAGCCCCAGTCTGTGGAGAGAGATGGGGGAGAAGAAGGGAAAACATTTTAATTTTTTCTTTTTTTCTTCCTACTTGATTCTATTTTAAATGACAATAAATTAAATT
>VZTB01004485.1:32591-115805 GCA_013397245.1 Thryothorus ludovicianus
GTGGGTGAGTGGGTGAGTAGGTGGGTGGATGGGTGAGTGGGTGGATGCTGGCCAAGGTCATCCCACCACAGCAGTTCATGAAGTCATAGTAGCTGTCTCAGGTAAGTGGATGTGCTAAACCTGAAAATGTCATTGTTATTTGCACTAATCATGTAAAAAACCTGTGATTTCATTGTTTTGGATGCTGTCACCACTCACTCTTCCTTTTCTTTTTGGTAATAATTCACAAACCTCAAATATATTAGTTGAGATTTTACACTTTTTTGTAGGACTGAAGAAATATAGCCAAAATAACAGTGAAAGGGAAAAAAAATAAACAAGCCTGCATTCAGGTATTTCTCTATAGATTCTGCTCTTGATTTTATTTCCTTGAAAATGTAGAAGTACACATGCATTTTTATGAAGTAGGTTATTAATTTATTTCACAGCAGAAAACAACAAAAAAAAAAAAGCACTGAACCTCCCAAATCATCAGTCACTCTTGTGTAAAATTCCAATTAACTGATTTTTGTTTAAACAATATCTGTTCAATCTCTGCTTTTCTGTAACTATTAAAGGGCACAGCAAACAAAGAAGAAATGCAAACAAACCACAACCCACAACAACCCCATCAAACCCAGCAAATGTGGAGATAAAGGAAGAACTAAAGTGCAGATGATGAAAATCAATGTGTAGATACCAATGGGCATGCATAAGATTCAGTTTATTACAAACTGGAGGTATATCCTGTAATTTTCACCCATCCTAGCAACCGTCAGGAATCATAACAAGGAAGTTATTAAATCCTGAACTAGTATCTCAAGTGATGATACAAAAGCACCACTGGTATAATTTAAGAAAACACCAAATAACAGGCTATAAGGGGTTGTCCTGTTCAAGCAAAATGGTTGGATAACCTGATTCAATAGCTATTTACCCTGTCTAATAATCATCATTTATATTGATTTTTCCCTATTATTATTATTGCGTTTGGAGTTTAGAAATAAATTCCAGCAATTATTTCCCAGATTGCATTAAAAAAAGGATTTATCTCATTCTATTTACTATATCTCTAGCACTGAGGTCTTTGTCACAGCTGTTTAGGCTTCTCTTCTAGTAGACACAGACTGGATAATTGGAATTAATGGTGTTTCAGGTATGTTGCATCACAGTGAGTTTTACATGTTTTATAATAAGGAAATTTTGTTCTGATCTTCCCTATTTAATTTGACAAACTCTCTGACACATGTACAGGGGATTGGAGAGAAATGTTTAAAAAGATTTTTATATTGAGCTATTAAATGTCATCTTTTCATGTTCATCTGTGAGTCTGAAGCATAATTTTGGAGGAGCATTGAACAACTGCTCTAGGGAAGTTGTTACTTGTTTCCCCTTCCTACATGGTACATTGACAGACAGACACTGCTTTCAGTTCTCCAAACTGTGTTCTACAGAAACAAAATTTCTGGATTAAAACGATTTTTCATAATGTCAGGGTTTCAAAAGTGACCTTCTCTGTCTAAGGTAAAGGGTAACAGATTTCCCTTGTGTTGGCCTTCAAAACTAAACAAGAAATGTAGAATAAACAAAAAACACTTACTGGAAAAAAAGAGAAAGCCTTCCTTTGGATTTTTCCTCTTAAATCTAAGTGTTAAAGAATAAGAGAGAACTTCTTTTCCCTTGTAAGATGTAAGAGTAACATACTAAATAAAATAATTGTCTTATTAGAAGAAACTTGTATATCTTCAATAAATTAGAAATTGGGGAAAAAATTCCTTAAGTCATCCTTGCCTGAATTTGGTGAGGATGAAACTTCTCATTTCACCACTGTTAGTTCTGCAGTCTATTCAGAAATTTTTTCCACTTTACAGCAGAATATTATCACTGATGTAGCCAACAAAAACAATAGGCAAAGTGAGTAGGTAAAAGTTTCTTTATCTCTAATTCAGGTTTTAGCATCTTCCTGTAAAAGGGTTGTGAATAAAGTAATTTGAGTTTGAAAAGCAAGTGAGTTAAACGTGTTTGGATACAAGAAAATTTTTTTCAGAAACTTCATGAAGAAACTATTTCTAATTGATGATTATGGCAATTCCTTCAGTATTTTGGAGACAACAATGGTTTTTTATTTCACTGAAAAAAAGTCTTTGCTAAAGATACTTAAATATTTCTAAGATATTTTGAGCTTGTCATGCTCAAATCTATTAAAAATTGACTGTTCCTAACAATTGATCAATCTACCAAATTTTAATTGTGTCATCCTCTTGGTTTTGCAACAGGTTTCATTTTTCAATCACAACATAGCAAAATTCAGATAATACAGATTTTTTTTCTGAGTGTAAAACACAGAATATGTCTTTTAAAGGCATTTTATTTTTTCTTATATTCTCTGTGGATTTTGGCAATAGAATTTTTCTATCCAGAAACTTAAAGTAGTAGAGTTTTATCTTACAGTCAAATAAAATAAATCTGCTTTCTTTGTCCTACGAGTTCATAAGCATTGAACCCTCCATGGACTAAACATTCTCTTATGTAAAAAATAAATATTGGAAATACAATAAGATCACTTTAATTCCCCTAAAGAGGGATCTGGAATGAATAAATTAAAAGAAGTTTTATGAGCAAGAGTATGTTTGATTCTCTATCTTCAACTGGGATTTTTCTTTAAAATGAAGTACATTTCATTATCTTGTATATTCCCTTCCCATGATATTCTTTATAATCAATAGTGACTCTTCTCAGCACTTCAATTTACCCTTCTAATGTTAAAGGACCCATCTCCTTACTCAGAAAAAGTTGCTTCATACAAGTCAACGTGTTATGTGAGAGTTAGCAAGGCTGTATTCTTCAAGCTGTATTCTTCAATTCTTTCAAAATTTTAATTTTGATATAGGATAATGCTTAGCAACATTAATAAAGCTTCAGTGTTGTGGTTTAAGCAACACTCCTGTGATGAGTACCAGCCATAGAATCCAAACTGTGAGAACTTCAAAATGCAGAATCAACAATCAGTGATTTTTTAGACTGATATCAGAAAGACTAGAGTTTTACTAAACATTAGATGGCTCCACAAACATGTAACAAAAGGTTTGAACTATGTGTAAGGAAAATTAAATATAAGGAACAGTTGCTGGTACATGAATGAAAATGTCAAAATGAAGCAACAGAAAATATACAGCCTAAATAAAGGAGATTTGCTTAATGTGGAGAGCAGTCTCTATGCTGTGGTTACACAGTATTTAAGGAAAAAGAATTCCTAAAAATGGCAAAAAGTAGCAAAGCAGGCCAGAAACACAATTCACAAGTCTACTTTTCATCTACACTCAAAATCATAAAATCTTATTTTATTTAAACAAGTGGTTTTCAACAGTCTTAAATTTGGCTCTACTAGAGATCTAAGAGAATGAGTTACTTATCTGGCTCAGTTGTCATAGAAACAATTATTTACTTTCATCTGGATAATCTTACCATTACAGACCTGAAGCCAATTGAAAAAATGAGTGAACTTACATGATTTTGGTAATTTTTTTTTTTTTAAAGGAAGACAACTGCCCTAGATCTTTCTATACTGAGATTAATGGGGCAATTACAACACCATAGAATGGCCAGGGTTAGAAGGGACCTCTAGGAATCATCCAGCCCCTGTGACCAAGCAGCTTGCAAAGGATCACATCACGGATGGTTTTGAGTGTCTTCAGAGAAGGAGACTCCACAACCTCTCTGGGCAGACCATTTCAGTGCTCTGCCAACCTTGAAGTGAAAAAGTTTTTCCTTTTCTCATTGAGTCCTCCACTTCCTGTGAGGAAAAGTTATTATCAATGGTCTGCAGGAGCTTCCTGCACTCTGTGTGCCCTGCAGATATCAGGTTGTTGAAATCTCCCATCAGTCCAGAACCTGTGATCTTGGCTATTCCCAGCTGTTTGTAGAAGGCCTCGTCCATTTCCTTTTCCTGATCAGGTGGCCTGTAATGAACACCCAGTTTCACCCATGTTAGCTTGCCCCCTAAATCCTTATCCATAAACTCTCAACTAATTATCCATCCTCCCCTAGACTTCAATATACTCCAGTTTCTCTCTTACATAAAGAGCAAATCAACTACCTCAGAAAATCCTACAATCACAGAATATTCTGGGTTGAAAGGGACCCACAAGGATCATTGAGCCCAACTCTTAAGTGAGTGGCCCATACAGGGATCAAACCCATGACCTTATGGTTATTACACTGCCATCCATGGCAGTGTTCCAGCATTCCATGTGAGCTATCCTGCCATGTCTCTGTAATTGCAATTAGATCATGGTCATGCTGCTGCACATAGATTTCCAATTCTTGCTGTTCATCCCCCATGCTGTGTGTGTTGGTATAAAGGTATTTCAGAGAGGTAAAAAAACACAAAGGTTTGCCAGGCGGGCTGGGCTGCAAGAGGATCCACCACAGATACACACACACTTGAGGAACTTGGCATACTTATTCTCATGTGGGGAGGCAGCTAAGGAATTTTGTTGCTTCTCTGGTTGGCCTGGCTCATTCCCAGTTGGACACAATGGTGAGGACATGGCCACTTTGGACACCGATCCCCTAATCCATTTTAAAGCTCACTTCAGAAAACTAGCCTGCCTGCTGACAAAGGTTTCCTTGTCTCTTCTAGGCAGGTGGGTCCCATTCCTCTCTAAAAGGCTATAGTCATCAAAGAATGTCCCCTTGTCATCAAAGTCAAAATACTCATGGCAGCGTTCATGAAGTCAGATGTTGATTTCCATTATACACCTCTTTCTGGCTGCATCCTTTCCTCTAACTGGTAAAAAGGAAGAAAAGGTGATCTGGGCATCATTTTTCAGTTGCACCTCCAGGGGTTTATAGTCTTGCTCGATTCTGCCAAAGTTTTGGCTTGTAGTGTCATTCATGTCCACATGAAAGAGTAGCAGTGGATAGAAGTCTGCATTCTTGACAACCTGTGGCACCCTCTGGGCAACATCGAAGACCTTAAGTCCTGGAATGTTGCATAACCCACGACTCCCTCTCAGGCCAGCAGATGGGTACCTTGGCTTTAACCCAAGACTGAAAAAAATGAATATCTAACTGGTTCTTTACTTTTGGAATATCTTTTCAGGTGCAGATTCTGCTGTCATGTATTGACTTTAGTATTATTTTTGCTTAATGACAAGATGTAATGTAACTGAGGTTATTCCTGTTTTAATAAACTTAGCACTGCATGATTATCAGAGATGACCTGCATCCAGAGAGCCCATGGATGCATTCGGTTAGACATGTCACATTCTCTAACAAACAACAATGGATACAACAGCTGAGAAAACTTATATCTAGATCCTGAAGGGCTAGTCTTCATGGAGTAGGAGTCACAGGATCATAGAATCTCAGACTAGGTCAGGTTGGAAGGGGACAGAGTGGGTTACCTGGTCCAACCTCTCTGCTCAGGCAGGGTCATCCCAGAGCACATGGCACAGGATTGGTCCAGACATTTCTTGAATATCTCCAGTGAAGAGACTCCACACCCTCTCTGGGCAATCTGTGCCAGTGCTTGGTCACTGCACAGCAAAGACGTTCTTCCTCATTTTCAGGAGGAACTTCCTGGCCATCAGTTTCTGCCTATTTATTCTTGTCCTCTTGCTGGGCACCACTGAGCAGAGCCTGGTCCATCCTCTGACACCTCCCTACAGACACTGACAGACATTGGTGTGGTCCCCTCTCAGTTTTCTCTTTTAGAGGCTGAACAGGCCCAGTTCCCTCTGCCTTTCCTCATAAGAAAGATTCTCCAGTCATTTAATCATCTCTTTTTCCTCCACTGGACTCACTCCAGGAGTGTTCCTTGTACTGAGGAGCCCAGAACTGGACACATCAGTGCAGGTGAGGCCTTGCCAGGGGTGGGCAGAGGGGCAGGATCACCTCTGACCTGCTGGCAGTGCTCCTCCTGATGCACCCCATGTTACCATTGGCAAAGAAACAAAGTTCATATTTACTTTCCTGAACTAAAGCAAGAAACCTTCCTGCATAAGAAAATTCCCGCAACTAGCCATCCTTCTCCAGCAGGAATATTGCTAGGCACCAATGTGTGAGTTGTAACACATCCCACTTGCACAAGGACATTTATTTAGTGATGCAATGAACACAATCTGGAACCCACTGAGTCATCTAATTAAAACCCGTGTTGTCACTTTTGCAAGTTGACTAGTCAGACTAGACCTCCACTTCAAAGAAAGAGCATTTTAAATCCTAAAGTAAAACAAATTACACTTATCACAGTGTAAGATATTTCAAGGGTGTCTGCTACAGGCTAACACTTAGGAGATTAAGGAAAAGTGAATATTATGTTTGTCATTCCAGAGTGATATTGCAAGAGTCACTTATTGACTGAGCACTCTTATCAAGAAATAATTTGATTCAGAGAAGTGTTCCTATTAATTTCTATTGTAAATTAACCATATGGATCAATGATTGTCTAATTCAGCTCTACTCCAGCAATACAGCTGCTTAATCCTCTGTGCTGGAGGGTAAATATGGATTGGACTTTCTGAAACATAAGGCAAACACAATTTTAGTTTATTTATATAACAAACAAATAAAGTGAAAAGCTGGTAACTGAACAGAATGGCAAAAAGAGTTTGTTCTTTAAATATTTCCTAAACAATGAAGAGATATCTGAAGAGTTCAGGCACTTTCAGCACATAGACTTGGAGGAACTTCTATCCCTCTGCTGACTTGGATCTGCAAGACAAATTCAGGTACTCTCGAGACTCTGCAATGTCTTTGCTATCAGCTGTACTCTCTAAAATGCCTCACAAGTGTACCTTAGACAATCCAGGTGTTTTAATCACAAAGGCTTGAGATTTTGCAAATGAATGCAAAATAGACAAAAATATAAGAAATGAGTATTGTATCAATAGATTTTACACTGTAGTGATAGTAACATAGTGTACCCAAACATACACTTATGTGATCACTGAACTTCAGTAAGAACTGTTATTTAATTCAAACATTCTGAGGATACGGAAAACATAATTATGAAAAGCTGTTAGGTAATAGGTCAACACAATCTGGCAGTGTGGTCTTGCAGCCCAGGAAGCCAACTGTGACCTGGGCTGCTTCAAAAGCTCCAGGGACAGCAGACTGAGGAATATTTAATACATACTGTCCCCCTATATTCTGCTCTTGTGAGACCCCACCTGGAGTCCTGCTTTCTACTCTGGGGCTCACAACATAAAAACAACTTGGGCCTGTTGGAGTGTGTTCAGAGGGTCACAAAGATGATCAGAGGACTGGAGCACTTCTCCTAAGGAAACAGGCTGAGAGACAAGACATTGAGATGGCAAAGATAGATATTATAGTTTGTTTCATACTGTAAGAAAACTTGTGATGTCATGTCTGTTAATTGGTGGGATAGCACTGAAAAATTCTTGACCAAACTTGTTTGTCTTTGTTCAAACAGCACAATCCATCAAGCCCATCTAGAAAAACACTGTCATTATATTTATGATTATGCTCATACTGGCTTTTGCTGTGCTAAAATTAAATGTGCTCAAGGATAGATATAAGATATATATATGTACCAAAATTCAATGCATATCCTGAGCAATAAAGCAAAACTTTTGTTTTGAATGGCTGAGAAGCTGCAGATTGGATGTAGAAGGTGTAGGTTAGAGTAGAAATGAAAATGCAGCATTACTTCAGAAACTAGATAGGGACACTGGAGTACTTTACTATCTAAATGTTCATAAACTTAAGATTAAAAAAATTGCTTTGCTGAGAATTGTAATGAAAAACCTACTTATTTCCTAGATTCGGATTTCAGATTCACCAGCCATTATTGTTATTAAAAGCATGAGAAATGCCATACTGAATTACAGTAAGATTGCACTGTTCTGATATCTTGTGTCAAACTGCACAAGTTTGGAGAAGTTTATGAGAAACATGCAGCAGCTGAATGTATGGCATAATAACCAAATGATCAGATTACCATCCAAAGATTAACTCAGGGCTGGAAGTAAGAGATTTGCTTCCCTCTAAGTCTGTGCTGTAATTGTAATGAATGATGGTTTTTATAGACAAAATTGTTACCAGTCCTTTTCTAAATCCTCTTTACTTCCAGCCTAAAACTGCCTCCTGCTGCAAAGGATTCTATCAGATAATAACAGCATGAAATGGAACTTATTCCCTCTTTGCAATTTTCCGTTCATCACATTTCAACATGTTTGCCATGAAAAAAGGGAAACAGAATTCGTCTGACCTTTTCCAGATTATAAAATATGTGTACATTTTGTCTTATGACTTAATTTACTTATTTCCATTCCTTAGTAAACAACCTTGTGGTTTTCACTTCCTATATAGTTTGATATTAATTTCAGTAGTTTGATATTAATTATTATTGAACCTTTGTCAACACTTCTCAGGTCCTCTAGCTATGCTACAATATCCTCCTTAAGACAAGATGAAGAACACCATCCTCCATTCAAAATGAGGTCACTCATTACATAACAAAGTAACGATATTCTCATTCTTTGATTTCAATTGAATATTTTATTTTATTTGGTTTTTTTCTGAATGTGAAATTGAAAGCAAAACAAGGATCTCTACTGAATTTTCATGTCAATTTAGCATATAACTACCTCAATTTTATTACTGTATTATACACTACTTTACATTTAGCAACAGATGGTTATATACAGCATTTGCTTGATTGCTAAGACTGCTTATTTGAATTTCTGTTGTTTCTTTCAATCATCTCTAGGTTTGACTAACCTGTCTATTTTGTATCACCTATGAATCATTGTGTTCTTACTAAACAATTCTAAATGAAAGGTTTTCATAGAACTTAATGTAAAGTGCAAGTACTAAATGTTACATTTGTTTAGATAATCATTACATTAAAGTTGGAATCATCTCTTGTGTAATTTCAGTGACAGAGTTAGGATTTTACCTAGGAAGTTTGCAGCTCAGCTGCAATGTTACACACATTTGTGCAGAAAAAATATTAGTAACTGACTTGGATTCTGATTCAGGATGCCATTTGATATAAAAACAGAGATACTAGTAACTGACTCAGATGCCAATGAAAGGTGCCATTTGAAGTTAATGGCTTGTGAATATTTTCAAATATTATGCTGAACAAACACAAAAGGATTCAGAACTGAATTTGAGTTGCTCATCCCATGCATTCCTTCCCTGTCCCTCCCTAATGCAGACTGCCATGTTTATAAACATGGAAAAATGGGGCTACTGGGACAGAGAGTTACAATTACATGTATCAGAAACAAAAGGCAACCAACAATTTTTGTTACACTTTACCGATTGAAGATAAAAATAATGCAAGGGTTTTAATGAATATATGAGAGTAAAAGAAAACAGAACTCCAGATTTCTCCAGAAATCATTGACAAGATTACTATAACAGGTTTCATATTGTGTAGAAACTGTTCAAGTGCCTGTGTGTTATTTTTTTTTTGTACTGCAATATAGTTTCTTAAAGACATAGGGCAAATATACTAGAATTAATGTCTTATAAAAGATCAAATTTTTAATCTTGAGATTGGAAAACACTTGGAGATTATTTATAGCAAATCAACACCATAAAACTGCATCACTTCACATGGTAATCACATCATTCAATGTAATTATGAGCAACAAGTGAATGCTTGCTATTGTGCTTAGGATGTAAATTAGAGGCCTTTGTTATTCAGGTAGAACAGCTTTATTAATAAAGACTTAACATTAAATAACTTTCAACATCCAAAGTGGTCATATGTCAGAACTGAGACACTCAGACTTGTTCAGAGGAGACTTTGCCCACCATGATGATTCTTTTAATTTCATGGCAGCTAATTAATTGTGTCTTAGGAGATTGGAAGACTGCAAACCTGGAAATGCTTACAATCAGGTACAAAATCCTCTTGGCATGGCAGTTACAATACAGAGGATAGTCCTGGACTTCAGCTCAAAGCCAGCACATGTCCTTAGTTTATCAAAACTTCTGGATGCCAGGTTTCAACACAGACAATAGAATGCAACAGAGGCATGTGTGCTTTGCAGAGACCTTTTTTTTAAGGCCACATCCCCCAACTTTTCTACTATTTCTGTTATTTCTCTTAACAATGATAGTTACTCCCTTACCTGCAGACTGTTCCCAGCTCTTTATTTGAAAATGCCCAAAGGGAAAGCTGCAAGTGGCAGCTCTCCTGCCTCTGTGATTCATCAGGGAGCAGTGTTTGGCACATCCCTGGCTCCTCCAGTCTGTGGTTTCTCAAGTGTTCAGTTTACATCAGGGCCAAGAGCACCAGGACAGAGTAGGAGCTACCTCTGCTGGAAATCTCCCTCAAGTCCAAATGCCACTTCTAGGACTGTTCTGATTCTACACAGAGTAGGGGCAGCAAAGACAGGGAATGAGGCCTCTTCTAACAGCTGAGGATCCAAGTACCTTGTCACGGTCAAGTTGACTGAACTTCAAATGTCTGTTGATCTTTTTAAAAAGAATTATAAAGTCCTGTATACCCCTGAGGAGGCATCACTCTGGTTTAGGCAACTAATCTGTCCACAATATCCCAAATACCTATCACCAAATGTTGCTAATTGAATCAAGCAGATCACTGCTCTTTCTCTCAATCAATCCCCTGTCCAAAGATAGGCTGCTGCATCCTTGTGCTCCTAGACTCTAAAACCCCCAGTGTGTGAACAAACAAGTAAGGGAAAAATAGTTTAATAAGTGGCCTGTACAATACAGAGGTTGTGGGGAGTGGACTGGCTTTCTTTGGCAATGAGTACCAATAACATTTAAATCTAGATTACTTTTATATTATTAAATACTTAATAAATAACTAAGATTTATTCTTAGGGAAGCTACAATAAGAATCACCATAGTAAATCTGTATCCCTAACAGTAAGTATCTAAACCAACACAGGCACCCATGATAGAAGCAGAGATTTATTTGTCTAGTCCTGAAGGAGGATTTGTTAATTTTATTTATATCCCCTGCTAATCTATTAACTACAGGGAGATCCCAGAATCTTAAAATGGGTGAGGAAACACCATATTGGTGTTCTGTACTTGTATCAGAACACACTCATTTTAGAATTTCTGGGGAACATATAGAAAAAATCTAAAATAGTAATAAAATTATATTTATCACTTGGAATAGCTGTAGCTTCTGTATGAAAGCTTTTAATGTAGTTTTGTAAGTTTTAGCTACATTGGAAAAGACAGGGATCTAAATGTTAGATCTCTTAAAAACTTAAAGGAAGGTA
The DNA here is from genome assembly GCA_013397245.1 of Thryothorus ludovicianus. Lineage (NCBI taxonomy): Eukaryota > Metazoa > Chordata > Aves > Passeriformes > Certhiidae > Thryothorus > Thryothorus ludovicianus. The sequence goes on from VZTB01004485.1 coordinate 43,814, forward strand.
ATAGAGGGTCATGTTGAAGTATCAAGATAAAGGGAGTCTGAACACAGAATCAACATCACCACTGAGTACCTCAACAATGTCTTCATTCATAATTTAGTAAATAGAAGAGAGTAGGTAATGCTGAGAAGGTCAAAATGAAAGCCACTGTCAACAGAGTAAGTTAAGAATTTAATGAAATTAGATGATCTAAAGTAATAGTGTAATAGAAATTGGATCAAGTTCAGATGTAACAAATGCAAGAAGTGTTAATTGAGGACTATTAAATCTCCAACTATGAGCTAAACAAGGTTAAATGAAAATTACCAAGGAGAAAAAACACAATATGTATTTTATAGAAGCAGACTCAACATGATAATGTTTGACATTTCTTCTAGTATCTTCATCTGAAATATCTGTTTCATTACATGTCACATATTTAAGAGCACAAAATACCATGAAATCTAGAAAGCCATCGACTTTTTTTTTGTTAGAGAGTGTTAGCGAGCAGATGTACTAAACATTCAGATCACACTGAGCTGGGTATATCAGTCAAGCAAAAGGGCAAGGAAAGGACATGTTTCAGCTGGAGCTTTATAAACATTTGTGGTTTCCAGTAAAATTCCCCGAAATTGTTTTCTGCAGTATATTTCAAATGCATTCAGAGGTGGGTCTGACCTCCACAGGCTGATGATGCTTCCACTTAGCAGCTGATTGGTTCGTCATTCTCAGTCTCTTGAGCATGAGGGGAAGACTTTACTGTTGTATAGAAAGGTTTTTAATTAAGATATACCATCATCCATCTTAATCTTTAATATGCTGAATCTGTCTTGATTTATGAAGAACCTTAATCACCAAAAAAAAAAAAAAAGTGATTTCTTCAGAATATAATAGAGGACACTTGTTGTTTTAATAAGGTTGTCTATCAAAAGAAATTCACTTCTGTGTATGATCAGAAATGTTCAAAAAAATCAATTATTTCTCTGCTAGTACCAGCTTTCAAACACAGAAAGGCTTTATGCTTCTCTTCCAGTAATAATGACCTTCCAGTAACACTGATTGCCAGAATTGCTTTAAATAATGAAGTTCTTGGCTATACAGGCCTTTTTACTCCCCTTCTTATTATGGGAAGGAAGAACAAGGAGGGAGGCAGCAGTAACATTCTAAAAAATAATTAGAGGTATCAAAGTGGTACAGATGGTCAACCAAAGAGTAGGGATTTCCACCAGTAAGATCTTAGTCCTGCTTGAGAAAAGTGAGTGACAAAATTTGTCAGTTCAGAATTAATTTTCAAATACTGTCATATTTTGCATGAGTTACAGAAGTCTTCTCAGACTGGATGAACAAGTTCCCCTGAGCATTTTTAAATATCCAGCACACCAATGCTCTTAGGATCCTATAACACACAGCTAGAAAGCCTTTTCTCTCCTTCTGAAAATATTAATCATTAACTTAAAGTAAAATTTGCAGCCATCTGGGGCTGTGAGATTTGTCTGAACAAGAGCTGGAGAACTTGTGGAGTGTCAGAGTGGCTGAAGCCTTCTGTGCCTACAGCAGCACAGTGTGAGCACAGCAAGGGAGGTGATTTTGGATCAGTCCATGAAGCCATGTGCCACCACTGGAGGCTGTTGAAGACAGAAATGCTTTAACAGTTTCTTTATGGAGTAGTGAAAATAAACCTGTAAACAACTTCCTTTGTAGAATTCATATCTTATTGATGGTATAAAAGATACTTTTTGCATTGAATTTAGGAGCTGGTTTCCAAAATATTTCACAGTAAAATAAATATATTATTTCAGAAGAAATCAGCCTTTTATAGCTATGTTATCTAGACAGAAGCAGCTACAGGGTATGGTACAGAACTGAAAGGCCAATCTCTCTCAGTCTCCATTTCCCTGGAAATCCACTGACTGCTTTTGAGAAGTCCAAAAAAGATAGAAAAGAAAGCCCTATTTTCAGGCAGCCTATTGGGCCCGGAGCTTCCAGAGAAGTAAGGTCCTCAGTCTCTCTGATCAGACTGTTTCAGTGTCTGATCACTCCTTTTATGAAGATTCTTTTTTCCTTACACCTAATGAAAAATGCAATTTCTTTGCCTTTCCTCTTGTGCTTGCTTAGCTCTGTGAACCTGCAAGAATATGGCTCCACCTCCAGTGTAACAGCCCAACAGGCAGCTGTAGAAAGAAATAAAGTTTCCTTTCAGTCTCAGTTTATTAGTAAGGACAAATAAAATTAATTCAAAGAGACAGCAAATTTATGAATGAAGTTTAGAGAGGTGCTCACTATTTCTCATTTGTTATGTCCCTAGTCACAACACTGATGTGCACATTGTACCAACAGAATCAATCCTGCTGCATATTGGACTTGCTGCCCCAGATCCATGAAGTGTGTTGCTTCAGCTCTGGTAAATTTTGTGAAAGTATTCTGCCACCTAAAGGAGATATTTCAGACAATATCTCCTCAAAATAGTTGTTTTGCCATCATGAATTGAGATAATATGTACTTATCCCAATTTTAATTTTATGATTAAAAGATTCAGTTTTCACACTCTGAAACTATTTTTGCCCCAAACCGCCAATCCTTTACTGAAATTATTTCAGTAGGCTTTATGGCCTCAGCCTCCCAGACCTCATTTCCTCATTTTTAAAATGTAAATGCCCTAGAATTAAAACATTACTAGTGATTTTTGTCAATGACTTCTATGTCTTCAGAAATTACTGGTATTTTTCCAGGCCTTGGGCTCCTACAAAAATTTAATTGCTCTCAAAGCATTGAAAACAAAATTTCCATGTCCTTTGGCATTCTAAAGCACTATAGCTTAATCCCTAATTAAAAAAATGTAGATTTTCTGAGAGACTGGCTGAAGGAAAGAGAAAGGCCAGCTTAAAAATACTCTGGACCCTGAACCCAAATATGAAGGTAGATGTAGAGGTGTACAAATATAGAAAATTCTTCAGTTCCTTGACATATGGAGTAGTTCATTAAACCAGCTAATTGATCACAGATCTATTATTCATGCTTCCCCTAATGAGCCAAATATGCTTTACATTAATTCTATTGCCAGCGTTCCTTATTCTCAGCTGAAAGCAATGACATCCAAACCAATGTTATACAGAAATATTCTCAAAGCTTGAAGTTCAGATACAGCCCTAAAGTAAACGAATTTTTACTCACCAGGTGAGTCCAAATCATGTTAAGTAAAAAGATTTGGGAGCAGGAAGGAAAAGGGTGGTAATTCAAATAGAACAGCATGTATACACTATCTGACATTTTTCCATATTTTCTAACAATTATACAAAAAAAATTCCAATTATTTTTCCATATCTTCAGATTGGTTGAACTCAATAGTAATTCTTATGTAATCCAAAGACAAAAATAAATATATTTTTGAGTACATTTTGTTACTATCATTGTAGCCCAATTGTTGCCCAATATTTATCAATATAATTCTCACATCTTATATTTTTCTCAAAATTGTATGCCTTTGCAAAATCTCAAGCCTACATGATTAAAACATTCTCTACTTTTTATTTGATATGTAACATAAATTATAGTTCAGAAGAGGAATTGCATTTAATAATTTATCTTCTTTTTTAGAAGACTGGAATAGCTATTTAAATTTTTGCACTTGGTCATTATGCAATTATTACACTGAGATGCAATTTTCAGGCTTGCACAGAAATAGAATTTTAACCTCTCTGTATTTTTATTTATATTTAAATAATCAGAGTTCTAAATAAATCTGTGAAAATACTAAGCAATTGCAAGAATACTGAGCTGTGTATATCTCATGTTCTCTCTTCTAGAATCAGTCACCAGTGGCCACACCATCCTTGTGTTCCTGCTCTTGTGGTTTCCAGATTTTGCCTCTAGTGTCTTCAGTAAGGCAAAATTAATTCATTTACCCAAGATACCAGTAAGAATACCAGTTCATTCTTGCCCAGAAATTCAAGAAAAAACCCCCTGATTTTTCAATATTCATAGTACCCATTGGAACAGGTAGCAAATGTTTTGTAAGGCTTTTCAGTTCCTTCTTCAGCAAAACATTTTGTTTAATTTTTTAATACTCTGGTAGATTCTTACAGTGCAGAGATGAAATTCAGTTTTCTATTTTTTAATGATCAAAGCAAAATGTCTACATTGACATTCAATATTGCATTTTTTGAAAGCTTATCAAGACTTTTTATTAGCAAAGCAATGCTGTTTCATGTAGACAAAGCTGTTTTCCTTAAAACTGTGTCAAAGTTTCTCATGGTTTCCTTTAATAATCTATGTTTTGTACAAACAGGCTTATGCTTTCCCTTAAAATCAGGAAAACTTCTTTTTACCTATGTCTCTGTTAATTTCAGTTTCGTTGTGCCATCCACTTAACAAGATGCAAGTGACTACTTTTTCCTTTTCTCTTTTTTTGGTATAGATATATTTTTTCTGAGGAAAACAAACCAAACATTTTGCATAGTTTCTTTTTTTTTGGCCATTTTCATACAGTTGCTTTAAGATTTTTTGACAATGAAGAGGAGTCAGGCAGGAACATAAAGAAATCAAGATCCTCTTAAAACTGTTAACGTGTTGTACTGAGTCCCACCAAGCAAATCTGTTGCTCGAGACCAACGGTGTGAAGTTCAACAAGGCCAAGTGCCAGGTCCTGCACCTGGGTCACAACAACCCCTGGCAGGGCTCCAGGCTGGGGGCAGAGGGGCTGGAAAACTGCCCAGAGGAAAAGGACCTGGGGTGGTGGTCCACAGCCACCTGAACCTGAGCCAGCGTGTGCCCAGGTGGCCAAAAAGGCCAATGGCACCTGGCCTGTGTCAGCAGCAGTGTGGCCAGCAGGGTCAGGGCAGTGATTGTCCCCCTGTGCTGGACACTGGTGACACCACAGCTCATGTGCTGTGTCCAGCTCTGGGCCCCTCACTGCAGGAAGGGATTGAGGGGCTGGGGAAGGGCCTGGAGCACAAGTCTGATGAGAAACAGCTGAGGGACCTGGGGGTGTTCAGCCCTGAGAAAAGGAGATTCAGGAGGGACCTTCTCATTCCCTACAGCTGCCTGAAAGGAGGCTGTATCCGGGTGGGGATCAGCCTCTTCTTCCAGGAAACAAGAGACAGGACAAGAGGAAATGGCTTCACATTGCACCAGCTTTAGATTGGGCACTAGGAAAAATTTCTTCATGGAAAGGGTTCTCAAGCACTGAAACTGGCTGTAGAGAAAAGTGGTGGAGTCACCACCCCTGGAGGTGTTCAAGAAACAGCTGGACATGGCACTGAGTGTCATGGTCTGTCTGACAAGGTGGCGTTCAGTCAAGGGAAGTGCTTGATGATCTCAGAGGTATTTTCCAACCTATTTGATTCTGTGATTCTGTAAATCAGAAAAAATTTTTGAAAAAAATGAAAGTTCTTGGTCGCAGGGTATCTCCTTGCAAACATCTCAAAATATTTTTTAGTTTGCTTTGCACACAATTTGTATACAGTTGAGAAATGAACATCAGTTTCATAAAGGTCAATTTAATCTTCAGACTGCTGCTCTCTAAATGTGATAAAAATACTTCTAAGGCTCAACAAGTACAAAGTATCTTATATAGCCTCCTGAGGAAGTATCAACAAATATGTAATGCAATTATAATTTGAATCAGAGAATATTCTGAGTTGAAAGGGACCCACAAGAATCATCAAGTCCAACTCCTGGTCCAGTACAAGACTGTTCCCAAGAATCCCAGCATGTACCTGAGCATGTCCAAACACTTCTTGAACTCTCTCAGGCTTGGTGCTGTGGCCACTTCCCTGGGGAGCCTGTTCCAGTGCCCAATCACCCACTGGGTGAAGAACCTTTTTCTGACATCCAATGTAAACCTCCCTTGACACAGCTTCAGGCCATTCCCTCAAGTGCTATCACTGGGCAGGAGAGAGAACAGATCAGTGCCTGCCCCTCCACTTCCCCCCATGAGGATAGTGAAGACCACTATGAGGTCTCCCCTCAGTTTCTTTTTGTCCAGGCTGGACAGACCAAGTGACTTCACCTGCTCCTCCTCTGGCTTCCCCCCCAATTCCCTCACCACCTTCATAGCCACCCTTTGGATACTCTCCAATAGCTTACATTAATATTAATTTATTTTATTGTGGCTCCCTAAACTGCACACAGCACCAGAGGTGAGGCAAGCAGCTCAGGTGAAACCTGTCCTTAATTGATCATCACTGGCTTCTAGGGCAGCCTGAATTCTTTCATAACATCTTTTAGGTAAAGACTGAAAGTAGAAGTATTGCTCTACCTCACCACATCAGCTTTCTGAAGGATCATTTCTACATTTTCTGCTTGCAAAGGAAGAATGGCACAGCGGGGTCCTGAGAAGAGCAGCCTCATTAATAGTTAGGCAGAGTTGCAGACTACATCAATCAGTGATTTCTACTTGATGAGGTCTGAAATATTTGGAAATTGAGATTTTTTTTTGATCAATGTTTATTGATATTAATTTTTTGAAACAAAATCTTTCAGGTCTCCTCATTTGTATTTGAAATCCTGTATTAATACTAGCATCTTTTAAAACCCCTTTCTGCATCTCCTCTGGTGGGGAAATTTTTTAGAAAGATACATGTTAAAGCTAAGTGGAAATGATGCAAGGAAACTAGGTGAAAGAAAATCAACACTGACTACCTGGGAACTCTCCTTGACAATGAGGGTGAATGGAGAGCTATGAATACACAACAGAGCAATAGTGGAAACTTCATCACAAAAACTGGTGAAAAGAGTAATAAACAAAACCTTGAACTTGTGAAAAACCACCTCATATGATAAAAGTGATCACTTAGATCTTTTCTTTTTCTATAGGATAAACCCTGATATATTTTAAAGTAAATGCCATGCTGTTGTCCATGGGAATCTTGCTGGTGTAATGATATCCAGGTTTTACTAGATGATTTTACAGACCCAATTCAGTGTGGGCATAAATGAGCATAATTACTGTTGACATCAGTGAGGTGAGACCTAACACAGTGCATGACTTAATTGGATGATGGGATTTGCATTTCCCATGTATGCAAGCACTGCTCAGTGGCACACAAGTGTGCTTAGAATACTATCAAGCATTAACCTTCAATTTGTGTGTCTAGTGTCTACAGTGTCTAGAATAAATTCACAACAAAAATTAGAGACAGCTCAGATACTGATTTTTTTTTTAATTTTATGTATTTGTTTTCACATTTTTGAAAGGACAGGGAGAATATTTGTCCATTTGGAGTTCTGTAGTACAGATAGAACAAGCAGTTCTCCTTTCTGTGAATATCCTATGATATCTAGGAGTATCTTAAAACCTCAGAGTCCTCCTCAGTTCTGCCCTGGATATCCCTCATGTCTTGAATTCCCTCAAATTCCAGTAGGAACTGTAGAAAGAAACACAATAAATTCGTATTACTCAGACTTGAAATGTACAGCTTAACTGCATAAATAGAAATATTTGCAAGTCATAGTTGCCAGCTTTGCTGGAAGGCACAGCTGTCTGCTTAACCCATCAAAGCAAGACTCTGTCTGTAAAAAAAAGGCAAATGTAAAAATAACTATGTGTCTTCTAGCAAAAAACCACTGTAGCAGAAAGAGCACAGTGTAGTCAAAGAGATGCATAAATGCTCAGGTCACAGCTTTCCTGCTCATTATAAATCAAAGCCAAGAGGAAGCCCTGTCTGGCCATTCTGTGCAGTCCGTAGCTGTTTTTATTCAGCTTTGTGTCATCTTTGTGTCACCTCTATTCCTATGCATGCAATTCCAGTTACAACCCAGTACAGTCCTGGAAGAACAAGGGCAGCAGCAGAAGAGCTCATCTCCCAGCAGGATAAAATCATCAGCATCCCTTTGCAGCTCCTGCTCTGCCTGCAGCCCTTGTGGAGGTTGAGTGACCATGTTGTGAACTCTTGTGAGCTGCTGTTTCACAACTCAGACAAAGCTGTGCAGGCTGCTGCTATGATGTCACAAAAATTGGCACATCGAGAAGGACTGATGTTTGCAGAGAGAGGAACATCAGCTGGAAGGAAAGACCATATTTTGAGCTCTGATTAGCCTCTAACAGGACCTCTCTGGGAAGGGAGAACAGGTATCAGTGATTCCCTCCACTCGCCTTTCCAACATGACATGAAGAATGAGATCAGGCACCTCCTGAAAATTGTGTTCCTTACAGTCAGTGACTGCTAGAAAATGGAGTTTTCTGTCCTGGGCACAACATTTTAGTGTCACTTGCTAATCACCACTCTCCAGGCACCTCTTGGCATCTCTGAGAAATGCGCATATATTAAAGAGTGACTCTTGTTGAGGCAGAAACAGGAGGAGAAATGCAGATATTCTCTTCCAGGTCCCTGGGCTCCTCAGCTGTGGTTGTTTCACCTGTGGCCTGAGTTTGATGGTGATCACATTTACAGCAGAGTCACTCTGAGCTGAGCCTGCTGCAAGCTGCTGGTGGGAGTCCTAGTCCAGAGAACCAGCAGAGCTTAAAGAAATGAGAAGATTGTGAATATTAAAAACCTCACAGAATTAACTGATTTGCTGGTGCTCACATGAAAAGTTTGGGGCAGAGCTTGGTGGGATCCAGAGCTGCTCCATCCCACTCCAGGGTCTCCCAGTGTAACTGTTCTTTGATCTGCTGAATCCAGTGAGGCACAATAATCTATTTTTCTGATTTCTTGGGCTGTCAGTGCTGGATGGTAACAGCAATAGCAATAGTCAAAATGTCGTCCTTTGAGGTATCTACTTTATTTTTCCATGCAGGAGCTGATCTATGAACTAAGGATATAAAATTCTAAGCCTGCTAATTGCAGAATCATTGTCCTTTTCTGGAGATGTCTATGCCATCCTATGACTGCTAAGCATAGATAAGAGAGAAATAGTGGATCAGTGTCCCAATAATGGAGTCATCCTGGACCTAAAACTCACAAGCCCATATTTTATTTCCAGTTTAAATAAATATTATGAATATTTTTGCATCTCAGTAGTGCCCAGAATTGTCCAGGTGCCCTCATGGGTTCCAGGAAACAGTTTTATATAGCACTGTTGGCAGACTTTTACAGACATGCAGGTACTTTTGAATACACTGGTGATTAAGCCATTGAGAAAGGGGTTCATGTGTCGTGGATGGGAACTACCAGTTCTTCTACTGCTATTTAGAACAGTTAGATACCTAAACACAGTCATGTAACCTGAGACAAAAGTAAACACATGGCAATGTTGAAACAGAGATGTGCATGGAGGAACATGGTATTTTTTACAATACTTTTTATTATTCAGTGTCTTTCTGGACGTGTGTTAGATATTTGATATGGGCACATTCATGATTTCATAAATGAAAAAATGGCAGTGTTGTTGAAACAATTTCTTTTCTTCTTGTAGCAGTTGTGTTTGTCATAAATATTCTTCCTCCTTGAAGATGACAGTTAAGAGTTTTGATATCCATATCCTGGTGTTTTCTTAATGAGACAAAGTTTCTGTGGAACATTAATAAAGTTTTATTTTTTGTTGTCCTTTCTTTGAAGTCAAATATTCCTGCAAAACTAAATTGTTGCTTGACCACAAAATTTCAGCATCTCTCTAATGCCTTTCAGACTTTTGAGAGACCAATTCTCTGGTGATTTCTTTGTAGCAGACCTGGTTTCAGCTCCTGCTTGGTGTTGATATCATTGTAATGTAAACTGAGCAATGACTGTAATCAAAACTTCAGTGTTTTCCCCTGAACACAGCAGGTTGCTATGTGGGTGGCAGCAGGGCAAGGAGAGTCTGCAGGAATGGTTTTTTTGGGGAAAACTTATTGTTGTCAGCAAAGATTTAGCCTGGGGGCTGTATTGACAGAAAAAGAAGCTGAACACAATAAATTGAAGAATGAACTGTATTTTCACAAGCTGCTCTCTGTTGGTCACAGAGAATTTCATGCTAAAATTTTGCTGTTATCAGATCACTGAGCTCAACAGCTCCTTTCTGCAGGTCTTCTTTCAATTACAAATATGTTTCCCCCTATGGTAGTAAAGTTGAATTCAATGTCTTTACTGTTTTTGATGTAATTTTAACTCCCACAGACCTGGATTAATGTATTATTTTTATAACTCAGAATTGAGCCACTTATGACTCACAAGTTACAGAAGTAACAATATTTTGAGCAGTCTAAGATTCACTGACAGAATAATACCCAGACACTTCATTTCTTTAATGGCATGTGCAACTCTGCAAGGTTGTTTCTTTGCCACTAGCCTGATAGAGTTCTCCCTGCTAGTTTGAACGTGAGTTTTTTAAAATATATGCAGTACTGAGACAGCCTGCTACCTTTTAAGTGTTCCGTGGCACTGAAAGAAATCTCCCAATTCCTACATAATGCTGAGAATGTGTCCCAGATTTATGACTAATGACTGAGTGTTTACTTTGCTCAGTACTGAGGATAAAGTTTTCACTCCCTGTTTCCAGTCAGTGAGAGCAATGCCTACATTACCTGTCAAGCACAAAATCCAAGGCAGTTTAATGGCCACGTTGCACCTCTTAAGCTCTGGCTTTTGTGGATCCATTTCCAACCATGCCTTGGCAGAGGCAGATATGTGCACTCAGAGGGCTGCAGGAGGATGATTTTGCTGCACAGGCTACATGGGCACCCTGATTATACCAGTAAATTAGATAGAGCTGGGAAATGCTCTTGGCCATGGAAATGTGACAGATTGTACTGTGAGACTGTTTGAACAGTCCCTGGTACAATTTCAGCCTCTTATTAACAGTGTCCCAAAAGCTCCAGAGCACTGCCTGCACATTAAGGCAGCTTGGGGGCCATTCCCAGGACATGATGTGTGTGGAGCCACTCTGCTTTGGAGGCTGAGAGGGCTTATTAAACACATTCCAGCTGGCATCAGTGCCTAGGAATATTCCTAGGTCTCCTCAGCACTCACAGATTGACTACAAAGGACAGGACTACAGCTCTGGACTTTCTGTGCCTCATTCAAAGCAGCCACCCCACCCAGGGCTTAGAGGAACCAGGCTTTCTGTGCTCACTGTCTCTTTTGGGGACTGTCCTGCCCAACACCTTTGCAAAGCCTCCTTACAGCTGTGAAAATCCTCCCAAAAGGATTGATCACAAATACCAATGCAAGCAGGACAAGTAAGGGTCCTGAACTACTGATATTCAGCAGGAGTCAACATGTCACATATAAATAAGGTGGGTTGGATTCACAACTTCCTCTGCCAGCACCTGAGAATCAAGGTGGGTGAGGTCCCAGTGCCAGCAAACCAAACTGAAGCCAAAGCCAGAAGCCTCGCTGGTGGTCAGTGGTCTCAGTGTGAGTTGGTCACTGTAAGGTAAACACCTGATGACAGAACTGGAAAAGCAAATATCTGTGTTGTCATGGGGCATGCAAAGTTCAACAAATTGAAGTGTTTCACACAAGAGAAACAACTTTAAGGAAACCAGAAGCAGAAACTTCTGATTCATACTGGCAATTAAATCTTATTTGTGAATCTGTGCTATTATCAATTACTTTTACACGCCAGTAAATTTCTCAGTTAAGCATAGCATCATTTCTGTCTCCTTTACTTATTTTCTCCCTAATCATTTCTAAAGAAAGAAACTACAATGCATATAAAATGAAGTTAAAGCAAGCATGCAGATAGCCAGACCTGGCCTGAGGTTAATCCTGCAAGGTAAAAGTATGAGAAATTGTTCATCGCTGCAAGCAATGGAAGTGGAAAAATAGGTGGCCTAAGCCAAAGTGGACTTAAGGCAATAAAACAATAATGGAGAACTTCAGAGGTAAAAGATATTAAATGAGTGTTAGGAGCTTAACTTAGTGAAAAATACCAAAAGCTGTTAAATTGAGTGTACTGGCTTACCAGCAGTGACTCATGAAGGCCAGGATTGTTCTAGGAGTGTTAAATCAGGAAAACTAGCCCCCAGAAGAAAGAGGAACACAGCAGTGAGCTGGGAGGGGAAAAGCTGGGAAATGTGGAATATAAGGTGGAGAAAGTGATGCGGTCATGGTTACTTGAGAAGTCCCTGTTGAGCAGTGTGGAATCTGATCCCTGCACTGGGGAAGGGAAATAGAGCTCTGATCTGCCCATATCAGGTGTGTCTGCCTTGTTTCCTCAGCCAGGGGCACCTGGGGAAGGTTCCTTGGCACAGACTGAGGGGCACCAAGGAGAAGATGGAGTGTGGAGCAAATTCCCCAACATTCAATCTCTAAACAATGAGCTGAGTACAAGGATTGCCACAATGTTACTCAGAAATTCTGGCCAGAACTCAGTGCAATAGGCCAAAATAAGTTATGGTGCCATTTAATTAACATTTCTGGGGACAATATTGGCCTCATTTCACAGACTGTTTTGATTTCCAGTGGGAAAAAAAAGGTAGGAAAAGAAAATTAAATTGTCCACCTAGGCCAAAAAAAAAAAAAAAAGGGCAAGGAAGAATCTAAATGATGCATTCTCCCTTCTGTTAAATAAAATTGTAGTTGCAGAGTGCACATACACTCCTTGATGCTTTAAGAGCTGCTCAAGAATAGAAAGTACAAAGTGTAGCAAAGTGAAATCTTCAATTTGAGTTGTTTTTCTGCTGCAGGCAATGAAGTTTGGATCTGTGCCATATAATTCAATGCACATATACTAAACCTGAGATATTAGCTCATAAACAGAAGATGGAAAAGACTCAGGCTCTGTGGATCTACCTCAGAACAAGTCATTACTCATTACCAACAAGCCCACACCTCAAACCAAAGATGAGAGCACCATGGAGGACTCACATGCAAGACTCAAACACATGCTAAGGAAATCTACAGATTCACTAATGGATCTGCCATCTCCCTGTGGATGTGCCTTCCACCTTCAGGCATTCCAGCTGCCAGGAGACACTTTCTGCACCAAAATCTACCTGAAGGGGACCTCAACAAATTCCTGGGCTCCACCAGCTTTAGGGTCTGAATCTCCCTGAGAGTCTGAACTCCAGACCACAAACAGGAACATAATGTTCTTTTGTTTTGTTTTGTTTTGTTTTGTTTTGTTTTGTTTTCCCTTTCAGGAAATAAACATAAAGTGACATCCAAACCATTGCCAGGTAGCCAAGACATCCATGGGAATGAGATCTCCCCTAAGATCTGTTGGTGACTCATTATTTCTTGGGGCTGGAACAGCCCACAGAATTCCAAGGGACTCAAGAAGATCATATTTAGGCAACTCAGTTAAATGTCCTTATGCTCACCTACAATGAGATGTTTCAGCATGAACAAGACCAATGTGTTCCCAGCTGCATTACATGTCTGTAATATTTCTGACAAGCAGTTTTAGTTTCTTATTTTTCATTTTGCAGTAAAAAGAACTTCTCAGATTTATCTGAAGAAGATAAGACAAATTAATTCATTAATGTGAGTGAAATGAAAGTTTTATGACATTTCTGTATATTACATCAACAAGGAGGTAACCGCAAGTCTTGAAGCCTTAAACATATTGAGCTCTTTTATGTCCTGTTTGCAGACTAGTAACAATTCTCACAACTTCCCTCCACTATTGTCCTGACTTGTAGCAATGAAATGTTCTAGATCTACTCTGGAAAAAGACGTTTAAAGTAAAAATAAAAAAATAAATTAATGGTGGCAACCTCTTATTTGTCTTCTGGACAAGTTTGGGTTTTTTTTTTTGGTCTATTATTTGCAGTGCTACTTACACTGTTTTCCATTATTGATCCATATTGACCCATTCTGTTAAGTGGTTTAGTGTTGTATAAACACTTCCAAAAAATCTCCATGTTTCTCGTTACTGCATTTGTGATTTAGAGGTCAAAACAGAGATAAAGGCCATTGTAAAAGGCATTTTTACTAACTTTCAAAATAGCTTATTTTTTGACTTTGGATAGGCTATGAGCATTAGAGATTTAATATTGACTTTTTTAGAAAATATACATTATATATAGTTGACCTAGTGACTAAGGCAAAAAAGATCACCAAGTACATCATTTGTTCTCTGTGGGTTAGGTACTCTTAGTACTTAAAAAGCAAAGTGTGTGCAAGGAACAGATCATATCTATTCACAGGATCATTATTAGGAAAAAAATCTTTATTGTGAGAGTGGTGCAGGCTGCCCAGAGGAGCTGTGGATGCCCCATCCCTGGCAGTGTTCAAGGTCAGGCTGGATGAGGCTTTGAGCAGCTTGGTCTCATGGAAAGTATCCCTCCCCATAACAGGGGGCTTGGAGCAAGATGAATCTTCAGTTCCCTTCCACCTCAAACCTTTCTATGTTCTTGATTATTAAGCTTTGTGTTTATTTCTAAGGTACTCAGCATGAAAAAAATATATAGTCTTGTCATTAGCAACATCAACCTGTCTCACTGAAATAATTAATCTATATGTATGATAAAGATTATAAATTCAGTTTCAAAGCCACACTGAATCTGATTCAAAAGATCAGCTATGGTTCAGAAACAATCTAGCTTGTCTAACTATACAAATTGTTTTGGACCTATCAGCTGGCAAAAATTCTACCCTCAAAATAACATCCCCAGAACACAAGTTGGCATTACAGATCAGGCATTTTCTCCTATCATCTTCATGATCATATGTAGAAACAACAAATTAAATGTGAAGTGACATGTTTTAAACTGTCATCACCACAACAAAGGAAAAAATATACCTTGAATCTACCAGTATTAAGAATAAAATAGAAGTCAAGCATTGAGATGTGAAGGTAAATAGCAATGATGTAGTGGACTAAAGCAGATAAAATATATTTATAATTGCTGAGAAGCTTGATGCTACTTGTTAAGCATTAATATATGGTAAAGATATACATGGAATTTAATACCAAGCCGAGGGGAATGATTTCTAGGAAGTCTCAATGAATGGTTGAAAACTGTATCCAATTAAGGGGTCCTGAACTGTCTACAAGACCAAAGAATTTACAGAGAAGAGTGAAGAGTGCAGTGAATGCGACATCCAAAACAAAATGAGAAAAATATAAAGGCATCCTAACAAGAAATATACCATAAATTTGACTGAGACTAATTCATGCAGAATTTTAATAGGAATTTCAGAATGTGACAGCAGAGTCAGCCACTCTGTCAGAAAGGAGTGTCTGTGCTCACGAGTGTGGCACAGTTTGTGTGTGTGTGTTGTATGTGAGCACACACATCTCTGACTAAGGCTGTGCCTGATGAAATGCTAAATCCTCACCCGAGGCAGCCTAAAGCCAGTCCCCCTCCAGACCCAGTGCAATGTGAATCCTTGCTCTAAATCACTACATCTGCAGAGATGCAGGTGCAGTTGGACAGAAATTTGTTACAGCTCAGGTATTGGGATTGTCATGAAGGTTGTTGCTAACAAAAGACATTAACCCAGAAGATTAAGGCATATAAAAGCAGTTCAGGAAACACTGGCTCATGTCTAAGAGCAAATCAGGGCACTGTGGTGGTATAGAAAAAACAGCAGCTCTTGTCCTTCAGCAGAGCAAATTACTTCAGACACAGAGCCAGGCTGTTTAGTTTCTACAGCTTCCTGGCCTAAAGGTGCTGCTGCCATCTCCACATCATTTTCCTGTGCACGAAGACATTGCCTCTAATGACCCCACTCAAGGCAAACAAGCTCAACCAAGGCTGTTCCCACTAGGATACAACAGGAACTCTCATTAAAATTTACAGCCAGTGCACTGAATGGCTCAAGGCAGCATCTATCTGTATTTGTGGTGCTGCTCCAGCACGTCATCCAGGATGAGCTCCATTTCTCCAGCAGCAGCTCAGGGAGTCGGGCAGCAGCACCCCAGCACATCTGTGCTGTGCCAGATGTGACTGTAGCACAGCAAGAGCTTCATGAGCTGACCTCAGGCTTAAGAGCTGACAGCAGAGAACTTCAGGCTCTTTGGAACAATGAGGGGCTACAGCATTTACCCATCTTGTTGGGTGTATTTTCAGTTCGTAAGGAAATCCAAGCTGCTGTAGTCTTCCACTAGAAACTGATGTTACTGGACAAGGACTTCAGTCTGTCTGTGCTCCCAAGAGTCTCAGCTTGTAGGACTTGGTTTAAAACCTGAAATATTCTCCAAGCTAAAACTGTTACAAAATAAAGCCCATCTAGGAACTAGAATCCCTCAAAAGAGATCTGAAACAAGTTGCTAATTCCCCTGGACATTAATAAACTCTTCTCTCCTCCTCTACTGAGGCAGATTTGGTTTCATGAAGAAAATTATCCCCCATCTGTCTTTGACGATTAGCTCATATAATGGATCTGACGGCAGATGGAATTTTTGCCTGGAAGAAGTACTGACCCTTTCCTGAGAAATGAATAGATCTTTCTTTTACCAAGCAGACTCTATATAAATAGAATGGCAGTCAGCAAAAATGAGGTGGTCTACTGGGAAGATAAATAGCTGGTTGTGTTCCTGACAGTAGGAATACAGTTCAAGGAAAAGTACTTTTATTTATTTCACTGATAAAAAAGGGTAAATATTACTAAGGGAAGACGTTTTCTGAATTGATGGCTATCTGCCTTGGCCTAATCCATTTGGAAAAAAGATTCTAAAATGGACAATGGCCCAGATGTTCTCTGGTATTGTAAATCTGGGCCCAATACAGAACAAGCAGGACCCACTCCACTTCCTCTTATGCTGTGCACCTATTTGTAATGTTTTCCATGGGCTTGCTCTGAATTTTCACCAGTTTTAATAAGCATCATCCTGCAGCACGAGAGCTGACAGCAGCTCATACTGAATATTTAACAGCTCAGATATTAAACTCCTGTGCCTTGGCTTTGCTCTACTTTCCCTGCTTTTTCTAAGGTGTTACAGACCAACATAAACTGAACATATGGATGTTTTCAATCTCTGAGATCCAGAGATGATCATCAAACAAAATTTGGCTTAAGCCAACTGGGGTCATACTAACAGCACTCTCAGTTGCAAAAGGGTTTAGACAAGCTCAAAGTCTTGTTTGGCAACACTCAAATTTACTTCAAGTAGAAGTAAATAATACTGCATTTGAATCACTGTTGATAATCACTCTCCTGTGTTTTGATTTATAAGAAAAACAAATAAAATTTTGTTTTTCTGAGGTATAGTTATAATTTCTCATGTCTAGTATTACCAGTTAATTATACAAGCACAGTTACTTTTGGGTAATACAGACTTTGCTTTGTATTTTTTTCTTTCTTTTGTCTATATTCCTGTAACACAACTTGAAGGTAGATTAGCCCTGAGTTTCACTCCATGGAAATCAGTGGAATGAGAAGAATAATTATCTATCTTTCTGTATGGATACACATATATAACAGCTGTGTGGTTCTGCTGATGCTCTGGAGGAAAGGGATTCCATCCAGAGGAATTTTGACACACTTGAGAGGTGGGATTGTGTGAACATCAGGAAGTTCAACAACGCCAAGTGCAAGGTCCTGTACCTGTGTTGGGGCTATCCCAAATACAAATATAGAGGATTGAGAGCAGCCTTGAGAAGAAGGACATGGAGATGCTGGTGGACAAAAAAGTAAAAATGACCCAACAATGTTCTTTTGCAGCCCAGAAAGCCAAATGTGTCCTGGGCTGCAGCAAAAGCAATGTGGGCAGCAGGTGAAGGGAGGTGATTCTCCCCCTCCGTTTGTGTGAGACCTCGCATGCAGGGACGTGTCCATCTCTGGGGCCCTCAACAGAAGAAGGACCTGGACCTGTTGGGGCACCTTTCCTCTAAAGACAGACTGGGAGAGTTGGGGATGTTCAGCCTGGAGAAGGCTCCAGGGAGAACTTGTATTAATTTCTGGTACTGGAAGGGCTACAGGAAAGCTGGGAGGGACTTTTGACAAGGGCAGTGATAGAAAAGGGCAAGTGGCTTTTAACTGGAAGAGAGCAGGTTTAGAGCAAACGTTAGAAAGAAATTCTTTGCTGTGAGGGTGGTGAGAAGCTGGAACAGGTTATCCAGAGAAGCTCTGAATGCCCTGTCCCTTAGAAGTGTTCAAGTCCCAGCTGGGGCTCTGAGCAGCCTGGACTAGTGGAAGGTGTCCATGGCCAAGGCAGGGGGTTGGAACAAGATGGTCTTTGAGTCCCTTTTGGCCCAAACCATTATATGATTCTGTGATATTTTGTTCAATATTCAGATTTAGTATTAACAATTATGATCCCACCCAGCTTTATTTCATCCTCTTTTTAAATCTAGACTTTCAACTAAAACTCCCACTGGTTCCACTGGGAGCATATCAGTGCCCATGTAAAGAGTAGAGATAATTTTAGAAATGAGGTAACATCTTTCATATTTACACACACAGTGAGCTGAAACTTAATGTCATTCCAAACTGTTAATAAATTCAGCCCATTTCTGAGAATCCCCTTGAATCACATTTGCTTTCCCAAGACATGCAGACTAATAATTGAAA
Source organism: Thryothorus ludovicianus (assembly GCA_013397245.1). Lineage (NCBI taxonomy): Eukaryota > Metazoa > Chordata > Aves > Passeriformes > Certhiidae > Thryothorus > Thryothorus ludovicianus. The sequence goes on from VZTB01004485.1 coordinate 62,113, forward strand.
TATTAAATAGTGTAGCATTTTTATTTAGAAAACTCAGATTCTGATAAAAGGACAAAAAATGCAGAGCAATCCCATATCTGGTGCAACTCCTCTGAGTTCTTGAGAACCGCTCTGGTCATAACTTTTTTTTAAATTTTCCTTTAATCAGAGAAAATTATACTCTTGAGTTTCACCATTCCCAATGACATTTATCAATGAGTTGATTGTCAGAATATTCATGGTTGACTTTTTGGTGGGGTAGAAGGGGTGCATAGACATAAACATCTTGCTATAGTCCAAAGAGGAAAGACAAGAGGTTGGAACTATATGAAATTAACTACCCCAAAAAACAGCTCAGATCATGGTAAGAAGTTAAGGATTGTAGTTTTTTCAATCTCTGTTAAATTTAGAATTTCTTATCATTTAATTCTATATTGACAGCCTAGAAAGGAAAACTGAAACTGGTCTGATTGCACCCTTGTGATTCCCAATATATGGAAAACCTCCATATCATGGTATGTGAAACCCAGATAAATCCCCAGTGTGTTGACTATAGAAGAGGTACCAAAGAAATTATCCCAATTAATCCTCAGGCAAGGAGGGGGAGAGGAGCAGAACTGCTACTGATGCATCCTCCTGTGTGGTAACAGAAACAATTAAAATAGGTAACACTCCCTTGTGGTTTCCATTTGGTACATCCATTATTCTGTGACTGCCAACTATTTCTGTAAATACCTGAGGTTTCATACATCTCTAAATAGCCTGAACTAAATGGACATAATCTCATATCCATCCTCAGTAAATGGGTAGCTGTAAAGTAGTGAGAGATTGTCTCCAGAATCATTAGTGTAGGCACATCTTGTTTGGGGAACTTATTAAGTTTTCCTATTGCAGCTCTGTCCATTCCAAAGGTCTCATTTTTAGCACTCAGGTGTGTTTAGATTTGTACATCAAATGAACAGATGAATGCTGCTGACTGGAGATTTCCCCTCCTTTCCTCCCCTTGCATGGGGGCTTTTGTGACACTGAATGATTACAGTTGAATATTCTGTTTTTCTGCTATATATCAAGGATAGTTTACAGTCAGTGTCCCATATAACAAGATTTGCAGGTTTCTTGGTTAGAAAATTAATAGTTGAAAGATTTTTTTGAGGTTCAGTTGCACAATATTGCTTTCATATGGGAATGGATATCCACGTCATCTTTTTGTCCAACCTCCATTTTCTCAAGGGGTATTTTTTTCAGAATTCTTAGCATTTCACTAATTCATATTCTCTCCTTTTGTTTTTGTTCCTGTTTTAAAAAAAACATATATATATTCTATTGCAGTGCAAATCCTTGAAGGACTTCAGCCTGGAAACACTTATCTGTGTGAGAACCCCCTTAATGCTGTAGTAACTTCAGTGAATGTCAACATGTCTATGGAAAAGGGTATGGATGGACACAGGTGGGCAAGGCATCATCCTCTCCCTTGTCACAGGTTAGCTGGCATTGATTATGTTCAGGAATGACAAACCCATTCCATCCCTGACTAAGAGAACAGCTGAGAGATCCAGATACTCAGTCGAGTTGCTAAGAAACCTAAAGAATTTTAAAGTATGCAAGGTTACAAGGCTAATCTAAAGTTAGACTAATACTGTGTAGCATCCCCATGGCAACCAGGAGTGAACAGCATGTGAGGTGAAAGCAGAGAAAAAGGCAGAATAATAATCAGCAATAGAGCCTTGTCAGGGCTGTGTGCTTATGCTATCAATGAGTTAAAGAATGCTGCTGGCCTGCTGAAGTGCAGCTTGTCTGCTGGGGACACAGCTTCTCCTTGCTGGTCCAGAGCAAATGGTGCATGGCATTTCTAAATTAAGGCTCTACTGGCCAGCTCTGAAAGGGTTGCTGCTGAAAGGGTCAAATGAAAGAGAAGTTGACCCGAACACATGCAATGTAACAAAACACCCTTTATTATTTAATATAAAGAAAAAACTTTCCAGGTCAGTTCAAATAATTGTGCCACTCCTTTCTTTAAATTTCCTGCAGCCCTGATCTGTTTGCTGTTATTATCTACAAAACATAGTCTGCATAATTTTGTCAATACTTAGACTATCGTAAATATGCAAACTATATCTGAAGCAGAACCTGGATACAGAAGTCAGTTTGAAAAACCAACTTTCTCTACTATTGTCTTAAAACATTGGGTTTTATGTGTTCACATTGCCACAGAACCAAGGGACAGGGCTCCTGCCTGAGGAGATGTAGTCTAGGTACCCTGCAGATCAGTGGGTCAGTGTCATCAGGCTTCATGGCCATCGCCATGGTCCAGCAGCAGAGCTCACTTTTTCTAAACTCAGCCTTGTGATTCAGCCTCTAGTGCACATGAGCCACTACTGTGTTTCCTGAAGTGCTGAATTCCATGAGCAAAAATCTCCTGAGTGGTCAATTAAAAACTGGCAATGCCCCACTACTGAGTTTCAGTCACTCAGAAATGATCTGATTTTGGGGTCTTTGAACTCAAGTTTACTTGAATGTTCTCATTGCAATGAAAGGTAAATTAAAGCACTTTTGAACAGACTTTTCTTGATAATTACTGCCCTGACACCTCACCTGAAATCTTCCTGGTTCTCTTCTCGAGTTCCTGAGCAGACAACATTGGTAAATCATTAGAGGATATCACCGTGCACTATAAAAATACTGAGGTGAATATTTCTCAGCCATCATCAGTCATATGCTTCTGAACTTTGGATTTATGCAAACACTAAACTGGGACAAGTTGATTCTCTCAACTTAGCCACCAATGGTTGGATGTATGTGTATGAAGTTCATGAATATTGTTTGGATCAAATCAGGTAATGTTTTGTGTTTCACAGCTGAATGCCATTAGAGTGTGGAGATCTGAGCTCCAGGTTGCCTTCTGGGTGCTTCTCACACCCCACTGGCACAGGCTCTACATGGAAATGCTTTCTGTTCGTCCTACCTGAGCTGTAGTACTTAGCAAGTTAAATTCTCATTTCTGCTGAGATTACAAAGGCAAGCAAAACAGGCACTGTGTAATCACCACCTGCTCTGGAATGAATAAAAAGCAGTTTGTGAGAGTTATGGGTAATCTTGAGCATCTGAGGCATTAAGACTCCTATTTTCTGCTTAATAAACAAGAGTCCCACACAAATAAGCAAAGCAAAAGACCCTTTCCCAAGTTACTGTTGCTGTATCACATTAGAATATCTTAGAAATTGAGTTCTCTGATTAAATGTGGATTCTTCCAATGCAGGCATCCACACCAAATCACTTTAAACTTTTATTCAAAATCTTTACAGGGTGGATCATTTATCTTAAAGCAGGTGCTTTAAGATGAGTGATCCAACTTGTAAAGACTTTGGTTGGTCAAAAAAATCACATTCCTGATTTCACCAACTCATAATATCTCCACAAAGTGTAATAAGAGGGTCCCAGACACTCCTGTCACAGAGCTGTAGTATAATTATCTTCACTGTACTAATTTCAAAGACAATGAGATGCCATTCTAGCTAGATATGGGAATACAGACAATGCTCTATTTTCTGTTCTTAAAAACAAAGAATCTTGCCAACAGCTCCAGATGGGGGTAACCTTGGACATTTTTAGCAACCTGGAACTTAAGCAGGTTTGATAAGGTTTTCCTGCCTTGATTTCATGACATTGGAAGTTTAAAAGAACAATTGATCTGCTAATACGACAATGAATTACTTGTTTAAGGTTACATAGTAAGACTGAGGCATAGCACAGATCTGAATTCAGTCTCTGGGAGCCTATAGATGCCAAAGAATCATAGAACGAAATGGTTTGAGTTGGAAGGGACCTTAAAGACCGTCAAGTTCCAGCCTCCTGCCATGGTCCACCCTCTAGACCAGGGTGCTCAGGGCCCCATCCAGGCTGGTCTTGAGCATTTCCAGGGATTAGACAACTACAACTTCTCTAGGCTACCTGACCAGTGCCTCACCACCCTCTGAGTAAAGAATTGCTTCCTAATAGCTAATTTAAATCTCTTCACTTCTAGTTTGAAACCATTGCTCTTTGTCTTGTCCCTATCTGCCCATGATAAAATCCACCCTTTCTCTTCTTTATACGCCCCCTTCAAGTACTGAAAGGCTGCAATAAGATCTCCCTGGATCTCTTCTCCAGGCTGAACAACTCCATCTCTCTCAGCCTCTCTTCATAGGAGAGGTGTTCCAGCCTTCTGAGCATCCTCTTGGTCCTCCTCTGATGTCCAACAATTGCTCTGTCCTCTTCCTAACTGTGTTTTTTCCTCTTCAGTCCAATGACAGTGGGATAATGTTTGTCCATTGGGAAAGCTGTTCTTCCAGAGGGATGAAATTTTCACTGTCTCTGACTGACTTGGAGCGTCATCGAGAAGAGGGGAAAAACAAATTGTGGAAATATTGAGTTCAACTCAAATCTCAAAGAGGTCAGCAAAAGTCTTCCAGCGAGTTTCAATGAGCTATGGATCAAGTCCACAAGGTTTAAGCAATAAAACACTGTGACATTCACATTAGATAGTCAATGGTCCATGACACCACACGTGAAAATCTTCTTAACACTATAAAATTAATCTATTTCATGATGACAGTCAAATATTTGTTATAACTAGAGAATCAAGGACTCATGAATTTTTAATGCTTCAATCTGAAATGCTTTCTCTGAAATAGTTTATATTTTCTGTGTTTTAATCTAAATTTCCTACACCTCTAATTTAATACATTTAATATACTAATGATGCTGAGTAATAGAAATGTTTACAGAAAAAAATCATCCATGAACTCATCAATGAAAGGTCAAAAATCACTCATTAATTCCTTAGTGAAAGTACAAAGCATTAACAAATATTTGAATCAGGTTATTCAAAAAGATCTAATTTTAATGTAATTGAGTAATTGTACTATGTTAAGTAAATAACAATTGACTTTGAAAAGTGTCTAATTAAGCTTGCTGATTATTAATTTAAGTGAAGTTTCCATTACGATATTACTGGATAATTTCATTAATATTTCAAAACTTGGGGAAAAGAATGAAAAACAAAACAAGAAACCAAACCATTGTGGAACATGATTTGAAGTGTGAGAAAATAATCCAGTGACTTCAAGTTTTCAGACGAATCTTGCTGCTCCAGATTGGGATCCTCTAGGACACATACTAAAGGCTAATAAATAAGAGATTTACTACCCTCTAGAAATCTGCTTTAAATCATGGTGGAAGACATGATGCTATTTTAAAAAGTTAGCTTTAAATTATTTCCAACCTGAAAGCTTCATTGCCTGAAGATTTCATATGTAATGCACAGAGTTGGTTATTAGGTGAAGAAACAACCTATTTCAAGCTTTTGAGGACTGTTATCAAAATATTTCCTGCCCTTAATTGGATCCAAACATTTTAACCTTGTAATGATTTTCTAAATAAAAAAAAAAATCAGTTCTGCTTTTAATATTTTTTTTTCTTTTTAAAATGTTTCCTTTCAATCTATTAATTTGCCCAACATAACCACAACCCATTATCAGGAGAGATGTCATTCCCCTGTGTGGCAATGTTATCTTCTTTTGCCTTTGCAAGAGACTTTTTATAGTTTCATTATCTGCTCATCATTCTGTTTCCAGTGCACTTTACAGTATCTGGGTTTAAGGGTTATTTTTCTTCCCATTTTTAAAGCATTTTCTTCTAAATTTGGAAGCTGCTGCTGCCACAAGCCATTCTTTCATTCAGCTGCATATCCCAGGTCTGAAACCCATCCTAGCATCTGTTCCCTGAAACCTGAGCAGATGGAAGAGTCCAGGAGGGACTACTTGTGCCAGCATAAGGTAGCTTTGTTTTTCTGTGGTAAATGTTCTCCAAGAGTAAAACTGAACCCCAGACAAACTTGTCAGGAAACCTACAGTAGTTAAGGGAAGGGATCAGTAAGTATATACAGTAGTATGCATGTCTTTGGGGGGAAAATAAGTTGATATTAGCTACAAAGCAACTATATTGTCAAATGTATTTATGGATGCGGTGAGTAATTTTCCTTTAAGTATCATGTGATTGTCCATATGATCACTTCCTGAGGAAGAGAGGAGTAGAAAACCTAAACACATTTTCAGGAAAATCCAATTAAAATATGCACTGATGCCATAAATACAAGAATAAAAAGACAATTCAGTGCAAACATATGTAAGGACATTGGATGCTCTGTGAGATGGAAAGAAAAGAAATTAAATATTTCATCTGTTTCTTTTGTCCTTCTTGCAAAGCAAACTAGTGACCCTGGGAACCCCAGTGACGAATGCACCTTCTCTGCACCAGATATTTGGGTGCTGCATTGTGTCTTCTACTGCAAAATGCCTTCTGAAGGTGCCTTCAGGGAGACCTAACCCCATACTACTTAAAATGTGGTTCTGTGTGTTTTTTAATTAATTGAATAGGAGTCTGTGGTGCCTGAGACCCAATGAGGGCTCCTCAGTCATCGAGATGGCTGCGAGATGAGCAGAGTAAGGAACACAGTTCTGAGAAAGGCAGTGCTTGAGGGAGAGCAGCTTTAGCTGCACATTACATCTCAGCTCTTCAAACTTCCTGTGTTTCTTTTGGAAGGAGTGCAGCATTAGCCCTCACACGGAGGCTAATTCTGAATCCTAGGAGTTAAAGGCTTGGTAGGGGGTTTTTTGTCTAATTGATGAGGGCATAGTCACTTTAAAGTCTCTCAAGGGTACATTTGTTTTAATTGTTATTTTTTTCAATTGTGCACACAGAAAAACAACATTGATTTGATATCATGAACAATATAGCATAAGGAAATATCAACAAACATCTCCTGTAAAACACAATGCCTCTGCCTCCTGACTGAGGCATTGACAGCATCATTTAATTGAGGATTAGATTCTCCCCATTATGTACTCCTTGTATTTCTTGACTCCTTATCACCTTGCCTTTACAGTTTTCACTGAATTATTCTGTTCTCGTTTCATAGTGAAATAAGCATAATGCAAACATTTTATTGACTGATAAGCCTTCTATCTCTCCTGACTCTCCCTGTGGGTGAGGACACTGCCCAAGAGGAGCTCCTGGAGTTGGAGACCCCTCACCATACAGAGAGTGATTGCACATGCTGGGTTATCCTTATAAAGCTTAGGAATCCTGAAACCATGTGTGCAGTGCAATTGCATTTGACATCTTGAATCTGTAATCCATCAATATTGACAGAGCTTTAAATGGTTTTGTAAAATAAATTTCATTTGAATACACTTTTTAGTTCACTTAATTTATAAGTGTCTGTGACAGAAGCTACCAGCAACTTTTAAAAATAATATGAATTGGCTTATTTTGACCAGAAAGAGCCCAATGAGTTAGGATGTTCTGGAATAGAGAAAAGGGAAATGTTGTTTATATTATTAAAGAACTAAAAAATATCCTGGTCCCATTAACAGGATTTTGCTATTAAAATAATAACTTATTCAGAGTCACTTTGCACTCCTAGCTGAGCAATTAGACCAAGCTTCTGGAAGCTGTGCTTTAATTCAGCTGCTGTGTTGACTTGCCTTGGGATTTAAAAAAAAAAAAAAAATAAACTTATATGTGTAGGCAAAAGAAGATTAAAATTTTGGTAGAAGCACTAAGATTTTTTTTTTTTTCCATACTTCTACTTTTGGTGAGTACTAAAGAGAAATAAATATTCTTATTTTCTGACTGGTCACATTGAGATAATCACCTGTCATTTTCTGTCTGGATTTGTCCAGCTATCTGCATTTGTTCAGGCTGTGTTAATTCATCCTTATTAAAAAGTGACATATATGAGTAGCTTTGAGAAAACAAGGTAGTTCCCTTACACTCTGAAAAATGAAAGATTTTCTGCCCATTGAATTTCATAACTTTTAGCACTGTAAAAGGATGTTTTTATTTTTTTCTAAACAATACTTAGATTTTATTACCAAACAATCCAAGAAATTTTTGAAGAAACCATATTCTTGCAGTTTTCATCTAATAGGAAAATACCATTCCTATGCCATCTTCCACTTATAAACCTTCTAGTTCTGTTATCATTTGAAAGGGGAGAATGTCCTTTAATGGTCATCCATATAAGGAAAGACAAAAATAATTGTTCATATAGACCCACGTGGAGGAAAAATCTTCAGTAACAGGAACAATTTTGCTTGACTTCAACACTTAAAATAATGTGACATTAATTTTACCACACTGCTTTCATTCAGCCCATTGCAGTACAGCATGATCAGCCCCCTCAGACTTACCCAAGAAAAGTTATGCCACAGTAACCTGGTCACCTTCCACAACAAAATTTTGTCTTCTGTTGTCATGGGGAGAGCAGTGGCTATTTTACCATGGACAGAAAAGCTTTTCACATTGGCTGCCACAACCTTCTTCTAGACAAACTGGCAAGACCCAGACATGAGATCATCTGTTTGGTGGGCAGGGAAATTCTAATAGGGCTGGGGAGCAAAGTTTTTACTCGGGCTGGCAGCCTGTAACAGGCGGGATCCCCTAGGGATTAATACTGTGCTCCAGAGTTTACAACAGCTTCCCAAATGATCTCGATGGCAGGATTGTTCTCATCAAGTGTTCTGATGACACCAAGCTGGGTGTTGAGGAGGACACACCAGAAGGAAGGGATCTCACAGAGAGACCTGGATAGGCTGGAAGAGTGGCTTAGTGAAAACTGCATGAGTTTTAACAAAGACAAGTGCAGATTCCTGCCCCTGGAACAACACAACCAAGGAGCCTTTTGCAGGTTGGGCTTGTGTGGATGGGGAGCAGCCTTGCTGAAAGGGGCTCTGGGCCTGGTGGATGAGTGGCTGAACACGTGTCAGCAGTGAAGCTGCTGCAGTAATGAAGGTAAAAGAAGGTAAAAGAAGGTAAATGAAGGAAGGTAAATGAAGATAAATGGGATCCTGGGCTTGCCCAACAGGGATAAAAGTATACTTGTCAGGCCTGGAGTACAGTGCCCAGCTCTTGTCCCCACAATAAAAAAAATATATGGACAGACTGGAGAACATCCAAAGGCAGGCCATGAAATGATCAGAGGGCTGAGGGCCTTCTCTGTGAGGAAAGACTGATATATTTGAGTCTTTCAACTTTGAGAAAAGCTGGCTCAGGGGTGACATCCTTACAGTATTCTAGTACTTTAAAGGGCACCTAGAAAAAGGCTGAAGGCTCTGTGTTCACAGGGAGTCACAAGGAGAGGACAAGGAGCAACGAGGACAAGCTGCACAAAGAGAGGTTTAATCTCAACATAGGAAGTGAACATGTTACAGTGAGAACAATTAATCACTGGAACGACATCCCTGGGGATGTGGCTGAGTTCATATCACCAGGGATTTTCAAGATGTGACTGTATGATGTGCTAGATGATCTCATTTTGGCTCCCTTTTCCACAAAAGATTGGATCAGGCAGTCTTTTTAAGGTCTCTTCCTACTTGGGCTATTTTATTATTGTTTCATATGGCTTTGCCCCAGTCCCTCACAGGGGTGATATAAAATGAAATTCTGACCTACTGTTGTAGAATATAAGCATACCAGCATGCACATCTCAGCTGGTGATAAACAGTAAGATACCACACCTGGACCTTATAAGAAAATCTTGCAGCTGTGGGACAGATCTAAGTATCCTTAATGAATTTTGCAAGACCATTTTTATAAAAGAAGCCAGTGGTTGCTTTCTTGAGTCATTTCACTCAGTAGGACTAAGGACTGAAATGAAAACTTTGAAGATTAATAAAAACATTTTGGAATACAAGAAAACGAATCAAACCTCCCTAACCATTCCATCTGAATAGGCTCTGTAGTGCTCATGCTAACAGAAAACAAGCAGAGATAACTGAGAAGCAGATGAAGCAATTGAAAATGCATACTTATAGTCATTTTCCCACACAATTTTAATGTAAGCAAGAATTTAATCTATGTACAGTGCTGAGTGACTCCCAGCACATATAAGCATGGGCAACAACCTGCATTTTGTGCTACAGATGGCTTCTGCAATTTTTACTCTTTGAAGTATCATGTTGTCCTGTGTCATTGAGTCTCCAGGGTCCCAAACCTGTTATTTTTTGGTTTGTTATTTTATTTTTAATATATAACAGAAAACATTTTCCCCTCCATTTAACTCACAAAATAAAGCATTAAACCAGGAGCTCTGTGAAGCTGAATTAATTTGTGTCTGTGGAGCACTGTGAAGCACTGTGAGGAGACATCTCTTAAAATTGCAAAATACTTTTGCTGTTACAGTCAAACTCTCAGTGGAGTGATATGAAAAGAATGTTAAGTGTGAACAAATGTGCAGTTTGTGAATGGTGCAGACATTTACTGACTGCGGTGAGCAAGTGCTGGTGCTACCTCATCCACTCAGCCACAAAAACAGTCACTCAGCACTAATTGCAGCTTTTCTCCTTGGAAAACAGGTGTATTGAGCCCTTCTTAAAATTCAGGAAAGAGGGTGGCATGGAAAGAGAGTCTGTTTCTTTGGTGCTGACATTTTGAAGTGCTGGGCCTCACAAGGTAATGACACACTGTGAAATGATTAAGTGGAAATTAGTGTGTTTGCTGCTCTTCCTCCATTTTCATCCATTGAATAAATGCAATTTCATGGTTTTGCTTATTTCTGTGGGTCACTTTTCCCTCCAAGTTTGAAGCAAACTGCTGCAAGGTGTTCTTGCCCTAATGGGCTTTGGTCAGGTTTTTAGCACAAGGTCAGGAACAGCACTGGCTGTAGTGCTCAGTGTCTGCCTCCAGAGCTAGGGTGAGATTTGTGTCTAGGTAATTCTTGGTCATTCTACAAAGAAAAAAATCACAAACAAACAAAAACAAAAACAAACAAAACCTACAAGTAAATATGCAAAAAGGGAAAAATATGGTACTGAGGTTGGTTAACAGTGAGCAAGACCAAGACACCAATATCTCACCTACAAAGAAGAACACTTTAGCCACTGGAGATGTAAAATGTTTCAGGATATTCATCCCAGAGTACTTTTGCTCATAAAGAGATTGGTATCAAGCATCTGATTACTCTGACGTGCTTGATATGCCCTATGAGATGTGACTCTGCAGGGCAGTGGGGAATCCCAGGGTTACTTGGCTGCACTCAGGGCTGTTCTGGCTAATTCAGCAAGGAGGTGATAAAAGTTCAGGAGCCCCTCTGTCCACAGCCCTTTGTGTTCCCAAGGTAGAGGCTCCTTCCAATCCTCTTTGGTACCAGTGACCATGATTGTATGGTCCCCATGGACTGGGGACACAGCAGCCTATGATACCCCTTCACAGGGTTCATATAAAAAAACTGATAAAAGCAAATTTATTGTAATTTGGATCAACTTCCTTATGTAGAACTCTGCAATGAAACACTGTTATGGTTTTATGAGTGAAAAACAAGTGATCTGTAGTGATCTGTAAACACTCCCACCATTACTAACAGTAGAAATGAGACTTAGCTTTTCCCTTTAATCTCAGTATTATTTATCTTACCCTCTGTAGCTGGACATTTTCCTTAAACACAATAGGGTAAGGTCAGCTTTCACAGATTCTGTAAGTGGGCTGGGAGCTGCCACTGAACTAATGACTAATTTTCTCTAGCTGCAGAACATAGACAGGAACAGCAGGTGTTTATTTTTTTCCCCCCTTCTGATGTATCATTTAGGAAGGAATATGCGTAGAAATAATTAGAAAATATGAAAAGATAAATTCTTTGGACATGACAAGTCTATCTTGTGATAAGCTGGTGAAGAATAATGGAAGCATCCAAACTTTCAGAGCAACCAATGTTTACAGAGCAGTTAAAAAGAGACAAAGACTTTATTTCCCAGTCTTTAACTACAGTAAATATCATCATCTAACACCCTCCCAAAATGATTCTGCCATTTGCCATACAACTGAGAAAGAATGGCAGGAATCCTAGACGGGAGAGGGAATAAAAGCAAAGCACAAAGGATTAAGTGACTCATGCAAGATTGCACAGGAAATCTGGCAGAGATGCTGCAGGGTTCCCAAATTCTATCCTGTTCACGTTAGAGCAGAAATGTTAGACAACCAAGCTGGGTACTACACAGTCCTGTTTGGAAATGTTCTGAAAAATGTGCGATTTTTCATTATTGTAATTATTAAAATTACCATTTGCTGCAACTTTTCATATTATTACAAGAGTGTTCCTGAATTTTGGCCAGAAGGAATTCTTTAGAAACAACATAGAAATTCTAGTCAGAGTCTCACAATGTCTTTAGGTATGGGAAAATCAGACCAAATAGCTAATTCAATTAATATTCCACTAATATTTAGGATGAGCCAGCTGTAACAGGAGAGCCTAGGACAGCTTGGTAAGGTATTTGGTGTGATTGTAGATTTTTGTATCACAGATTCTTGCATTTAGCCAACAGCTAGAGACCCACTCAGAGGGCTCTCATTGTTGGTTGCTGAAGCTAATCAGTTAGTTGGATTTTTTTATGGCTTTGGCTTAACATCACTCTTTAAATAAGAACAAAAAAAAAATCTTGTCATCCTGAAATAATATAGAACATTCATATTTTCAGCTCTAAAACAGTATTTCTCCAGGCACAGATATCTGCATTGTACATTTCTTCCCAGGTTTAGTGTTAATAATATGCTTAAAATCCTACCAGAAAATACTTTCATTAGGCACAAAAACTGTGCATGAATTTACAAATTCAGCTTCCTGAATCTTAAAATCAATCCCTGTAGAACACAGTAAAAATGTCATGGAATCATGGAATCATGGAATGGTTTGGGTTGGAAGGGACCTTAGAGATTACCCAATCCAACTCCCCTGCCATGGGCAGGACATCTTCCACTAGACCTGGTTGCTCAAAGTCCCATCCAGCCCGGTCTTGGACATCTCCAGGGATGGGACATCCACAGCTTCCCTGGGCAATCATGGGAATGCCAGTGACTCACCATCCTCACAGTAAAGAATTTCTTCCCAATATCCAATTTAAACCCACCCTCCTGCACTTTGAAGCCATCGCCCCTTGTCCTACCAGCTCACTTCAGGCAGCCCATTTTGCTGATGCACTTGCTGTGTACAGCTGCTGACCCCTCCGACCTCAGCAAACACAGCCCCTGCATCTTCCTGCTCCTGCAGAAACCTCAGAAGAGCTGAAAGCTTCGATAAATTGCCTTTCCTCTTAAATGTGCTCCTGGGTCATGGTGGTTTACACGATTTCTAATCTCTAGATGGTGATTTCTTTTCCTAGGTGAAAAAACTTCAGTACTTAAATCGACAGATGTGTTGTTTGTTGCTCTTGTGGTTGCTGTTCTCTTTTGTTTATGAGCTGGGATGCCAAACTTCCAATCTCATTTCTCATGCATTTTCTGCATCACTAACTGTTTAAATTTCCTGTGCTTGGACTGCTGTTACTTCTCTCTAGCAATTCTCTCCAACGTGGCTCTGTTAAAATTCAGAAACAGTTATACAATCACAATAGATAAAAGACCAGATGGCATCAATAACTGCTAATATACCCCCATGTTTATGCTCCAGCACGTGTCTGATGGATGGGATAAGTGCTAGTCACTGGTATTCTGTTTTGTGTCATTGTTTGCTGAGTTTTGTTTTTTTTTTTATTAACCATATGCTCCCTAGGAAGCCTTGAAAGCATTTCATATGGCTCCCCGAAATATAAACTCATTGCACCTTAAAAATTGGTAGCATTTTAAAACATAACCCCTTTTTCTTTGTAAAAAGGAAATATATTGTATGAAAAGAAACTGAACTACTTTCTCTCCTGACTTTCTATTCCAGTTTTCCCTCCGACTGCTTTCTAATGAAGAACTATCTGTTCACATGTTTATTGGTCTCTAAGCTACACAGTCTCTAAAGACATGGTTTCAGTACACTTTTTTTTTAATCCAAACACCAGAATAGTTATCAATATGACCAGACAATATTCAGAGTCACTTTCATTGTTCAATCTCCTAAGACTCCTGACACTCCTTAGATGTTTGTGAAAGCAGTGCAGCACACAGACTGTCGCACACGGATTCCCTGTGCAGTCAATGCCATCCTAGTTGTGCTTTCCCATCATTCATGCAGTCAGCTTTCATCTGTCAGCCTTAGGTAGCAGGGCTCTGGATTTGTCCCATGGTCTCAATCACTGTTTTCTCCCACATGTACTCAAAGCAAAGAGATGACACTCATGGCAGAAGAATTGTTTTAGGGGTTTGTGACTACAGGTAATTCTTAGGGGGAAGAGACAGTTGACCATGGCAGGGAGGAAGGCAATTTTATGCAGGCTTCGCTGATAATTTGATTCTAACAAAAGGACTAGAGCAGTCTGGTTTTCACCAGCTCAATGGAGATTCAAAAAATATCCTAAACCACAGAATATCCTGAGTTGGAAGGAACCCACAAATATCATCAAGGCCAGCTCCTGGACCTGCACAGGACAGACCCAAGAATCACATCACATCACATACCTGAGAGCGTTGTCCAAACGCTCCTTGCACTCTGTCAGGCTTGGTGCTGTGACCCTTTGCCCTGTTCCAGAGTGTGTTATTTGCATTTCAAGTGGCTTTTAGGGCAGGGTTTTTATTTCTTAGCTTCCCAAAACTTACCTAACTAAATTAGATATCCAGCAATGTAAGCATTGACATCTGAGCAAGTTTCTTGAGTTCCTGCTATAGTTAATAGAAAACAAGTCCACAGAGTCAGTGAAGCATAGGGTGAGTCATTAAACCAAACATAGGTATCGACTTTAGGATGACATGAATCACACCCTACTCTTCATTGATCATCTAGAAACCCAAAGGCAACTTTTAAAGATGCTTCTGTCACCTTACATTGTCTCATATGGTAGCTTAATTAGTGTGCTTTGCCTCCCACCTTAGTTTCTTGACTTGTGAAAGTGAGACTGTGCAATCAGCCACCCAATTTGCAAGAGATGAAGATAATGAGTTCATGTTTGTACAGCGCTGAGGAAATATTGCATCCAACAAGCTGTGCCTTAACGATACAGTCTTAACCCATACAGATGAAGACACACTGTTTACACAGAGACAGCAAGAGAGCCATAAGCTCTGGTTATGCTGGCAGCCCTTCAGGGTCTCTGCATGGCTTTCAACATTAGGTATTTTGTAAATAGGAACATTAGGGCAGATATGTTGGAAAATTTTTCTAGAGTAAAGCAGAACGTTAGCAACTGAGAAGGGATCATGGGGTTTTTTTATGTATATATCCTATGGCAATTGCTAATTGTCAGCTATAATGTAGCTGTGTTTCCCTGTGATCTCTTCATTTACTCCTGAGGTAATACATATGATTCTGATGTCACATACCTATGTTGGCTACCTAAAGTCAAAGAAGTTCCTTCAGATATTTCAGGATGAAAAGAGAGATAAATATAATTAATTTTCATTGTAAGTAAGGCAATTTTTTCCAAAATTTCTGAAATATTCATATATATATGAGTCAGGATGTTTCATAACTCATCAGATTTTCAGCTGATGTTTTATAGCTTTCCTATGTCAGAAGGAATAGCTGATTGTGGTAGTTAAAAACATGGATCCATGCAGAGTTATTGTTATCCTCTATATGTTATACAAATATCTTAAAACAAATCTTGGCTACAGTATTTCATCAAGGCAGCTGTGTATGATAAATCAGGAACAGTTGAAATCTGTGGTATCAAGACACAAAAGTTGTTCACTTATTCTCCTGGCAAAATTTTCAGCAGCAGTTAAAAATTGCCATATCCTATAGGTGGTAAGATACTGTAGATATGAGATAATCTCTGACGTGATAAAGTCAAATGATAAAACTTTACATTATAACCATGTATATAAAAGATGACTGGATGGCATAATGCCTTTAGAAGAGTAAAACTACTAACATAGATCTAATCTACTGAGCAGCAGTCTGGTTTGATCTGCTCCTCCCTGAAGTAGTAACGGAAATTACAGTCAGAAAGGCTAAACAGCACAACCACACACAGTTCTCATGGAATAATGAAAGGCAATCAGGATGGAATGCACACACACATCACGAGTAGAAAAAAAAAATCAACTAAAAAACTCCAAACCCAAAGGGAAATGTAAGTCTATTTATTATCTGAAAAGAACTAATAACAAAGGAACAAGAAAAAGTAATATTCAGTATTCAAATACTAGTTAAGCGATATTGGATTATTAAATCTATTAATTTTTAAGATGAGGATAAGGGTCCAATATAGAATAAGGAAAAAGATAGACTAAGGAATTTTTCAGGAAATAGGTGTGTTCAAACCAACAGTATAGTGAGCACCAGTAATGAGTGGTATCCCTCAAAAGTACATACTGGGACCAGTACTAATTAATATATATTCATCAGTGAGTGAATATATATTCATCATAGTGAATGGGGTCAAGGGCACAGTCAGGAAGTTTACAGACCACCGAGCTGAGTGGTGCAGTAATATTGGCCTGAGGGAATGGATTCACCAGAGGGACCTGGATCAGCCCCAAGGAGTGAGAAGGGGCCATGCAAACCACATGAAGTTTAACAAGGCCAAGTGCAAGGTCCTACACCTGGGTTGGAGCAATCCAGAAACAGATTGGAGGATGAAGGGATTGAGATCAACCCTGTGCAGGAGGACTTGGGGATGCTGGTGGATGCAAAATTAGAGATGCACTGGAAAGGTGCATTCATAGACCAGAAAATTAATCATGTCTTAGGCTGCATAAAACAAAGCAGGACAAAAGGTCAAGAGAGGTGATTCTGCCTCTCTATTCCCCTTTTGTGAGAGTCCACCACCTCTAGGACCCTGAATATGCTGTCGGAGAAAGTTCAGAGGAAACCATGAAGAAGCTCAGAAGGGTGCAGCACCTCTCTGGAAAAGACAGGCTGAGAGAGTTGGGTTTGCCCAGCCTGGAGGAGAGAAGGCTCCAGGGTGGCCTTATTTTGGCCTTTCAGTACACAGAGGGGGCTTATAAGAAAGATCAAGAGAGATTTTTACCAAGATGTCTAGTTACAGGTCAAGAGGAAACAGTTTTACACTGAAAGAGGGCAGATTTAGATTGGACCTAAGGAAGAACTTTTTTATAATGAGAATGGCAAGACACTGGAACAGGTTGTCCAGGAAAATTGTGGATGTCCCACCATCAGAATGGTTCAAGGTCGTGTTGAATGGGGCTTTGAGGACATGGATCTAGCAAAAGATGTCCCTAACAGGTAGGATTGGAACTAAGTGATCTTTGAAAGTCTCTTCCAATTCAGATCATTCTGTAATTCTAACACTGATTCCTGCTACAAAAAATGATTTCTATTTTGAAATTATCTTCCATGTATAACATATTGAAAACATCAGACATCATTATTCCACTATAATCAGTAGTAGCAAAGTCTGAGCTAGAAATCAGTCACTGGCTCTGGGTGCTACATGTTACAAGTATTTCTGAAAAATTTGGGAGAGTGCAAGAGACACAGAAATCCCCAAAACAGGATAGCAAGAATGCGGCAAGCATGACCTATGAAAGAATCAGAAAGTGAAATTATAGGAAAGTATAAAACACTCCTCAAATATACAAAAAACTTGTATTTCATGTTCTCTGTGGAAGAACAAGAGGAAATCAGTAATAATTTGTAAGAATGATTTTAGCTATGGAACGGCATGTATAAGGATGGTGACATGAAGTGACAAAGCTGCTGTCTCAATCACTGGATATCTCTAAAAATGCATCAGACAAGGTCAGAATATCTAAACAACAAGATTGTCTGAACAGTCACTCAAGGACCCAGCAGTTACAGCTCTGTTCCCCAAATATATTCTCACTGTTTCGTGTGGAGAGTGCAGAGAGGGCAGGAGCTAACAGATGGGCTCTGCTCATGAAAAGCTATAACTGATCCTATTCAGATTATCTGAGTTATACAAAGGGATAATTTTGAAAACTCTCTTATTGCCCTCTTCATAGGCGAACTAATGTGGAGGTTGTCAGAGACAGCCCCATTATGTGAAAGGCACTAACAAAGGAGGTTGGATTAGCCTGTGTTTGGAGCACCCCTTCGATTGCTACCCAGATCCTTTTCCTATAACACACAGAACAAGAAAATATCTTGAGTACATTTTGTCTATAAGTAGGAGTAATTGAATGAAGAAGTTTGCTCACTCAGACTTTTTTAAAGACAGGTTTTCACAGACATTATTGTAAGTTTGACAACCAGTTGACATTAATTTCCGGTGGAACAGGAAACTTTTTATGGGAATATATTTATCTTGTTTCAATTAATGGTCCCTGGAGAAGGTACATCTTCTGCTAGTATTTCAGCCTCTGTTTTCCCTCCAAGCATTCTACTCCTCATCAGTCAGTGTCTGACTCCTTTCATCTCCTTGGAAGGTTCTGCAAGTTGCCATCTGTTATCAGATTGCCCTGCCTGGTGCAGCACCCTCCTCTCCAGAGCCCATTGCTGCTCACCTCTGGCCCAATCCACCTCTCTTTCAGGTCACTTCCCTGCCTTTAGGCACAAAGAAACATAAAACACAGCGATCCTTCCCTCGCTGTCTCCCAGCCTCCAGAAACCAGGGATGCAGAAGTGGCTAATTGAGTATGGCATCTAGCTGGACTTGAATGGCATTGAGGAAAAGCAAGTGTGATTCAGCTAAAGGCTATGTGGGTATGTCAGCACTTACAAAACCCCAATTGGACAGCACAGGAGTGTGAAATGATGCTTCTTTAAAAAGTGAGGCCCTTGAGGTTTAGCAACACATTCATTAAATGCACTGGTGCCCAGAAGTTATTTTGGTTTCAAGCCTTTGACCAGAATGAGGTCACTCTACATTTGCTTCCCTGTTAAAGGAATATTTTAAGATTAAAATGTTTATGCTGAGCCTTAACAGTGTTGCTTCTTTAGGGGCTAATTCTTTTGTGACACAATACTTTTCCTGGCTTCATTTCTATGAGGTAGATGCATCAGGAAAAACCAACTGTGGATCTGGTTATTTGTACAGGAGAATACATGGGATCAAACCCAATATCTCTGCCTTTCACATACCTACAGAAGGCTGCTCCAAATTTTCCATAATTTCTTCTACCTAAGATTATGAATAAAATCTCTTCCCATGTATTTCATGGTGGACTTTATATGAAGATTTAAATAAAATATTTTAAACACCTTAAAGAATGTAAAGAAATGCAAGCAGGGTCTTCTTTCTAGCATGCCTTCACCTGAAACATAACACACCAGCATTTAAAAAAAGACTTCTCAAACTGAAAAAGAAAATAAAAAAATTAATTATTGCCAAATTTATATATATAAGAATTTGAAGAAGTAAGAAACAGACTAGATGCACTAAAATTATGCCTCATTTCCTTGAGAAAGGATAAAAAATAATAGTATTGAGATCAGTGACAGCTCCTTGAGGAAGCTGGTGACATATCTTGGAAGGACGTGTGGAAACAGACAATGTAAAAGGCTGTGGAAGACAGGTTTTATGAATAAAAAGAAGCATCAAATTCCACTTTTCACACACTACTTTCTAAAGTTCTGTAAGTTTGTGGCCCTCAAATAGTCCAGGAACAGTCAGTCATACTGACAGGTCTCAAATGGTCAATTTGAAAACCTGCTTCAAATCTACTTACTGAGGTATGAGATCCCTATCAGACCCAGTGATGCCTTTTATAAAATATTTATTGTTTTCCTGTTGAAGGCTAGTGCAGCAGCTTCATAAGTTATCAGTCCTGGATGAGGAATTCAGAGTGCTTCACACTAACTAATTTAGCTTCTCCTTGGCCTAAAGGAATAAATATAATAAAATATACTAGACAATAGCTATGTTCTAAGTTCCACCATTGTTTTGTGACTTGAAGTTACAGTTTTCAAGGGCTGGGTAAGGTTTAATCACCAAGTGAGACTTTATCAGACAAACCCAGCAGACAGTGTCAGATCTCAGACGGAAACTTTTAAAAGGCATTTTTATTCAGATGAAAAGAATGATTTCCTTAATCAAGAGAGACTGTAGGCATTTTTCCTAACATAATCATCATCAGCTGCCAGATCAGGATGCACTTTCCTGGAATATTGTTTCCTCCCACCAGGTGTTGTTACATGAAGATCAGAGGAGAAGAACATCCCTAAGGAGCAGCTCCTCATCTCCTGATTGCTCATTCTGCAGTAGCCCTCACTAACAGGATTCCTTTCCTTCTTTGGAGCTACACAACCATAAAATAAAAAAATACCACTTTCATCCCAGAACTGAAACTCCTCATGGCAAAGGAGTGATTCCAAACTAATTCAGGCTCTTGGGTTAAATTTTTGGCCTAAATAAAATAAAAAATAAAGTATCACTATAATAAACCCCATAACTTGCAGCCTCTTGAAGTAACAGGAGACTTTCCATGGATTTAGGTAGGCTGTGATTAAATGGAGAAAACAAGCCTTATTAGGTAGATAAAAAATGTAAGTGCTGAATAGGAAGACAGCCTACCTGTCACAGCCAGGTGTTTTAGCACAGAGCAGCTACACACACAGAGGAGTGCTCAGCATAGCTGTCCAAAGCCCTTCCATGAAATTTTATGGAAGGAACAAGGTAGAAGTTAAAGTGTTCTGAGGTAGGAAACAAAAGGGAGCTTCTTACTGCAGAGAAGAGAAAGGAAAATGTCTTGCTGATTAAAATTGACCACAGACAAAGCAGTTGAGTACTTACTGAAAGATTGTACCTTTAGGAAATGTCCTGCTCTCTCTAGAGGTGCCATTTGATGCTTTCTCCACTGTTTCCATGACCTGGATAAAGATGTGATTGTTGAAAAACAGCTCTTACCACCCTGATATGGTCCAGAGGCAGATTATGGTGTGGAAATCTCTGCATCAAGCCCTGCCAGAGGCCTCTACAATCTCATGGCAATGAACCCAGCCTCGGGGGTATTTCCTCTGCTCTGCTGCAGCTACCCCTAGAGCCATTGCCTGTAAACCATTGCCACAGCTCACTCTCACCTGCTTGTGTGAGCTGGCAGCTGCCTGAGAGTTCTGCTGTCTGCACAGGGTCAGCAATGTATGGTAAATGTGGTGGGAATGTGGTGTAAGTGTATGGTAAATGTGATGGCACTGTCTGGTAAGTGTACGGTAAATGTGGTGCCACTGGGGACAGGGCACACAGGGCACACACAGCACAAATCCAGAGCTCACCAGATACAGTTTTTCTTGCCCAGGCTAACTGGAGAACATGTCAATGGCCAGGCAGCAAGCAGTCAAAAACATAGAGGAAAAACAGCTGAAAAAAAAAAACTCTACACTAGGAGGGCAGCTAGAAAGGATTTGGCATTTTGCATAGCTTGGACATCCAAACCAAAAAATGTAATTTTTTTTTACTTTGATTTTGGGAAAACAACAAGACAAGAATGTGATTTTTTTCATTAAATTTACCTCCAGCTGAGTACCTGTCATCCCCATTCCTTCTGTTTTCATCACCATCATCTTCCTGTCCTCATCTGTCTGGGAAATGTGCTCATCTGAGGTCTTTATTTATCCATTGGGCACTGAATACCCCACAGCTCAGATTTCTCTTAGACTGAGCATTCATTCAACACACATTATAAATCTTGTATGCCTGTGGATTCTCAAGTGAGTCTAAAATTTGCAGGTTTATAGTAAACAAAAGAACCCCAAACAAACAAAAAAGCACACACACACACACACACACACACACACACACACACACACAATAAATCCATCCACACCTTTTCATGGTTTAGAGCTCAAAAAATGATTGCTCCTGGAGTAGCATTCTACTGAGAAGTCTGAGAACTCAGGAAGGGCCAGGGGATCACAAGTAATTGTGTTACAGCTATTTAATGAGCTCCCAGTCACCTGCCAAATAACAGCAAATTTGATATTTATTTTCATATGCTATGCCACCTACTGTGTGAAATACATTCTCTGAAATCACTATTTGACTTATTAAGTAGTTAGAGCACTTGCAGATAGCTGTTAATACTCTGAGGATGCTTATTTACAATCAGATCCCTCTTCATTTAAAATGCATATATGAAAAGCAATAGCAAAACATTGCTAGATTATTCACATTGTTTCTCTCTGCTTTTTATTAAGGCCTTGGTGAATAACAGAGTAAATTATCAGTAAATTTCCCATAAGAATTTGAAATTAACTTGTTTCATCTGTGCTTATGCAAGTTTCATTCTTTCTGCAAATATGCAAGTAATTGCTTTTTATTGTGGAAAGTTTATTTTATGAAAAGTGAATGTAGAGATGCAGTTTTTACATGACAGTATTTGTCCTGGCAATGATTGTGTATATCTTGAGAAAGAAGTATGAGTTACCTGAGACAGCAGCACAGCTTAGCCTTTGAATACCCCAAATCGATCTGTAAGTTAAATATCAGTTAAAATAGTCATTAATTATGTTATCATAGCAAGTTCATTGGAGAAAGTGAGAAACTGTCTTTCTGTATTCTAAACCTGGAAAATAAGTCACTAAATTAACATATTATTCATGTGCACTTCTCTTCAGATCTAATTGCTGCCCTCTTTACATGTCTTTTTTATGCAGGAGAGTCTAATGACTATGAATAGATATTATGCTCTTGTGGGAATGATTACATGGTTTCAGACTTGACCTCCTTGAGTATAGAAAGAGGCAGCAGATTAAACTTTATGGGCTGTCATTCTTTGTGTGGGACAACACTTCAATGACATTTTCCCAGGCTCTGGTATCAAAGGCATGGAGCATTTGAGAGAGAAAATTGCTTTGAGATATGAATTCATGTAAAGTGCAGTGGCATTTATGAGAGGGGAATGTCACATCCCATCCAATATCACACTTCCTTGATCCAAGGTGAGAGAGGCACTCTGGTTTGACTGTGCAGGAACTGTGCCCAACTTACAGGTGAGCAATGTGTCACCTCTTCTGAGCCTCTCACCTGTTTTCACCAAGTCACAAGGCCTGACAAGTCCTGGACATTTGTTTGCCTTGCTCAATTCCCTGTACAGTGGTTTACACATGCATACTTAAAACCAAATTAAAAAACCCAAGACAGACAAAGTAATTCTAGAAGGATATTACTGCTCAGGGAACGTCATTACAATTTAGCCTTTATGAAATTACTGACCTACATAATTTATACTCAGAAGTGTGAGTGATACTGTAGATGACCTATCTCCTACTAGATCCCAGTGATGAGGCTTGGCATCTTTTTAAACTGATGCATTAATATGTGTCATATTCAGACAGCCATCTGAAATTACTAGCTGTGATTAATATAATTAATTATCTACCACTATGTGTGCTCAAATTTTGGTAGGACCCTTTCAGAGAGTGAGATAATTTGATATATTAGTTGGAAAATATCCAGACAGTTTATATCTAAAATGATTAGGAAGTAATAAGACGCATTTCCTGCTTTCTCAAATAATTCTGTAATGAGGTTGTAGAAAAACAATGAAGTTTACAAGTAATAAATCAAAGCTATGTTAAAGCTGTTGATAATTGAACTGCAAATAGAACCTGAAAACATCTTCTGGTAAAGAGTTTTTATCATGACTGAGCAACACAGCTTTGAGGACTGACTCTGTTCACTAATTGAGAGGACAGATTGGTCAGAGAAAGAGATGACTCTGGTGGAGATGACACAGTATTGCTCATCGGTGCTTTTACCTCTTAGAATGGCCTTTTGTTTCAAAAAGTGAATAAGCAACATGGAAAGGCCAACTAAACCCAAATAAAAATTATACCTTTTCCCTGTGATCAATCTTCACTTTGTGACACAAAAAGGAAACAAGACTTTGCTCAAAAAAATCCTGTCAGCTCCAAAACCATATATTGTTAATATATTTTCTATCTCAAAAATGTCCAAAATTACCCCTTTTGTACACTTGTCCCCCTTGTGCCAATGTTCAGGTGAGCAACAAAATATTTCTTTTCTCTGCCTTAGACATGATTCCAATAGACATTTCTTACACTTTGACACAAAGCATAAGATGCCTTTTATACTCCAGTAAGAAGTATTTCAGACAGAACAATGATTTCTCCATCATATTAAATTTTCACCGGTCTCTGCTGTGCTGCCCTGCAAACACTCATTGTAATCTGTCTGTGAAAAAGGGGAGGAAAGTTATGAAGGGGTTGTTTGGTAAACAAAAGCAGGAGATGCACAAAGGTTATGCTGTCCTTATGAGCAGTGTAGTGATGGCAATACACTTCTGTTAATAATAATATGGTGACAGAAATAGGGCAGAATACACAACTTTTTCAGTCACATTCATGCCATGAAACAATGAAGCAATGCCTCCCAGATGCTGCCCCAGATGACACGTCCACACTGTGCAGGACTGTAGGACAAGGTTCTGGCCCAGGCCTGAACCCTATTTACAACCTCATGTGCCTACTGACAGCTCCAATGCTTTTAAGCTGGTGGGGGGTCTCAAGAAAATGAAGTAGTAGGCATGAATCTGTGTGCATGTGTATAAGACAATATAGAATTAAGAGATGATAACATTTAAAGAAAGAACAGAAAAGGTTATCATTTGGAAAAAATACAAGTAACAAGACAAGACTATTTATTTATTATAGACTGGAAAGCTGAGCATATTGCCATTACCTAAACAACCTTATAACTTCCTCCTGCAAACTCTTTTTGTGCTCAGCCCAGCTGGAAAAATCCTCTCTGAGGGTTGTCATGCTGGCATACAGACACACAAAATCTCTGCAATGAGTTAGCATAGCACCTTCACTACAGATACATCAGTACACAGGTACATGGGCATTTGCCACATGTTGTTTCAAATTGTTGTAAATCTTGGGAATTTTGCTGACTCCATTGAAGTTCACAGAAGATGGAAATGTGACAACAAATGATCTCAAATAAGGATGTGTAGGATGAATTTGCAAAGTCCTTTACAAGAATGTGGATCCTTTTTTTACCTCCCCACACATAACCACTAAATATTCTCAACCTGTTAGTATTATCTTCACCAAGAATGGCATCTGCTATTGCTGTTTTAAACAAAATGTTCTTCCAAACCTTTGGTGTGTTTTGGCCCTGCTGCTTGCCACTGCTAAGCAAGGAAAGATTTTGTGAGGCTTATAAAGTTCTAGTGAGGTGAGTTGTGCTATCACTGAAGTCAGAACCACTCCTGCATGTGACAACATGCTGAGACTAATAATTCTGACTTTTAGTTGCTTACTGTGTGCTAAGGACATTATTTAATTGCACAAATGAGATCACCAAGTATGAGATAGCCTGCTTGTATTAGACCAGGTTGTTTGGGGTCAGATTATCTGACAGAGTATCCTGTCTTCAGCAAGGATCAGCAAGTGGATACAAGGGAAGGAGCAGTAGGAAAAAGCAGGCATGCAGTTGTTCCTCTCCAGGGTGCTCTGCCAGTCTCTAGATCACTTACAGCTCACGGATTTATTGGAAAGTTGTCTTTGCTGTTGACAGCCTCCATCAGATCTGGACTCCATGAAGCTGCTCATCTAAACTTGCATCTAAACTTCTGGGACCCACAGCATGCTTAGAGAGGGAGTTCTCTGCTCCCACTGGGTCCCCACCAAAGAGGGCTTGTTCCCACAGCCCAAGCAGTCCTTTTCTTTCTCATTGCCATCTAGCAGCTCAAACTTCAAATAAGCTGCAACTCTAAAGACAGGAAAACAAACTCCAGATGACCAATAACTTTTTTGAAAACCAGAGTGCCCAGAACTTTTTTCCGTCTTTTTCTAGTTCACCCACACATCTCTTCTGGATGTGAGACATTTGAATTTTAATTTCTCCAAGGACCCATCTCCTAAATCAGGCTGCCAAAATCTGTCAACTCATTTGTCCTTCTGCCAAACCTTACCAGTAGACTCCTTCTTGCTCTTCCAGAAAGGAGCAACTCCATCTTTCCTGCTCTTCCACACTGCCCAGAACTAGAGAGGAAGGGTTAAGGCACCAAGCAAGGCTGGTTCAGCCCAAACTGGAGCCACAGTTACCAATGGTACTGGTTAGCTGCTCCCAGCTGCTCCATATGCAGACAGCTGCCTTCTTCTGATGCCTGCAGCCAAAAGTTTGCAGGTTGCTTTTTTGTCAGAAGAGTAAAGACCTCCATCACAGAATAAATGCCAGCAGAACAACTGATTTTAGAGATGTTTTTCACTGTTTTCTGCTTCTAAATACTTATTTATGATAAGTATTTAAATGCTTTTTTTTTTCCTCCTTTCCTCCTTACTGTGAAGTTCCTGTGAATGAAAAACAATGTAGTGATTGAAAATAATTTTAACAGATGACTCATAAGTCTACATTGGTTTTTGCATTAGCAAATAAAAATTGGTCAGGATAGAGGGAAAAAAGTACATTGAAGTTTAACTACCAAATGCATCTTCTAAGCCCTCATTACCAGACCCTTTTCAAATGAAGTCTTTTTCATCATAAATCACCGAGCTAGGTTTTGCATTTGCAAATTTTTTTAATTAAAAAGCAGAAGAAAAATAGAATAAGCACTCTTAGTGGCATGTCTCAAGAACAAAGGGCCCAAACAAAATGCAAACAATTAGAGAAGTCTAAGTTATGTATGCATTCACACAAAGGGAAAAAATCCCCCCCAAAAACAATGAAGGAGGAATTATTGTGCCAAGTGAAGGTTTTTCCAGCTTTTACTTATTCACTATTTTGCCCTTATGGTCTTCTGTTGAAACTCTTGTAATTCATCAGCAGCCTTTTAACTTGGGGGCTCTTTTTCCCATAGGACTCTAAACTTTGCCAAATTGGACCAAAACAACCTATTAGTATGTTCAGCCACTGCCTATGTTCTTCTGGCAAGATTTGCCAGTGCTGGAAATTTGAAGTGAATATTGAATGGGTGGGGGTGATTTGAAGGCTAGCTAGAATACTTGAGTATTATCTATTTTCTCTTTTATGAATATTTTCTTCCATTCTCTAATATTTGGGAATGGGAAGAAGGGACTTCTTCCCTTGAAACAGACATCTTTTCTTTCACAGTATTTTCTGGAACTGTTTCTTCTCTTACCTAACTTCTTGTGTTCCATTATGAAATTATTTGCATCCTAGTCAGCCCAGGGAGAAGGAGATATCCCATCTTTACAAGTCCTTGAGAAGAAAGTTAAAGGACATGTGGGAAACACAAACATTAAGAAGTTTAATGATTTGCTCGGGATTGTGTCAATGACAGATAGAATAACATTTAATGAGGACCAAATCTTGAATTTATTTTGCCATTAAAGAATTGACTTGAAACAATAAGAGCAACCTTTTTATCTCAACAAAATGAAGGAACACAATGGAGTCAGGTATTTTTTTCAGCTAACACAGGCCCCCAAGGATTGACCAAAGAGCCATGTAAAACTGGCTGAGAGTAAATGCTGCTTGCCACAAGGCAATGTTAGCCAAAGAAATCTGAACATGTTCCCTTCAAGGAGCTTGAATATTTACTTTTCTCCTGAGCCCAGATTACTGACCAGGATTCACACTGCTGCTGCCATTGCTCCTCTCCTGAATAAAGTTTGTTGCTTATGACATTGACCCAGCAACTTCCCAGACAAAGTCTCTCCTTAGCAAAAGAGCATTCATTGCACATTTCCCACATATTGAACCACCAGGATGTATCAAATGGATCATCATTCTGCCAAGCCTCTGTTGAAGCTGGGTCACTGTGCCAAACCACAGGAGATGGATATCTGCTGAGTGGATGTTGGGTCATACTCCTTTTTCAAGGACTATTTGTGCTCTTCACTTTGGGCTGCTGATCAGAGTATTCCCTGAGGATCTGAATCCCTGGGTATTGCACGCTAGAAAGCTCCCAGTAAGATCAAGTGAGCATTTCTTAGGAGTTTGACTTGCAGTGAGTATTCCTCCTTCTATACTGAACACAGAGTGTACTCAACACCATTACTCTGTGTTTTCTCTGTAGTCAAGTATTCTTTGGTGCTGTTGCACTGTATTTTGAGAGGTTTTCTGCTGGTGGGTTGATAGGAAGTGAGAGGGGATTACCTGGAAATGGCAACAGCACATTGCTACACATTGCTACAACACAAGAACCATGAAAGCCATCCTGCTTCTGACCTGCTGCAGTATGGACATCTGGCTCTGTGCCTGTAGAACTGTTCACCCAGCAGGTAAGGCTGTCCCAGGGCTCCTGGCATGACTGTACCTCCACAGTGTCCTCTGCATTCAGCCTGGACCCACCCATCCCTGCCTTTGTGGTACCTTACTGTTTCTGTCACAGCTGTCCATGGGAAATTCCTAGACAACAATCCAGTGGTTTCTCCCTGGTTCTAGTCTGTCTGTGTCTGTGGGGAGAACATTTACCTCCACAGGAAGCAACTGTAAAGTTCTTGGAAAACTGTCCTTGCTTGGTGCCTGTAGCACCTCTGAAGTTCCCAGATGTGACAAAAGAAATTAGACCCAGAAGGTGAAAGGCTGGAGCCAGACTCAGAACTGGACTTCAGCAAAACTTGCAGGATCAGGCCAGACTGGCCCCAGGAGATGAGGCTGGGAAATTTATAGTCAGGATAGTTGTTGGCTCTGGGCATCAGGCCAATCTCATTATCTTGGACACAGTCAAAGATGAACTCACAGAGTACAGACCTTGCACTGCAAACCACTTGTACAGCTCTGCTCTACTAATTACATTAGTATTGGTTTCATTCCCAGCCTAAGCAATTGCTGGTCCTGCCTCAAGTGGCACCTGGAATTCAAACTCCTGCTCACCTCCCTCGCTCACCCTGCTGTTTAGTGACCTGCTCCCTGTTAACAGCCACTGAGCTCATGCCAGCAAGGCAGGTGTTTTGTTTTGGTGGTGGATGAAATTATTTTCATATACATTTGATAACAGGCTCTGGGATGAATGACAAAACACTACATTCGATTATTGAGGCCAATCTCTGAACTGTTTTTCCAGGTTCCATAACTGCTTCTTCTCCTAAAGGCTTTGAAAAACTTAATCAGCTGAATAATTGAATCCACATCAAGAGGCCTGCACCAGTTCAGCCTGCTCCTGCTAACAATGCTCTGGATCAGAGTATGGGGAAAGTCTCATAAAATGTTTTTTTCCCATAAACTGCTGTTAGAAAAAAAGCTTTTTTCAGCTGCCTGCTACATCCCTTTCTCTCTTCCCTGAATAGCCTTGTTCAGCTTCCAAGTCTCAACATGACCAAACTGAGAAACTGTTTTCTTTTCTTTCCCCACAGCCTCAGGAATTAGGGCCCACACAGAAAACAAATGCATGAGCACAAAAACATCTTTAGGCACACATACAAATTCATCTTTTTTGATAAAGGTTTGCACACAGTTAAATTTTTTGTTGAACTAGGCTCAGTACCATGAAAATTATCTCATGAATTAGGATTTAGAAATCACCCCATTATTGCTTTTATTATAATTACCAGCACATGAGTCTGAAATAATTTTTGTCAGAGTCCCGCAAGGACCATTTTAATGGTAGCTGGGCAAGAGAAATAGAAAGCTTTCCAAGGAAAAACAAATGTTAGGCAGATTGTCTTTAACACAGGAGATACCCCTCTTAGTCATGTAACATTCATGTTTCTTGGGGTCTCTGGCATCCAGCTGCTGGTGTTTGCTTGGGGCAGGATGACATTGGTTCAAGTCTCTGCCATGCACACAATCCAGCTGCAGGATACACACATCTGTCACAGGTTAAAAACAGCACAGTGTGCCCACTCTGCTAAGGGCTTAGACCTTAGACCCATCAGGGCTCAGAAAGCTGCTCTGGAATGAAACTGGAGTGCTGCCTCTGTAAGATAGAGCTCTAGACTGACTTCAATGTTTATTCACTACAAATAAACATCGAAAATTATTTAAGGTGGTGGTTAAAACCTCCCTGGAACTTAAAACGAGCATGTAAGATTTCTTTATGGACTGAGGAAAGAAAATCTTGTTCCATTTATGTCTTTAGATCAAAGATTTCTGCCACTCACCCAAGGACAGATAAGCACACACAGTTTACCATTAAAGTGTCTCAGCCTTGTTTTGTAATAAGTATTGTAATAAAAATTCTATTTCAGACTGGAGGCATTTGCTAAACAAGGGTGAGGAACATTGATCTGAGCTACTTAGCTAATCAATACTTCTTTTGTATGCTTATCTGGAAACTTTTGATCCTCCCAACTCCAGCTCAATTTCAGCAAATACAGTAAGAAATGTTAAGCTTGGATTTATTTTAATAGGCAACCTGATTAAGAAAAAATATTTTTTGCCTCTTTCTCAGTACTTACAAAGTTCATAAAGCCACCATCTAAGTAACATATTTGAATTTGAGAACTATATTTCTTGTTGATGGCTCAGTAAAACAGCGTATTGGTAATGCAGATAACACATTAATTACTTTAGGAACTGACAGCATATTCCTGCATATTTTGCAAAACTGTGAAGTCTGTTGTGCTGAGTAGAAGGATGCTGTGTTTTAGTGTGTTTCCAAGTACAGAATGCTGAATTAAGGAGAAGCAAAGGAGACCTTCAGACAATAGAAAGAAACAAAAAGGTCACAAGCCTTAGTATTCTTGGGAATTTCAATGACCCCAATAGCAGCTGCCCAGTGAAGGGCAGTGGAGAACCCCAGAGTGATGAGCTGAGGGGTCCCTGAACCAAGGGAATATCAAGAAGGGTGTGGAGAGACTCACCAGGAGCCCACAGCTCAGTGCCAGGAGACCCGTGCGGGGCCAGGAGTGACAGTGGTCAAACCCTGTCCCCATACAAGGATCCCTCAGGAAGTGCTGGAACCAGGAGCACTGCAGCACTTGGCAGGATAGAAGGGCCCTGTAGCTCTGCCAGCTCTGCCAGGGTGGGATGGTCTCCAGAGGCAGAAGTCCCTGGCCTCTCTCAGCTCTGCACCCACAACTGATGCAGCTGCACAGACAGAGCTCAGAGGGAACACGCTGCCATCCCAGCACCAGCAGGACGAGCCAGCAGATCAGTTCCTGGCTCTGAGCTTGGTGTCACCAGCAGAATTTGGGTTTTTTTCATCATGGGTTTATCTACATGACACCAGGCCCACTGGAACAGATGTGGTAAACCAAGGGGGAAAAGGAACTTAGTGCAAAAGTGAGCAGGGCTGATCAAAAAAGCTTTAACCTGGATTTGAAGGGGAAAACAGATAATATTAGGTTTACTAGAGATAAA
Organism: Thryothorus ludovicianus; assembly: GCA_013397245.1. Taxonomy (NCBI): domain Eukaryota; kingdom Metazoa; phylum Chordata; class Aves; order Passeriformes; family Certhiidae; genus Thryothorus; species Thryothorus ludovicianus. Next base: position 93,141 of record VZTB01004485.1, read on the forward strand.
CCTCTCTAGCAAGGTGACACACAAATGCTTGATGGATGGTGTGACCTTCAGGCTGCTCTAGGCTGTGCTGAGCACACTGAAGCCCATCAGAAACATCCCTGTAAGAACGTGCACAGCCCCTCAGCCATTGCCATGGGCCATGGGGATGGAGATCCAGGGGCAGCAAACATGTAGGGATGGTTCATGGTCTTAATTCAGGCTATTTCCACAAAAGACATTGCATTTTGATAAGGGCTCTCTGAATTAGAAACTTGGACTTAGTTGTCAAGGGAATATCATGAGTTTACCTCATATTTCAACCCCATGGTATTTACTGTGGGCGTGACTCAAGCCTGCTGCACTGAGGTACAATCCAACCAACACATTAATTTGGTTATTTCTCAGTGTCCACAGTGGTTTCAGACCAACAGTGGAAATGAGAATAATTAAAGGATAAGGTTTGGAAGGGTGAAAAGACCTCATTCTTCACTTACATCAGTGAACTGCAGATAAAGTCAGTCAATTCACAGTAATGCACTACCCATGGCCAAATCTAACAAACAGGACAAAGCATAATGGGAGATTCCCTTTATTTTTCAAAGATATACTTGGATTTCAGGCCTTTAAATTTTCCAGGTTTCATGAAAATGACTAGTTCAAGCTTTTGTTGGCAGTTTATTTTTTCAAGTTGTTGTAAATGACAATGTCTTTGATAAATTGTCTTTTTTGAATTTCTTCCTAAGCCTTTTTTCTTTCAAAGCTCATTTCAGTACTAACAAGAAACAAACAATGAATTTACAACAGAGAGTTTTAAATAAAAAGAAGGTAAATGGGTAGTACTACCTAGCTCTTCCAGGTCAAAATGGGCAGTGAAATAATATCACTGTGATATTGCTTTTTTAAACTTTAGATAAACTTGACAGAAGACTAATAAATATATGCTTAGCAAAAAACATTAAGACAGGCATTTCTGAAAAGGGAAGAAGTAATGAGCTTAAAATTATATCTCATTACTATTAAAAAAATCCATCCTTATTTGAGTAGGAAGGAGAAAATATTAATATTTCATGACCTAACTCCCTAAAAAGAAATTAAATACTCTGAGTACTCAAATACTCAAGTACTCAAGTACTTCATATAAAACTGTCTTTGCTCAAATATTTTGTGTTTTTCAGTGGATGGGGGGTATCCACTATATCTCTGTCTTACTATAAGCTTTGTAATAAGCTACATTTCAGTGCTATTACTATAAAGCCCATAATTTGCCTTCAGTAAAACTGAAGGCAGTCTGAATCATAACAAAAAGGAAACAAAGAAAAATGTTACAACTATAAACTGAGTATGGACAAACATCCACTGGTCAGTTTCTCTTATGACATATCCTCTCCAAATAAAGAGGGATTTCTCAAATGTATATTTAAACAAGGTCTAATATTACTAAAAATCTAGGATCATTTGCATTGAAGTTTGAAGGAAAATAGAAGATCCATTCCAGAGGCTGTTAAATGGTTCTGATATTTATTTCTCATCTGAGGTAGAGTCCAAAGCTGCTTCTCCTAAATTTCATATTTAGAACTAATAAAAATATTTTCTTAAAAAAACCCTGAAATATTTTTCTTCAAACACAATTTTTTCCATTTAATTAATTACATATATAGATTTGAAATCACTTACTTTTAGGTGAAAGAAAAAAATTAAACTATTCTGAAAGAATCAAGACAGAGCAATAAAGTTTAGGAAAATGCATTAATTTTTGTGTCAGGGAATTTCTCCACAAAAATATATTTCTGCAAAATACATCAACACAGCCATTTTCTAGTGGAAGATTCCTTCTGCTGATGATATCCAAAGTGGCTGCAGTTCTTGTGTGTGATGAACTGCTTGCTCAGTCTGCTTTATCTCCTTTGTACTCTCAGTCCTCTTTGCAATACATAGCTTGTCAGAATGATTCAGTGACTCCTTCCCACCTTATACTTAAAAGCCCAGCATAAAAATACCCATTAAAACCCAAATAGTATTAATCTCTCTCTTCTGTTCTAAATTCTAAAAGATGAAAAGTGGAAAGATGTAATTTGCCCTTCGTCTTGCTTCAACTTAGGGTTAATTATATGTAATTATATATAAATCAAGAAAAATTTGTCAGTTTTTTTCCCCAAAAACATCCAGTGATTGAGACACCAGAACTCTTTAGACAACCTGTTTTTTACTTTGTGATTCATTTTTTGTGCTAAGTTAAAGTTTTGAAGAGTTTCTGATCTTAAACACTGGAAATTTCCCTTGTTTGGGGTTTGAATCCAATAGGTCCTCTTTCTATAGATCCCAGTCATGTCAAGCAGGCTGTTCCTCAGGCTGGCCTGTCATACACTTAAAAGCAATTTTAGATTGTCCATCCAGTCTTCCCCATACAAGGCCAAGTAGATGTTATTTATTCATTTTTTCCTTGTAAGTCCTGTTTTCCACATGTCTAATTATCATATCTAGGTTTTCACCATTTAATCCATGTTAGTCTGCTGCTTTCATGCTTTCAAAGCCAAAACCTGGGCTTTGAGCTTCAAAATATGTGTTCCAGGCAGTTTCTTTCAAGTGTCTGACAAAGTATCAGCATTTCTTTTTTTCTTCATTTTGGTGTGGTGCTTTTGGAGGTTTTGGTTTACTTTTTTAAGTTTTTGGTTGATGAGTGATTTGGGGGGAATTTTTAACTTTGTGGAGTTTTTGTGGGTGAAAAGTGTTGGATTTGTTGTGGGTTTTGTGGGGATTTTTTTTAGCAGAATAATACTGATAGATCTTACTAATGTCATCAAATTAATGAAGGTACTTTTTCCATAACCCCAAATTCTCTGAATTCCTCTGAAGTTTGTACATTGTTATGAAAAAGATATATTTCCAAAATCATTCCACATGATCTGATATGACATAACATCTAATATCAAATCTCTCTTCCTATAAAATTCTTGGTTTTGTTCCTCCAAGTGCATTTGTATTTGTAGATTTTTCCCTCTTTGGGAGAAAAATAAAATACATTGACAAAAAATCTGCATTAAAACCTTGAAAAAATATCCAAAGCTGCAAATGTATCTGGAAAAAAAAGCAGTCAAAGGAAGCATAGACAAGAAGTAATTATACCAAACATTTTTAATAGAGCATGGACTTATTTGTGTGAAGAAAAAAAAAAATTCAAGCTCCATTAGGTTGCTATTAGAAACCTCACTCTAAAATAAAAGACATAAAATTCCTGAAAAATTTGTTAGCATTCTTAACATCTGTTTAGGCAGAGGAATTTATAGAAATCTGAATGTTGAGAAATTTTTGTTATGAAGCAAGTGATGTTGACAATGGCATTTTCTCCAAATAGCTCCATAAGCTCTAGATAAATTACAAAGAGAACTCTTTCCTACATAAGGAAGTTTTAAACATCAATAACTTGGAGAGTCTTAAAATATGATGGGGAGGGACAGCAGAGATGTCAACATTCATTTGTGCTTAGGAAATCAGACTTTATCATGTTTCAAAAGGTGATTTATCACTGGAATAACCTGACAAACACCACAGAGATTTCTTCACTACAAAACAACTTCCATGTTTATTTCCTATTAACTGAAAAACAAAAAAAAAATAGGAACTGTGGCAATCCTCTGGCCAGCAGTGGGTTACAGCCATGCTGATGTTACTGCAGCCACTTTTCTGGATTTTTTTTCTGCCATGGAGAGGAGTCAGTCTTTTTGGGAGCTATTCTGAGGAACTGTGATCAGAATCCAGTGATCAACTTAATTTACAATCAACTCACCTAAAATGAAAAGGCAGACTGAGGTAACAGAAAGAAAAACAATGTTTTGTTTTTCAGCTCAGCCCACTCTCACCCTTACCTGCCATTCAAAGTAAGCAATCAATGTTGGGAAGGAAGGTTTTCTGTCACTCTCTGGGTAGGGATGAGGAAACTAAGGCTTTGGTCTTGCTGGGAAATCAGTGTGCTAAGTTGGTGTCATGTTTGTAACATACACAGCCCTGTGCTAACCCAGCTGCCAACATCACAGACGACAGGAGCTGTATTCACTGGAACTGAAACTCTCCCAGCAGCTGCCTTGTAACATCCTGCTTGTAGCATGAGCCTTGCCCAAATCCCTTCAGCTTTAGAGACAGGAATAGAAAGCAAAAATAATTTAACCTCAAAGCTGGCAAACCCCTCACCATGTCGCCAAAATAAAGGAGGACTGGTTTAGAGAGGCTTCTTATTTCAGGTTTTTCTGTTTCTGCTGTGGTTAGATATGGTTTATTTCACCAGCACATCAATAGTGAAACATGTCTCCTGAGCAAGCAAGGATGCCTGGCTCTCCTGGGGCAGGTATGGCCATTGTCTCACCATGGCAGCACCATCTGCTCAGCGTGCCAGGTCTGTCCCTAACTCACCCATGCACAAACAAAACATTAATGAAACTGTGAGAAAGTCTGGGATAAAATAGAAGGAAGGCAGCCCTACATGGCTGTAAATCACTCTCCACCCTGCTGACACATGCACTGGCTGGGGTTTAATGCAGGGATCACCTCTCTGCAGGACCCAGATCCCACAGACAGGAGTGATTTGTTGTCAGCGTTCCTTCTTTTGGTGGAGGGCAGGATGGGGAGAAGCAATTTCAGATTTGTAGACAAAGGAGGGAGTGGTGAGGAACCTGGAAACTGCCCCAGTGAGATGGATTTGACCTCTGTGTCTTTACAGTGGCATAGGAAGAGGTATTTTCCCTAGGTAATGTTTTAGGAGGCTATGGATTAATTGCAGCTTAACAGAGAATGTAGAGCAGTTTTTGTGTCAGTGGGAGCTGCTCAGAGACACACAGAGGGGCAAAGGCACAAGCTCTGGAAAAACAAGGATCAGCCATGTCACTCTGGGTATCCCAAAATTACCCTGTGTTCCTCTACCTGCAGTTCTCTGTGCTTTCTCACTGTCAGAGGGAATTGTGTCTTAATATTTCAGAGAGATTTACACAGAGTAAGTCATTAATATTTGTGAAATACGCATGGAAACTGAACATATATCAACAGAAATATCCTGAAGAAACCTAAGTAGAGCAAGTTTTGACTGCTATTCCTTCCTCAAGACTGATACCAGGCATCTAGGAATATGACTGATGCAGAATATTAAAATAGCTGCTATTTAATGAAGACATATAAGGGACTGCAGCAACAGAGCCATGACTGACCCTCACAGGAACCAGCCACCTTGAAACAAGTGCATCGATGATGCCAGTTCACATCAGAATAGGATAATCTTTTTTACAGGATTCTGGCTGAGACACAAGTTTTACATCAGGGAGAAATGAATATGCACAAAACTGCTGAACATGTGAGGTACAAGCTGGCATCTCTGGAAGTAAATTTGCAAGGATTTATTGGCTTGCAGGCAGATACTGCCTCTGCTGCTGCTCATTCTTTTACACTGCCATGCAGTGGGAGATGGTGAAAAGGAGTTTCAGAAGAATTGTTCCCTGGCTTTTCAGCAGGACAAGGGAGAAGTGCTAACTCTCAGAGAACTCCCAGTACCTGAAGATTGCAGAGTCCTCAAAGTGGAGGGGAGCATTTGTACCCTGGCTGTTCCCAGCTGAGCAGCACAGGGCAGATCAAGTGAGTGGATCAGAGCCCCTGAGCCTCGTGCCTACCCCACAGAGACATTGCCATTCCTGTCAGCATCTTTGGGAGAACTGTCAGGAATGTCAATTTTTCAGTGTAGCTGCAAGGAAAGGCTTTTGTTTTCTAAACACAATAATCAGATGTGTCAGGTGTGAGATTTTTCTTGAAATTTCCTGTTGACAGAAAATTTGGAACATGGCTGCCTACTCCAGTCTGATTCAGACTAAATACTTTTCTTAGGTGAAATTTCCAAAGAAATGGGAATGCTGCTTGTCTGTCAGTTCTGCTAAACACTACCAGGCAAATTTAAAAACAAATAAAACCAAAAAAAAAAAACACCAAAAAAACCCCACCAAAAATAAAACCCCCACAAACAAACTAACTAAAAATTAAAAGGGGCAATTTTCTTCTTTTGCAGAGGAGTCTAAGGGAGTCACCCCACTTTCATTCTACTGCATGAAAAAGATCATTACAGGAGACCCAAATGTCAGTGGAAGACAGAGACCTGCAACAACTCCAGCATTCTTAACCCTCTTGAAAGGACTGTAAAATCCAGGGTGCCAAAGGCAGGGGAGATGATTGTACAGAGAATGTACTTTGCAGAGATTTTGGCAGTGAGATGTGGGAAGAAGCAAGGAAGAGGCAAGACAGAACGTCCCTGTCCTGCAGCCATTACAGAAAGGAGAGTGTCAAATTGATTAGACAGGAAGTACAAGTGACGTCTCTGTTTTACATTTTCTTAGAGCCAGGTCCAGAAATATCACCCAGGTGGATTCACAAATTGCTTACCCTTTCCACAGACTGCAGAGACTGCTTTCAAATATGTCAGCCATCCTGGATATTTTCCTTTGTAATGCTCTGGGTTAGTAGCTATCAGAGTGAGAAAATTTACTAGAGTCCATTAATTTTGCCAGTCTGTCTATGACTGTTAATTTTCGTCTTCTAGAAAGCAAATGCTTGTTACTTTATCAAACTGTTATGGCTCCAGACAGCTTCAATGCACATACAACATATATCCAATAAATGAGCCAGATAACATGCACAAAGAAGGAATTATAATCTACTAAACCAGCTGATAAAACAGGTGTTGAAAAATTTCATGCTTCAGACTAACTGGTATATGTTTATTAATTAATATGAAATACAATTAGCAATAACATAGAATGTAGAATCTTTTTCTGTTTTGCTTCTTAATTAGTACAATAAAATGTTAACTATGAAAGAAATTTATGTCCCAGCCTTATTACACTGGAATTTTCCACTGCTCTGTTGAACACTGAGAAAGAAAAAGCTTTGTTGTAATTCTGCAATGATCCACATACTGAATAATTCAAAAGGGAAGTTCACTGTATGTCTGCAACTTTGATTACAGTGAAAGACAGTGGCACTAGACTGCCCACTGATTAAAAGCATCTCCAGCACCTTATTTATAATTAGGGACTTGAAAAAAACAGTGCAGAAAAATGTGTAAGTGTTCCTGAAATATCATAGAAAATGCTGAGGCTGTTGAGTGATAAATTACCAGACCTGTAATTCAATCTTAGCTTTCTAATGATCTCATCGATCAGTCACATCTCATGGCTGTGATTCATGATATCATCTGAACCTCCTCCTATTGAGTTATGGCTTTGTTATAAATCCCACATTACCTATTATCCTTATATTGAATATACTCTACCTTATTACAGTAGCACTCAACTTCCCTGAGAGACTTGAGGGACTATTGGTTTTCCTATCAGGAATTTTGGTTCTCAAAGTACTACAGATCAGCCAGGAGAACAAACTCTGAGCTGAGCATCTCTGCCTGACCTTAGGAAGGGGAGGATGAGGTTTTGGTTTGGGTGATAGCCTTGGCCTGGCAAAGAGCTTGTGTAATTCCTTGCTCACACAGGCTACACACACAGCCTTGCCCAAGTGATTTGAGCAGCTGAGGTGCTCGAGGGTGTGGCTGTATCACCTGGCAGATTGGAGAGCAGAGAGGTCTGAACCTGCTGCTGGGACTGGTGAGCAGCAGCCATGCAGGGCTGAGTGACCCCTTCTGGTGGAGAAGGGGTCTGGATGAGGCACCCCTGCTGTAGAAGCAGCTTTGTTGTCTCTGATTGCCTTTATTTATATGGGGAAGGTGAGGTGGATCAGGCTCTTTACTTCTTTGGAAAAAAGGGCATACTGGTATCAACAGTCCTTTTGCAGAGGGTGAGTTAACAGAGTGCCTTAGAATTCCCAGTGGAATGGAGCCACCTGCACACACTTCACTGTGCTGGCACTGACAGGGGAAATGCAATCAGTTTAGGAGGGGAAAAACTGGTTCTCAGTGCTTTGGGATTCATTGCATGATGCCAAAAGGGGTCTGTGTACTCCAAACTGGCCTAAACTGGGGCACAGCTAAGCCAGGCTTTGTGTGTCTGGGGGATCTGGAGAGCTGCCCAGGGAAGGGGGTCCTGAGACTTGTGGCTCCCTCTCTGCCAGGAGGCAGCTCTTCCCCCTCTCCAAAACATCCAATTTCTTGGCAGTGATGAGGGCAGTGGTGATGAGCTCTTGACTCCTCAGCTATCCACAGTGCTAAACGAGAGATGTGTTGGAATTACCCAATGCCAGGGAGCAGCAGGAGCGGGGCTGCTCCAGGAGGGACACAAGCCAGGAGACCATGCACAGGCAGACACTGTGCCTTCAGCAGCAGGGCACAGATCCCCAGCTTCAGAGTGGCATTATCCCTAACCAATAGCCCCAGGCAAGACTCAGATTCAGGGTCCATCAGGGTGCAGTCAGGAGCAGCAGGATGTGGGGCTGGTGACAAATCACTTTGTCCCTTGTTCATTTCTGCCTCTTGGGTCCCACCAGTCTCACCTTGTAACCAATCAACCCACAACAGCATGGCCAAGGACCCTCTTCTCCTTTCTGTCCTGTCCCAGGTCACCTTCTCTGCTCTTGTCTTTGGTCAGGCTGTTGAAGGTGTGTGTATGAATGTGATGAGGACATGGCAGCCTATGGATTCAATCCTCAGAGACAAGGAGGTGTTTGCTGCTGGTGGATCCCAGAAGGCTGAGGTCACACGGGCAGTATTGAAATGGCTTGTCATGCCTTCCAAAAGCAGGAGCTGAAAAGAACAGGGTTTGGTATTGCCTAGCACACTGATGTCTTCTGATAATGCCTCTGCAACCCAATCCCTGTCTCTGCACTTCAACAGAAAAGCATGTTATTTTTTTTTCCCAAAGCACAGTGATTAATTAAACTTGTCTAAGTCAGTTTAATTCCTCTTTAAGCCATGTCTCTATTTTTAGAACATATAATTCTGGTATTGTGACATTTTAAAGTTCAGTGACAGTTTGGGGGTAGTCTGCTCTGAAGCATCAAGGTGAATTTTCAGTGAGCAATTCAATGACGTTTCAAAATATTTCTCAACAAGGTACTTAAAAACTTCCAACCAAAAATAAATTTTAAACTGGTTTCTTAATTCCAGCCATGAATGTCTTAGCCTCATCCGCAGAATGGCCTAGATGCTAATCTCTGTGCATGGGATCAGTAAAAAAAGGTGTTAGAAAAAAATCATAAGTGCTTTGCAAGAACAATGTGTGGATGATAAACAAGTACAATGGTTGTGGTTTTCTTTCCCATAGCTGTAGCTATTAATTTCTTTTTCATTTGCTGTGCTCATTTAATTAAGTAATCATTTGCTATTAAAGAAAATTTATTATTGCTACTAAAAACTGGCATCTTATCCTAATTTTTGAATCATCATAAATGTTTATCCATCCACCTCCTGTAAGCAGACAGGGCAACAACCTGCTCACCTTTACTCATCAGCTGATCCTTCCTAGAGAGAGACCAGTCTCCTTTCCTGAAAAAGATCATCAGTAGAATTGCCAGAACTTTGCTATATGTTGAGGTCAGACTGGATAGTTCTGTGTATTTTGTTTTCACCACATCCATCTAACTTTATGAAGAAAAAAACCCAACACATGGTGTACTCGTTTGTATGTGCTGAATCTAGAGGAAAAATGTTATAAAATGGGAAAGAAAGAATAAAGTAAGATTCCCAGAGCCAGTTGATATCACTGCTAATTAAAAGAAACAGCATAACAGCATTAGTTTCTCTTCTCTGTAAGCCAGGTGCATTTAATAATGTGAAAAGCAAAAAAAAAAAAAAAACGCTGAAGCTGTTTTCATGAATCACACCTTAAGACATGACTTTTCTTTAAGGACACATTCCAAAAGCCATTAATGAATCTGCAGCAACTTCTGCAAACTTTGGTGTCAACCTGAGAAGTTTCCAGTTTACTTTCAGCATCCAGTGTGAATAGTGGTTATTAATGTTCGAGGTAAAGGGATTCAGCTCCAACACTTCAACTTTTTGTTTAGGTATCCTCTGCTAGAGATGTGATTCAGTGGTTACAGCAGGGGCTGGCATTTGGGATGCCCAGCAGTTCTCACCTGGACTGAAGGTGTTGGTCCAGAAGGGCACATATCTACCAGCCCCACGTGGTTACCAGGCACAAAGGAGTTTAGAGAGCTGCACAAAGCCTTTGGTCTCCAGGGACTGTAGTGGGACCTGAAATGTCTGGCATACATGGACATGTGAATTTAGACATCTAAATTCATTAGTTATGAGCTGAAGCCCTTCCCAAGTTTCTAATTCAGCTCTGAAGGACCCAGCAGTGTACACAGTTCTCTTCAGTCAGATTTAGGGCCACATGACATATTCCTCATTTGCAGTCTCCAGTGATGGAAACAGAAACTCAGGATAGCCTGGTGCTCCCTCCAGGGAAGCACAAATGCTAAAGGGTAAAGGCTGGGTAGGGTTAGAGTTGCTGAGCTAGTTCAGCACATTGCAGAGAAACAGAAAGTTCTCTCAATACTTCTGATTACAAATTCATTGGAAGGCAGGAAAACACTCAGGAGGTACAAGACATGATGTTAACAACAAGCAAGCTTTGCGATCTGACAAAGGGCAGGAATAATCTTACAGACATTTTAAATTGCATTTCCCCCTGACAAAGCCATACAAAGAAAAGCTTCCTAGCGATTCATATAATGCAGGAATAAACTGAAATGTAAGTTTTACCAAACAGGCCCAGTAGCACTGGAGTTGAACTGCCTCTGAGGACAGAACGAGATGCCACACTCTTTTCTGGACCTGTGCAGTCACACCAACCAATGCAAATGCACTATGACAGCCAGACAGCCTTAATCACTGTCACAAAAGGCTGTCCCTGCCACATATTTATCCCCTGCTGACAAAACAGATTCAGGTCCTCTGGTTACTGAATCCATTGCATAGTCTGCTTCAGCAAGATAACAAAAATGCCACTAGGAAGTGTGAGAGGAGCTGCCCCAGTTATCCATCCCCTGTCATGCACTGAATAACTGTTGCTTCTCTGAGACTTGGGGCTTGCTGGGGAGGGGAGAAGGGACAACCAAACAGCTTCCTTTTGGATCTGTGCTGAAACTCAGATTAACAGCCTTACCAAGGAAAAAAATAGGTGAAGGACTCAGTGTGTCTGTTTTATCACTCATGAATATAAATTAAGGAGTTCAAGCGGTCTATAAATAGATATTTGGACTAATACTTCTCATTATAATAGATTACATAACTAACTGTTAGGAAGCCAAACTGTAAAGATTGTTAAAAGCCTGAAAGCGTTCAGCTCCATTCCTTACATTTTTTGTCAATTGTGTAAGTGCTTATCAATAGCTGGACTAGAATGTCGACATTCCCACAGACACATAGGGGGTAACCATTTGAGAGCATATGAAACAGAGATCCATGACTCCTTCTCCAGCAGCAGGAGCAAAAATTATGCTCAAAAAGCTGCATTTTCTGATCACAGCAACTTTTATTCAGTGATTCCTGGTGGCACAAACCATGGAGTTGTGTTTCAGTCTGGATTATGTGAGCCTGACCTAGGCTATGCTCTTAGACTTGTAAGTGAGGTGTAAGTTACCTTTAATGCTCTACAAATCAAGACACCACTGTAACTCCCTTGTTTAGGCTTTTCCTAACAGTGATGGAGAGGACTCTGTGGGAACAATTATTTCTGGTTTAGGATGTGTTATCTCATATCTGAATTCACCTCAATGTGTTTTAGAGCAGCAACTGCCACCCCTGGCCAGCCAAATCAGTAATTATCCTTCTCTCCAAAGGACAGCCTCTATGAACATAAGTTTAGAAGAAAAATACAAACATTTGTCTAGTTGTAAGATTAATGTCTAGGAATGGACATGATTGTTATATGTTAAATGCCTGGCCTGGCAGATTTGTATTGGAACTGGGTATTTAAGAATGATCATCCTGATGAAGTTTTAGAAATATGAAGATACTCTAGAGGAAAATTCAGTCTTTTGAATATGCAACAATACATATTTGACGTTCAATTATGTGTAAAACATTTGCTCAGAGTGCAATAAGCAGATAAACCTGGCATATGCTTCATTCTCAGGTTCTTTTCACCCAAACAGAGCTCAATGATTGGGCAGCCTTGAGTGTGTGAAGCATGGTTTGACCTACTTAGCACCAGAGTGCAACTGAAACACACACAAGTGAAATAAAGGAGAATCAACAGCTCCTGCAAGTGTAACTGCAATCGTGGGGCTCGTAGCTCTGTGGCATCCATGGTTGCCATGGTGATGCCACAGAGTACTGCAATAGTTACAGGTGTAGTTGTGGTTATCAGTTTCACTCCATACCTTTGGATTCTCAATCCTTTGCCCTACAGATACTCCCACTAAATCAGGCATGTACAATTCATTGTGAAGATATTAATCTGAATCTGAAACTCTGTTCCAGAGTTGAAATACAGAAAAGCTCACCTAGAAGGTGAAGGTTTTATGATTGTTTACAATCAACCAGTTATTTCATTTTTTTAAAGTTAAACAGGATTTGCTTAATCCATTTTCCATCTGGGTTAGAGGAGATGGAAAATACTGTTTTGCTTGGAAAAAAAAAAAAGTCAGATGAACCTATAAACAACTTACAAGCTTTTAAAAGGCACAATTATAATACTGTTTAAGTATAGGATTGCAAATTTAACTTGTGCATGTATTTGCTAAATTGGGTGTCAGAGCCTGTAAATGTCACTTGCATATTCAGTTATCAGTCCTGAATACTCCCCTCTCATTGAATTCACAGCTGCATACCTTTGCCCTAATGTGCATAAGAAGCATTCCCAAAACCACAGAACATTTAATGAAAAGAAAGAACCAGAGGCAAAGCAATGCAGCAGTTCCATGTACTCCTGAGCACAAAAAGCTGCCTTTGTGTACATCTATTCCATTGTTTCTATTGTCACAGTACCTGCCTGCTTGGTTATAAATGAAATAAAGAATGATTCCATCAAGCACCTTTACCTGTAGCATCAAACACGGGAGTGAAGCAGGGTTGTTGACTAATAGAGCTCCCCTGCCCTGTTTGTGACAGCCAGTGGGTGACAATGCACACCCTGGCGACATTACTGCTATCAGATGGTCTTTGAGCCACCTGCCATCACACTGCTCACATATTAGCAAAGACAGATCTGTCCTGTCACTTAAATAGAGCAAAGCCACTCTCTCCTGGTCCTGGGAAAACTGTCTCATTACAGTGATCACAGAAATCATCTCAAGGAGAGGAACTACCTGGCACTGGACTGTTTTCTTTAGTGTTTTCAATGCAATTTGAGGGAGAGCGAAAAGAAAACAAAAACCTGAGAGATGATAGCAGGTTCAGTTGAAAGAATCCATGATAGCCCAAAATTGTCACAAAAATAAAGAGCACAAAGTGCTAAAAATGCCAAATAGCCCTTCAGAGAGCTCAGCTCCTTCCACCCACCCCCAGGCACACCCTCTGTGCATCCTGAGTCTGCCTTTCTCTCCATGAGGATGTCTCTGTGCTCAGCAGACTCCCTGATGATCAGAACAATTAAAAGCATGCTAACAGATTACACTGTTGGGGGACTTTTTTAAGAGCCCCATGCTCAATATTTTTCTTTCTCAGATTCTTTCCTGAAGTTTGCTCAACTTTCAATGCTTGGTTTTCCCAGCTTAGAAAATGTGGAGAGACCCAAATATGAGGTAGCAGGTAAGCAAGAGAATTTACTGCTCCAAATTTGTGGTAATTTGATCTCAATATAGTAACTATGTCCATCTATGGGTAAAAAGAAAAAAAAAAATGTTGGTTTTACTCTGGCACCAGTAGGAGTTTGAGGAGGACTCAGTCTCACTTCCTGGCTGAGTTGGAAGTGGACACCCGGAAGGAGCACACTCATTCCTCTTCCCTGGATTCAGATTAGTCTCCATACCACAGTTTAACACCTGTTATTTGTACTAATTTTTCAGCAGGCCACCCCAATACTTTTTCTCTGGCTCTGTTCCAGCTTTCTAGTAGCAGAGGAAAGAGGACAATATGAGACACTTCTATCCTGTCAGAAATATTTTTTTCTTACTTGTATGCTGGTGCCAAGCATGTACTCAGCTCTGAATCCATCTGCCTGTAGAAAGCTGAAAGTCTTGTTCATTGACTTTCAGAGCTGAATACAGCAAGGATATCACAGTAAAATTTGGTTCCATTCCTGATGTGGATGTTATCATATACCAGTATTTGTGACATTTAACAATTATTTTAAATCTATTTCCTCAAATGTTTTTACCCAAAAGTGAATGTTGTATCATGCATTTTTTAAAATCATTAATTTTCACAAATTTTCATGTTTAGATAAGACTTTAACTGAATTCTAAGAAAGAGAAGAACTTAACAGAGATATTCATTACCTGGGGCTTGCATCAGCCACCATATTACATTTTCATGGAACATGAAAATAGAAAGCTCAATATGTTAGTGTACAATGTGTGGTATCCTGGGCTGACAGAGATCCTTATGGACAGAGACCTGATTGCACAATCTGTGCATCTAATTGGTTTCTTGGAAGTTCACAATTGTCTGTATCAGAAATTGAAATTTTTTTTTGCATTTTTTGGCTTGTTTTTTCAAGGATCTTGGAGGAAACTCATTCTGGTTTATGACAGACCCTTATGTGTACAGGTTTAGTAAAAGGCAGAACGTTCACATTAGTACCATGTACAGTGCTTGGCAAAATGTAACTGCTCTTTGCTGCCAATTTCCAGTCTCTTTTTTTCTAATTTGCTCAGCCCAAGCTGAGCCCAGGCTCAGCTCTGGATGGAGCTGACTTAGTTTTAAATACATCTCTGCACTTCTCTGTTTGGCTGCAAGCCAAGCTCAACTTACATAAGGAGAGATGTTACTGTTGTGGTACCCTGCTCTTTGCAGAAAGATGACTCAGTGAGTCCCCTTGTTATGTGCTTCACTTGTGCAAATTTTATATAAAAGCAAGTTCATCCTCGTTGCTTCTGCAAAAGGACATCAAACTGACTTTTAATTTCTCTATAGCTGATTGGCCATGACTGCTCTTGCCCCAAATGAAAATTGGGAGTGCATGCTACATTCAATGGTTTCAGGCACCTCGATGCTCTCCCTGGGGCTCCAACCCACTGAAGCAATCAAATGGATATCTGGATTTGATTTAGGGTTCACTCCAGGCACACACACAGTCAGGAGGTCCCTGTTGAGGCTGCAGCAGAGTAACTGTAATGGGAGCTGAAATAGAGATGATTTCTCAGTGCTGGGAGCCAAGGCTCCTGGCTGGGAACTAGCCCATGGCATGCCAAACCACAAATGAACCTCTGTAAATCCCATCCATCACAGGGACCCTTTCCTCCACAAGAACCCAAAGAGCTGGAGCTGAGGGATTTCTGCACAGGAAGGCTGTGGCTGTAGAGCATTAGGGAAGCATTAGAGAGGTTATTTGGTCACACGCACAAATCAGTTGATTAGAAGCTGGACAAAAATTCATTGCCTTCGTGAACCCTCAAATCCCACATGGTTATGATTCCTTTACTGCCAAAAAGACAGGTCAGATTGATTCTTGGTGTAATCCTTGTGGTCAAGAACTTGCAAACCAAGAATGATTTTGGTCCTAGTCCTTTGCTAGTGGCTAATGCTTTACAGCAAAGGCAGTGCTGTTATTTGCATTTCTGAGAATCAACGAATAGGTTCACATGTGTGCAATTCAAATTTACACTATTTGAAGTACACAAAATGCTTATTCATATGGGACAAGCTTTGGACATTTCTTTAACATTAAGGACAGAAACCAGCTCTGTGGAATTGCCAGCAGATCTGACAATAAAAATGGCATGTATATGATGTAATGAATTTGATTATCTCTGTACTTTTGCCAAGGAACTATTATAGCTTACAATACAATCTAACTAATGTCTGTGAAGATGAATATTGTTTTCTGTTTCCACCATTTAAAAATAGTTCTGCCTCCCTCTACCTTATCCCATTCTCTCTTTCATGGTAAAGTTTTTTATCTTTTCAGTAGAAAGGTCCACAGAATTGATCAAGCATTCAGCACAACTGAGAGTGTGAAAACCTTCAGAAAGAGACTGAATGTACAGAAACCTATTCCCTTCTGTGCTCCTACTTCTGTTTTGTTCAAAATTGCAGACATAATAAACTTTCATGCTACACATTTCTAAGAAGAAAAGCTATGGAAACTGCAGAGCAAAGCAACTTGTATAGAGGGAATGTAAAAACCAGGGAGAATTAACTATTTTCAGTTTAAATACATTGATAATAAAAACATATATTCATGAATCTGCTGTATTGCTCAGCTGGAATGAATTTGCATTGTGAATATCCCAAAATTTGGTGTTTCTAATCTTTCTCAACCTGGTGTTGGCTTACCTCTGCAAAAGAAGGGCCTCAATTGTCTCTGGGAAGAACTGTTAACTTTTGGTCATTTTTACTTTTTCTTAGATAAGGTAAGTCACCTACTGATTATATGTTTTTGGGCAGCAATAAAAGCAAGTGGACCTGAATGAATCACAGAGTTAAAACTTGCCCATGAATCATAATGTTTTAACTGGGAGTGAGTCATGCCAGGATGAAATAGCTGTGCTGAGTACCACCAGGTTCTTTGTCAGAAGGGCTCTCAAGAAAAGTGTGTCATCACGCTGTCCCCCCTGGGCACCAGGGCCATGGCTGCTCCTGCCACTGCTGCACAGCAGACACAGCACAGTGGGATGTTTCCAAATCTGGCACACTGCTGGAAGATGCTATGCATACTATGTAGAATATACATTGGATGTGTCTTCTTGCATGGCATCTAAGGATTCCTGACCTGAGAGCTGTAATTGTCTGAATTCCATATCCCAGTTGAGTTACTTGCAGAAGCCACAAGTTCTATGAACATTGCTGGAATTCTGGATATCACTACTTGATGCTGACAAGAGATGCCTTATATGATGGATTATTTTGTCTGTCAGCTTTGCATAGTTCAGGCAACAAAAAGGAGACTGAAAGCTTTCTGATAATAGAAGATTAACTTTTCCTCCATCACCATAAACAAGGAACATTGTGGATGGTTCCCATCCAGCTGCCCTGCCAGTCTGGACATGGGCAACACACAATGTAGACCACAGAAAGGCACACCAGCTTTTCATGCCATTTGTGCCTTTGCTTCCAAGCTGGAAAGACCCCAACAGTGAACCACAGAGCCCAGCAGGTCCTGTGGGCTTTGCCATGCTACAGCAATAGACCCCATCAGCTTTCTGAAGACAAACTGTAATCCTGAAGCACACCCACCCTTCCAATGTTCCATTTGTCTGACCTAGGGACCAGCTATGTTCAGACCTAACTCAGTGAACACAGGTCTTTTGTGTCATGGAATAGACTGCCCTCCCCTTGATGTGCCTCCCTTGACTTGCTCAGACAATATGAATAGATGAGCTCTCCATGTCAGTGATTGGAATTGGATAAAGAAACTCAAAGCAAAAGAAAATAGCTCACTATATGTGTCTGTTGCATATTTTGATGGAGTCGTTCCAATATGACAATGAAGCGGTTGGAAGTTAATCTATTTACAAGCTTCATAAAAATGAATTCTTTTTAGTTATAATATATTTAACATTGCTACACTGCTATCTCAAAAATCTTTTATGGGCTCTCCTTTCATTCTATAGTGTCACATTATCATAATGCTGTGAGTAGTCTCTGTTTTTTGACTGATTCAGCCCATTGCCTGTGTAGCCATGCCAATCAAAAGAACAGCCTCCCCACAAGGGTTATATAACTTTTCATACTTCTGCATAGACCCATCAAGAAGGAACAATCAGGCAAAGCCATATAATATACTGACCACTCTCATTTGGTACAACCCCATACATGTGTGTCCAGAAACTTTAAGATTTCAGGTCTAGGCCTTCCCGTAAATCATCGCTAAAATTTGTGTATCTTCTCTCTTCCTGGGCCTTTACATCTGGCATGGTAAGAAGCAGACTCTTTCAATAAGATCTCCTTTCTGAGTCTGCTTGAAATGGATCCACAATTAATTTTTCCCCTTTCATCACTGCAGCCCATCCTTGCATCTTGCTTCTGATAGTCATTCCTGTCATTTTCCACTGACCTCAGACCAGAATCAGATGCAGTTGAAGGGACATTTTGCCAAGGAGCTTCTATTTCAAGGCTGTGAAAAGAGCAACATCTCTAAACTGCCTTTTGCAGCTTGCATCTGCTCTTCTTGTTGGCCCTTGCATCCTGAGAGCAGCTTGATCCAAAACTTGTTTTAACCATATTACCAGCTGCTCTCTGACATAGCTCTGCTCTCTGCTATTGATTTGTATGTCAGTGGCAATCACATTTCTTTGATTTCTGTGAGAATCAGGATTTAAAATAAATGATCACAGGAAGCCAGTGATATGTCCTATACTGGAAGTGGTTATGAGTAAAAGTTTAAGAAGCTTTGTTTTAGCATTCTTCTGCCTTTCCAAACCACTTTGTTTTCCATGCTACAGAATTCCTGTTTTGACCTTTCAATGCTGGCACTTTTTCCTGCATAAGCCCCACTGTTCTTGATTCTACCTTTATACAGCAGTGTTCAGAACAACTACAGGATGAGGGTTCGACCAAATTTGCCACTCCCATCCTCATGCACAGGATAATTACTGAAAAAATGGTCTAAAAGCAACTTGAAGAATCATAGAACCACAGAGTCATAGAAGTCAAGAAGAAATCAAGAAGCCATCAAGAAGCCATGTAGACCCCTGCCATGCAGCTGGCAGTTTCATGAGGCTGACATCATTTGTGACAGATGGATGAGATTTGTTATCTCATCCTAAAACCTTTTGGTGAGTTTAACCATCCCACACAATATTTCTCCTAAAGGCTTATCTAAATGTCCTTTACTATAATTTAAGGCAATCCTTCTTTCTGTTCCCAGGCAATACATTCCATTTCTCACTGAATCTGTAAAACCCAGATATGTTTCACACTCTTCCATAATTTCCCTCTCTCTGACACTAGTCTCCTCTGGAACAGAATGAGTGTCTGTTCTTTCCTGCTCTCCCCCAGCCTCTCTTGAGGACATCTTGTCTTGATGTGTGCTACTCCTCCTACATCTGAGCAGTTAATTTGTGCAGTCAATTGTACATCATTGCTCTCTTGGTTATTTCTCCCTGACCAAGTTACTGTTAGGCTAAATCACATCAACAGACTTACACGAGGTGTGGGAACTGTGCATTCAGCAGAGTCCTGGGAGACCTGTGGGGCTCTTTCCCAGGCTGAAGCAATTAGCCAAAGATGAGAGGCTGTTATTCTATGCTGTAACAACACAGATGATGGTTGTCTTCATGTGTGAATTACAAGAAATGCTAAGTAATGTCTTGAGGTCCCTTGTACAGTTCTGTGATCATCTACAAGTGATGAAATTCATCTTTTTACATCTTTAATGGTGCAGACCAGCCTCAAAACTGGTTTCAATATTCTTCATGGATTCATTCAGCAGAGAGGAGTAGGCAATGAAATCCTGCTTTTATGCCACCATCATTCTGAAGGGGTGGTGTCACCAACCTGGGGACTTTCTGCTATTGTAGTCTAGATATGCACAAAGTAGATCTCAGTTTCTGCATAGGTACAAATAAATGAAACAGGTCAAAGCTCATTCATTGACCCTAAGGCTGTGCAGCATTGCAGCACTGTCACCCAAGTGGATAAACTCCACCACCACCAGAAGAAGAAGATGCAGGTGAGGTGCTGTTTGACTTGGGTCTGTGTGGGGCCATGCCAGAACCAGCTCAGGCAGTGCTTGTTAGAGGCAGCTGGGACGGACCACAGGGTAATGATCAAACACGGACAACTCCTTCAGCAAACCCCAATCTCTGCATAACACATTTGCTGAGTTGTAGCTGGCAAGACCTTCAGGTCCTACTCAGGCTATTGAGGAATGCTGCATCCTATTTACTGATGTGCTGCACCTTTCGATCAATGAAATGTGTTACAGCACTTGAGTTTAAATATCCACTTTCTGCAGAGAGGGAAAGAAGGTAAAAAATGAAACAGCTCTAAAAACATGGCTGAAGAAGGTCAAAATTGCTTGTTATAGGGCAAAAGACTGGCACTCTACACCAACTAAATAAATTTCCCAAGCCCACTCACTCTCCTCATCCTCTGCAGAAGTTTGTAGATAGTTAAATTTAGCTGCAAGAAATTCTCTTGCAGGCTAGTCTTCATGATTAAATGAAATCATTCTTTGATTAGGAGTACAGAAAAAAATTAGGATGAGTATCGCCAGAGTAAAAATGGAAACACAAGTTAGATTGTGAAATGAGTCATCTGGCAGAAGTATGTAAACTAAAAACAACAGGCATCCCAGAATAGCTCCTCATGAGAGAGAACATCATAGTGGCTGAAATCTATACATGCAGCTATTGGAATAAACTACAGGAGATTTGTCACATTTTGGCATATATTTGTACCAGTTTTTGTAAGCTTTAGAAGCATTTTGGAAAAAAAAAAAATCCAAATTTGATGCAAAATGACAAGAATATCCAAAGATTACAAAATAAAGAAAGAAAAGTTTCATCATTCACTTATAACAAAAATATTACAGGTCAGACCACAGCCAGTGTTTTACCATGATTTAGCAAGTTATTTCCTCTTCAGATCAAAACCACTGTATGAAATTATAACAGATGTGATTTTTACAGTGATTAAAAATCTTTTAGCTATTCACCTTCATGGAATGAGCTTCTTCACTGACTGTTTGACAGGTATAGATAACTGATGGCTTATTCAGGAAATTCTACCCAGGCAGACACCATATGCCAGAAGAAGAACTAATTTCTACCCTTGCTGCTTGGCTTATCCCTCCTGTCACGTGCAAAATGTTGGCAATCCTCAATAAGAATTGTTTATTTTCATAAAATTATGTAACTTTCTATAAATTTAGCATTAGCAACACAAAAACAAGTGCCCAAGCTAGTGCATGGCTAATGCAACCCACCATATGCTCCCTTTTACAGGCAAACTGCACAGCCGTGGATGCCTGTGCAACACTCAGCACAATATCCTCCCTGTTTTGTCACAGTCTTTATTCCACATTTTTGGAAAGACTCATCTTTCAAGTTATTAGACAGCCCTCCTTTTGCCACTGCTCTGGATTATTCCTGATCCATTAAATTATTAAAAATTGCAAACAGATGGTATTAATATTGGGTGTGCCAGTTTCCAAATTAAGGTTAAAAAACAATAAAACAAAACAAAAAACCTGCCTTCCAGTGGTGTGTTCCTAAATTTTCCAGCTAACACTCTGTATAATTTTCTGTCAGTTAAGACAAGTAATTTCCATATCCATTTGGAGACTCGTAGCTTAAATTTTTGAACTGAGATTTTTGTTGATGCAGCTTCAAAGATCCGTATTCCACAGTGCAGGACTGTGTTTCTTCTTTGCTTTTCAGTCCATAGTGTTCTATTCTCTATAAGAAAGAAAAACTTTCTTCTAACTGACATATATCAAATCTTAGAAAAAATATAGCCTACAATCTGCTAGGAGAGAGAAATCATCAACCAAATCAGTTCTGAGCATTGTCATTTTTATCAGAGAAAAATTTATACATTTTATTTCCCCTCTGGAGGCTGATACACACGAAAGATGAATTAGTTCAATAAAAACTTCTGTGGAGAAAACTTGTTCTCTAGCTCAAATGCAAGATCTTGTGATTTTAAAAGCCCCAAATAGAATTCTGCTGATAGCTTAACTGAGAAAAGCTACCAAAAAATAACTCAAATTCAGAAAAAATACCTCAAATGTGTTTTTAACTAGTTCCCAAGTCTTTCCTGGAAATGTAATTTATAAACTTTGGGGGTTTTTTAATATGTCTGAAGTTGTAGCATGAGCAGCTTCCCCCTTCCTGGCTGGCAGCAATGCTCATCTGGGCCTGTCTCTTGGTCATCTCCATTTCACAGAACATGTCTATGACTTAACTTGTACAGATAAAGTTAAATCCTTCAGAGCATGTGCCGCCAAGGGCCTGAGTGGTTCTAAAACACAATAATCTCTTAATGCAGATTCATCTCTGGCCTGGGGCAGACATTATCTGATTAAGTTCTCATCCCTATGCCTGCAGGTTAGGCTGTTAGTCACAGATATTGTATTATTGGCACTCATGGTTCATACTGAAAGTTATCAATCTTTGTGTTCCTGCAAAAATTAGGGTTTGTTTTAGAAAATGTGGTGGCCTGCAAGGCCTGTGTGTGACATGAGTCCAGGCAGCATCCTGCCAGCACCACACAGGGACCACCAGAGCTCAGCAAGCCCTGGGCTGTGCAAAGGAGGAAAGGGACAACTGTATTTAACCTTCAACAAAGGGCAAAATTCAGCTTTTGTGAAGGTTTTATCAGTTTTGAGATTCAACTTCTCTCCTAGGGAGAACTTTGACACCCGCATTCTGAAATGCTCTGTGACTGTGGTCTGTGGGGAGGGACAGAGGTGTGAAAAGTCGAGGTATTCATCATTCAGCAATCTAAATGTTGCTTTCAAGATTGATTCATCATAATTTTCCAATTCTGATATCACTGAATGTATACTTTAACATCTGTATAGGCTAAAGCTTATGAAGATAACATAGAATAATCTCAATTCACAGGAAAACACTAAGAAAAGTCCCTTGAATCTTTTATTTCTATCAAATAGCAAGAATCCCAGAAAGACCTGTTGATGTTTACATGTAGGACCAACA